>JAQHUG010000526.1:205591-321047 GCA_028555095.1 Dicrostonyx torquatus | reverse complement strand
CAAGCAAGCAGGTGCAAAGCAGCAGCCATCCCCTCTGACCTGCTTACATACAGCTGGGCCACCATGGACACGGTACTGGCTACACTTAGCATCCTTCACCTCAGCCTAATCAGGAAAATTCCTCATTTGTGTGTAGACTCAGTGAGGCTGAAGCCAAGGTTAACCATCACGGTTATCCTTACAATATAGAGAACTCAAGGCTAACCTGGGCTATCTGAGAATCTGTCTAAACAAAACAAAACAAAACACTCAGCAATGACACCCCGAGCCTGAGTTGGTTTCTGACTGAGAAGGCTGGGGTACTAATGCTTGAAACACCGAGTCTCAGGCTAGAGCACCTCTCCCGCAGTTTAGCTCTGTGCTCCTCCCTGTCCACTTCATTCTCACCGGCTGCGTGAGCAGCAGCTGCAGGCTGATCTCCTTAGTGGAAAGAAACTCTTTCCTTGAAGTTCCTGGAACTGAGTCTCCTTAGCCTGGGATAATTACCATGCTAGTGTGGTCTGGGTTAGTGCTCCTGGGAGTCGACATATGGTCGGCTCTGTATAGCCTACATGGCTTAACATGAGAAGGACACTTCTCCAAAGTAACATTGTTTTCCTGGGAGAATGGAGCCTGGCCAAGCAGAGCAGATGTTTCCCCGGGAGGCCTTTATATTTTATAGCCCAGAGGTCCTTAGAGATGACTGCTTATCCAGCCATCACATAGTAGCCTATAAACTCTGCAGGCAGATCTCTGAGTTCGAGGCCAGGTTGTTCTGGTCTACAGAGTAAGTTCAAAGACATCCACGTAGTGAGACCCTGACTCAAAAAGAAAAAAGAAAGAAAAGAAAAAAGAAGAAGAAGAAGAATAGACTAAAACATCAGGTTTCTGTGTGTGCCTGTTGTGTGTGTGTGAGTGTGCAGCTACACATAGGTGTGCCCATACAGATGGAGGGGAGAGCAGAGGACAACCTGTTGTCACCCCTCAGGCACTCTCTACTTCATGATTTTTGTTGCTGTTGTCATTGTCTTTGTTTTTCAAGACAGGGTTTCTTTATGTAACAGCCCTGGCTGTCCTGGAGCTCACTGTGTAGACCAGGCTGGCCTTGAACTCACAGAGATCTGCTTGCCTCTGCCTCCCAAGTGCTGGGATTAAAGGTATTTGTTCCCATGCCTGGCTAGGTACATAGTTGTGTAAACACTATCACGATATGGAACGTTTCCTCACTGTCACTCATGTCCCCTCCGTGACCCTTTACAAACATTGATCTCCTTTTGGTCACGACACTGTTATCTTCTATAGAACTTCATATAATCATATAATATTGGGATTTATGCGTCTAGTTTCTTTCAACTAGCTTAATGACTTTGAAATCCATTTATTGTGTCTATCAATAATTAATTTCTTCTTATTATGAAATGGTATTCCCTTTATAGCTACACTACAGTTTGTTTATCCATTCACCTACAAAGAGAAACTGGAATTTTTAGACTGTTGGCAATTATAAATATGTTGTTGGTTGTTTTCACTCTTTGCTCTTTTGGGGCACCTGCCACCCAGCTCCCAAATAAATCACACACGGAGGCTTATTCTTTCTTATAGATGCTTGGCCTTTGCTTGGCTTGTTTCTTGCCAGCTTTTCTTAACTTTAAATTATCCCGTCTACCTTTTGCCTCTGGGCTTTTGGCTTTCTCTATCTCTATTTCTGTATACCTTTTCTTTCCCTCTCAGTCTGTGTCTGGCGGTGTGGCTGGGTGCCTGGCCTGGGCTCCTCTCCTCCTTTTTTCATTTATTGATCTCTTTTCTCTTTTTCTCCTTCTATTTATTCTCTCAGTGTGCCAGCCCTGCCTATTCCTTCCCCTGTCTTGCTATTGGCTATTCAGCTCTTTATGAGACCAAGTGGATCTCAGGGCTACACAGAGAAACCCTGTCTTGAACAACAACAACAACAACAACAACAAAAAAGAATGCAACACATCTTTGCATCACTAAATAAATGTTTCAGAGCATAAACAAATGTAACACACCTTAAAATAATATTCTACAACATAAAGTTACTCTTAAATTAAAAAATAATATTTTTGAGACAAGGGCTTATGTAGTTCAGGCTTGCCTTGAATTCCTGATCCTCCTACCTCTGCCTCACAGTGCTGGGATTTCAGGCCTGTACCACCACTCCCGTTTCTGAGTGAAGTAGCTCTTACTACTGTAGTATTAATGTGTATGTTGATAAATAAAGATTTATTAAATCATGGGTGAATACCCAGCAATGGGATTGTTGGGTCAAGTGATTTGTTAGTGATTTGTTTTTTTCTGTAATGAGTTATCAAAACATAGTGACATAAACACCCCTACAGTCCTGTTAGTCCCTTCACAGTCCTCCAGACCACACGTTTGGGTGAACTCACCCAGGTTATTTACTTAGGTTAGTGGTGGCTTTGTGTACTGTTAGGGATGAAACCCAGTGTTCTCACAAACTAAGCAAGAGTTCTCCACTTGGACCCACAGGGCTAAAATCAATGATAGCCAAGTTGGGAGCTTATCTGGGGGTAGTGAACTCTTCCCAAGGGCCTCTTTCAGCTCTTGAAGGTTGTTCAAATCATTTCTGACAGTCCTTCCATTTTCAATACCACAATGACATATGAGTCTTACACTTTAAATCCCTCTGATTCTTCTGCCATAGGGCAGAGGAAACTCCTAAAAGGTTCACAGGGTTATCAGTCTTTAATTTTAGCTCCTAGAATGTAGTGACTATATCATAGTAGTTTTAATTTGCAGCTCCCTAATGACTGATGATAGTGAATTTTTCATGTGTTTGTTTTTTTCATGTGTTTGTTAGAGTTTAAAGTTTTGCTTGATAAAAGGTTCCTGTGAATAGATTGATACCTGCTGGTTTAGATGCACTGTAAGTCTTCCAGTGTCTTGTGGGTTAACCTTTTAGTGGGTCCCAGGGTCCATCTCCTTTTCTAAAACAAATAACTCTTTCAAAACAAGCGGTAACTTAAGGGCACTCCCTCCTCTTGCAGAGGACCTGGGTTCAGTTTCCAGCATTCACAAGGTTGCTGACAACCATCTATGCCATCTATGACTCCAGTTCCCAGAGATCCAATGACCTTTTCTGGCCTCTGTGGGTACTGCATTCACATGGTACATGGTACACTTACTCATACATATAAAATAAAAATAAATACATCTTTGGGGGCTGTAGAGCTGTCTCAATGGTTAAGAGCACTGGATACTCTCAGAGGACTCAGGTTCAGTTCTCAGCAGCCACACAGTAGTTCACAACCATCTGTAATTCCACTTCTGTGGGCTGCAACCCCTCTTCTGGCCTCTGTGGGCACCAGGCACACATGTAGTTCATAGATATACACATAGGCAAAACACTTGTATACATAAAACAGAAGTAAATAAGTCTTTCTTAGAAAGTTTGTTACAACTGGGTGTCTTGTTGTGCCTCTAATCTTAGTACTTTGGAAGTAAAAGCAAGAGGATTGCCCCAAGTCTGAGGCCAGCCTGACCTCCAAAGTAGAATCTAAGTCAGCTGGGAATGTAATAGTGACACCTGTTTCAGGAAAAATAAAAGAGTGTGCTTGACAAAAGGTGTTACTAAATATAAGTATTGTGCTTTGTACATGACAGATGACTCTGACAAGCACTTAAAGGTATCTACAGGATTGTATTCCATCTGAAAAACTGAAATCTAAATAAGTAAAAACTAAACCTTATTGGTATATATATATATGATGTTCCTGGAGTTTGAGGCCAGCCTAACTACATGAGATCTTGTCTTAGAAAAACAAATAAATCCTGACTCTAATTCTGTTTTGTTTTTCCAGAAAGATCCTCTATTAGTGCAAGCCTGTGTTGGCTGTCTGGAAGCCTTGCTGGACTACTTGCATGCCAGGAGCCCAGACATTGGTAGAAACCTTCCATATTCTCTCATTGTCCATGATCAAGATGGGAGGGAATCAGCCCATCATCTTACCGCTCCAGTGCTGTGACAATACTGCAAAGGACTCTGTATGCCCATTGTATAGATGTGGGCACTGAGTACTAGGGTGTTCAAGTGATTTGCCTAACCATGGTCACTGTGCTCTTAAGTAGCAGAGACTTTCTAGTTGTCTACCTTTCATAGTTATGGGACAGACTGTTTTACTAAGAGTCCAGAGAGGTGGGTAGAAGTTCAGGCAAGAGACCTCATGAACCCAGCCTGTTTAATTTCCTGTCTACAGCTGAGCAGCCTTTTTTGTTTTTTTTTTTAAAGTCAATAGGAGAAACTCCTCTTTGGGCATGCTCATGGGTCTCTGGGAGAACAGCATTAACCACCTGCGGACTGATGTTTCTTACAGCACTCCATGTGGCCTCTCAGCCCTGGAATCGGTTTTTGCTGTTCACCCTCTTGGATGCTGGAGAGAATTCCTTCCTTAGACCGGAGATACTGAGACTTATGACCGTGGTAAGTGCAGACAGGATAGCCCTATGGTTGGAAGATATCAGCAGGGTGTTGCTAAAGAGGTTCAAAACATAAAGGTATTTTAGGTGACCCTAATCTTCAAGGAGCCTTCACCCTACAAGAGACCTGCCCAGGGATTTCCTATGAATAGCTACATCTAACCTTAGGACACATTTTCTCTTATTTCTTTAATGAAACAATGGCCAGGGTCTTTTGCCACATGACAGGTCTAAGTACTAAGGATGTCCCAGAGTCACATACTCTGCCTCCAGAGGTCCCTCATTCTAGAAAATGAGAAAGACAAGTACATGAATAGCTAAGTTTGATATTTGGATGACAGAGTATTTGGCAAATTAATAATTCTTGCTGAATGAAGAACAAAAGAACAAGCTCATGGTTGACAGTGAAGCTCACCCACAAATAAATCAGAGGTGAAAATACAGAGAAAATTAATTGCTTTTGTGAAGTGTAAGTAATGTGTCAGCCAAAGCTTAAAGGAGCAATAGGCAGAAGGAGACAGTATTTTAGGAAGTGAGGTGGGAGTAGTAGGGTCAAGAGCACATAGAGAGGTTACAGGAACCACACTCAGTTCATCTTGGCCATGAGTTTGCAGTGCAAGGCTGGGGGAGGGAACCTGATGAAGAAGTCACTGAGGCCAGCTCTCTCAGGATCTCAATCTGCCTCATTTGCCCCATTCTCCTGTGAGACAGCCCACCCATTCTCGCCAGTGTGTTGCTTAAAAGCAGGACTCTGGACTTTAGAATGGTGTCCCCTGCTCAGTGCTGGGCACAGCATAGAAACAGCATCTCCTCTAATTATGGACATTTGGGGCTTTTCTTCTGGGCTAGTTTGTGCAGTACCGGAGCAACAACATCCTCTCTCGTGAAGAGGTGGGTCTTATTTTGCAAGGTGCAGCACTGGCTGACCTGTCAACTCTCCCAAATGATACACTCCAGGCTCTGCGTGGCTTCTTCCTGCAGGTGAGTGGGAAAAGGATGCTATACAGTTGTATGAGGTTAGACCCTCAAGACCATCTTCTCTGTGGAGAGTGGAAGCTCTGGCCACTTAAGCCATTGGGAAATCAAGAATATGGGTGGTGGGGGACAATTAGACAGGGCCTGTCTCTCCTGTCCCTTCTCCTACAGGTCCAGAGTGCAGGTCTCCTGACTGACCACAACAAAATCCAGACCTTGAAGGCCTCCTTGGAGAGCCTTTGTTCCAGGACCTTCCCAGCCCAGCCAGCCCTTCAAGACATGCTGTATCCTTTCTTGCATCTGGGCGGGCGCTATGGCCTGGGCAACATCCCCAAGGCCATGGAAGCTGAGGCAGTATTCTTTCCCCTAGTTCAAGTAGGGAGGGCTGGTGACTAGTAAGTCCCTAAGAAAGCCCAGGGTTGAGACTAGTCATGGTAGCACATACCTGTACATCTCAGCGCTTAGGAAGCTGAGGCAAGAGGATCTTAAATTTTTATGCCAGCCTGGGCTACATAACAATACCTTATTTACTTATTTATTTATTTTTTCTTGGTTTTTTCAAGACAAGGTTTCTCTGTAGCTTTGGTGCTTGTCCTGGAACTAGCTCTTATAGATCAGGCTGGCCTGGTCACAGAGATCTCTGCCTCCCGAGTGCTGGGATTAAAGGCATGTGCCACCACCGCCCAGTTTAACAATACCTTATCTTAGAGAGAAAGAGAGAGAGAGAGAGAGAGAGAGAGAGAGAGAGAGAGAGAGAGATGCCAGGCACTGGTAGCACACACCTTTAGTCCTAGGACTCAGGAAGAGGCAGGCAGAGCTCTGTGAGTTTGAGACTAGCCTGGTCTACAAAGTGAGTTTCCTGGTAGCCAGGGCTGTTATAGAGAAACTGTGTCTTGAAAAACATGGGAAGGGGGAGAAGGAGCGTTAAAAGGGGGGACCTGACTGTCCTAGTGGCTAGAGTCTTCTAGGTTGTGATGCGCTGGAGACATTATAGTGCCCATGTGTGTGTGTGTGTGTGTGTGTGTGTGTGTGTGTGTGTAGGAATACTTTTCCATTTTAGAAGCACCATGCTCTTTTTAATAAATAATTTATTTCTACTTTATGTGCATTGGGGTTTTACCTGCATGTATGTATTGTGAGGGTGTATTCCCTGGAATTGGAGTTACAGGTTGTTGAGAACCACCATGTGGGTCCTCTGGAAGAACATCCAGTACTCTTAACCACTGAGCTGTCTTTCCAGCCCCACATCCATGCTCTTGTTGGACCATTCTTGCCCTTTAGGGTTCTGGAAGTGTGAGATTCCCTTCCCTAACCCTTTAGCTCCATTTCTCTCCTATTCTCCTCTCATGTTTCCTGCCAGCTGCCTTGGAGGTGTGTCTGTTTCCCTGTCCCACATCAGAGACTGAGCTCTAAGGACACCAGACACAGAAAGAAGGGAGACTGTAGAAAAATTCAGGACAGTTGTTGATGGAAAAATGACAATCTCAGTCCTTCAGCGGGAGCCATTTTACTCCACCGTGGAAATGGAATCCTGAAATAAAAAAATGAGTTCACATTCCTGTGTGGGTTTTCTTTCTGAACTCACCTTTCTGAAACTTGCTCCTCAGCTGGTCAGTCGGACACTGTTTTTTTTTTGTTTTTGTTTTTTTTTGTTGTTGTTGTTGTTTTTTTGAGACAGGGTTTCTCTGTAGCTTTGGAGCCTGTCCTGGAACTAGCTCTTGTAGACCAGGCTGGTCTCGAACTCACAGAGATCCACCTGCCTCTCCCTCCCGAGTGCTGGGATTAAAGGCGTGCGCCACCAACGCCCGGCCAGACACTGGGTTTTAACAAAGGTGGAGAGAGGCTGAACGGAGACGGCATTTAAGGAGCCTGTGCAAAGTGCCTCATAGAGAACAAGAGGACCCTGAGCTGGGAGGGCAGAGCAAGGGCTTGTGGTTGGAACTCTGAGGGTGACTTTCCCTCGAGTGGTCATAGGGAGAGGTATAAATCTCAGGCAAAGACAATCAAACCCTCAGCCTGCCTTGCTGAGCAAATCTGCCACAGCTCCCCTGGCTTAAGCCAGCCCTCTCAAAGCCCACATGGGCAGTGGTCATTTAACAGCTACCCGTCGCTGGCTGCTGGCAGACAACTCTGCCCACACCTGTTTATCAGCCCAGCCTGGGCCTCTGCGCTCCGACTGACCACTCCACCTGTCTTCCCCGGATCTAGCTGTCCTGGCACCCCCCCAAACCCCTCCCCGAGCAAAACTGAAAAACGTATGAACAGACGGAGCACTCTGATTTAGAAATTAATGGACCGAAGCAGCAAGCAGTGGGTGCCCGCGTTCTGCCCTAAGAGTTCTGCTAGTTCTTTCAAAAGTTCTCTGGATCTTGTGAACCGCGGTTTAAAGAAGACACAGATGAGACATCAAGCATCGCAATTGCAGCGCCCGGGCAGCCAGGGTTTCAGGCCTGGGCTTGCTGATGTGCTTTAAGCAAGGTAAAGCCCCCACCGAGGCTTAGCTTCCTCCAACTCGACCAGAAACGAGCTCTACCGCGCCGAGGGACGCTTTGCCGGGGCTGACAGCTGTTGTGACCGGCACCGGAGCCCGGCGCGGGCGGGGCCGGAAGTGAAGTCAGCTGAGCGCGGCAGTCGCGGCCCGATCTTATTGGTCCGGAGCAGCGCAGTGGGTGGGACGGTGGTCGGTCTCGAGGCGAGGCGGGCCAGGTGCTCTAGAGTTCCGCGCTTTCGCCGGAGTTGGCTGCGTCCGGGAGTTGAGCTGCACGCCGAGGGGCTGCCCTCATCTCCTTGCACCGCCGGCCCTGGTAGGTGGTGGCGGGGGTGCCAGGCTGTAGTGCCGGCCTCTTGGGAGGGGAGTGCGGAGCCCCCCGCACTGCGTACGGGTTTCGAGACTCTTACATGGGCTCACTAGCCCTAATCCACCTGCGGCCGTCCACTACCACTGGCTCTTCTAAACAAGTTAGTTCAGAGTGACTTGCCGAGCCTGGAAGAGCTCTAGGGACGCTCGGGACAGAAGCGAGGTTTAGAGGCCGAATAGAGTTACAGTTAAGAAACCCAGACCTTTCTCCACAGTCCGCTTCTTTCTTTCCTTTCTCACGTTTGTCCTGCTCGAGTTATCTTAGTTTGCCTTGTAAATTTCTGTTTACCTAAGTTTTGCTGTGGCCCGATTCAGGTTCTCTAGGGTCCTGGAACGTGAAGTGGAAGGTGGAGGATCCTGAATGATCTTGGAGTCCTTCTCAAGACTTCAGCTGTCCCATCTAGGAAGTCAGGGCAGAGGTTCTAACGGCCTTTGACTGAGCAATTCAAACTCTGGGTTGAGGTGGGGTGTGACCAGCTTTGTTATCAGGTGCCCTTTGCTTATTGAGAGACAAGAGACACTGAACTGAGAGTTGGACTTTTGGCTCAGTGTAGGAATAACTGTGAGGCTCTGGACAAGTCCTTCATTCGTTCATTCATTTATTTGTTTATTTTTGTCCCCCAAATGGAAACATTAGTAAAACCGGATATCTGAGTGTGAGGCCTCCCTTGACTTTCATCTTCCACCCATTTTTCTCTCCATTTTGGGGTTTTAGACAAGATCTCACCATATATCCTAGATTAGTCTCAAACTTAAGGAAGTTCGGGCTGGAGAGATGGCTCAGAGGTTAAGAGCACTGACTGATCTTCCAGAGGTTCTGAGTTCAGTTCCCAGCAACCACATGATGGCTCACAACCATCTGTAATATGATCTGGTACCCTCTTCTGGCCTGCAGGGACACATGCAAGTAGAATGCTGTATACATAATTAATAAAATCTTTTAAAAAAAAAAAACTTAAGGAAGTTCTCCTCCTCAGCCTTCCAAGTGATAGGATTATAGGCTTAAAGTCTCATGAGCCACTACTTCTGGCCCCCACTTACCAATGTTGTACCTGATCAGCTTCTTCTCATCATTTTCTTTTAAAGTTGTGTATGTGGTCATGTGTGTATGCTTCTGTGTGTGTGCATGTGGAGGCCAGAGGCCAATATAAAATATCTTCCTTAATTGACCTCTACCCTATTTGTTGAGACAGTGTCTTTCACTGAACCTGGGGCTCCTAGATTCAGCCAGACTAGTTGAGTCCCAGGGATTGTTCTGTCTCCAGCTCTAGACCACAAACATGCACTGTGCCCAGTTTGTACGTAGATGCTAGGGCTCAAACTCAAAATTTCATGGTTCCAACTTTACCAATCGAATCATCTCCCTAGTCATGTCTTTTTTTTTTTTTTTAGTATATATATACTTGTATGTTTGTTCTGATGTTGGAAGAAGTTGGAGAATGAGGGAAACCACACAAGTTCTACGTATTTTTTCACTGATTGAGAGTTCCTGGTTGATACCCTCCTAGGAGGCTAGGGCAGTGAACTAGAGGAGTGTTACTGAGCAGCCCCTTCCTCCAGACATAGTACATCATCCAGACCTGCCTCTCTGCATCAGGAAAGAGGCCCCCTAAGTCCTATTTTACAAGTAAAGAAGCTGTGGTTTAGAGAGCTGGGACAATTGCCCAGTTATAAAGGCAGATATTCTCACACTCCATCCCAGAGCTCTGGCCTCAGTCGCCCCTGTCCAGTATTGTAAACATTGCCAAAGTCCCTCTTCCTGTCTTTCTCCTGCAGTCCTATGGACCTATACCGTGTATGTGCTAGTCACCAGTCCTGGCTAGATCTTCAGGGCTTCCCAAAACTGAATTCTTGGTATTTGGAGGTTGGGCCATGTCTGAGGAAGTTGCTTTTTCACCGAACTCACTCACCTTCTTTGGTTTACTGCTGTAGCTCCAGAGTCTCAGACATGGACCTTCTTCAGTTCCTCATGTCCGTCTTTGTCCTACTGTTGTCTGGCACAGAAGTCACAGGCACCCTAAAGACCACCGTGGACCCCAGCCTCAAGATTTGTATCTCTTTGGAGATTGGGTGGGGTAAATGAGCCGTTTTTGAAGGGTTGGTAAATGAGATCTCTCAGTGCCCATGACTTAGGGAAATACCAGGAATGAGCAGACAGAGTTGGGAAGAATAGGAGGGAGGAGGAAAGAAGCTCTAGCCAGACTATGAGCAAGTCAGTTTTCTCCTGAGCTGGTTCTCCATCTGTTAACTGAAGTTTAGGCCCATCTCTCAGCTCTGCAAATGAGGAGTGTTCATGTGTAACGCCTGGCTGGTAAGAACCCAGGCAGGTCCTCCAGAACTCTGGATTACTATCTTATCTTGACACTGGTTCTCTGAGCCATGTCTTGGCAACACAAGGATGAAACAAGACCATCCCTGGTTTTGAGGCATTCATAGAGCTAGAAGGAGAAGCATGTACATTAGTTACTGTTCTGTTGCTGTGAAGAGAAACCATGACTAAAGATGCATTTGATTGAGAGATTGCTTACAGTTTCAGAGGGTTAGTTCTTAATCATCATGGTGGGAAGACAGGCAGCCATGGTACTGGAGCAGTACTAAGAACTTATATCCTTGTCTATAGGCAGGAGGCAGAGAGAAAGAGAGACTGTGCTTGGTGAAAGCCCATCTCCAGTCATACACCTCCAACAAGGTCACACCTCCTAATCCTTCCTAAAGGGTCTAACCAACTGGGAACCAAGCATTTAAATATGAACCTATGGGGGCCATTCTCATTTAAACCACCAGAACATCCAAGTGAATGGCCTTGGTTCTCTGCTATCGAGGCTCTGGTGGATACTGGAGGTCTTGGGAGAAACACTGTACTGTGGACCTTCTTTCTGAGCAAGGTCTTGAAGATAGAAGCTCCAGGAGAATGGCAGGGGCATCTCGGGCTGACGTTATAGTTTAAGCGGATTGCTGGAGGTCCTGGAACAATGAATGATTGTGGGAGACGACAGGAAGACACAGCGATGGGAGGGTAGGTGCCAGGTCTTGGAGTGTTGGCTTTCAGTTCTTTTCTGGGTATGGAGTCTCTGAGATCCATGGCCATCCAAGGCTTTAGTAGCACGGGTTAGAAAGGGGCCCTCTGAGTCAGGGCCATTGGATTGTCCAGGTAGGTGTTTTCTGCTAGTCCCTTAACTTAATGGTGCTCAGACAAGAAGATGTTTGAGGTGAAGCGGCGGGAGCAGTTATCGGCACTGAAGAACCTGGCGCAGCTGAACGACATCCACCAGCAGTACAAGATCCTTGATGTCATGCTTAAGGGACTCTTTAAGGTGTGTCAGGGAACAGGGCAGCTCCCAGCAGGGAGGGCTTTGATTTGTGCAGACAGATGAGGAAGTGACTATATAAGTGGAAGAGTGGGAGTGGTGTTCAGGTAATAAGCTGGAGCTAGGTTGTGAGGGTCTCCACAAAGCCACTTAGCAGACATGGGGGTTCCTGCAGGTACTGGAGGACTCCCGGACAGTACTCACCACTGCTAATGTGCTCCCAGATGGGCCCTTCCCCCAGGACGAGAAGCTGAAGGATGGTAAGATCTCCCCAGCACTAAGCTTTACTGCCTGCCACCCTGGTATTTTCTAGCTGGTCCTTCTCTGTTCTCATGATTTGTCCCCTGGGAATATCCTCATGTGATGCCTGAGTAGTTGGCCTGGGGTGGATAAGGGCCTAGTCTGTGGTTCTCTAAACATTCCTGGGGTCCAAAGCTAGCTTCTGTGCCCTTGCACATATTCTCTTATGTTGTCCTGTGCTTAGGATGGGAACCAGAGAACAATGTTTGCCCTCACCGAGGGCCAGGATAGAGTCTGCCAGCTACTTTTTGGTAGGCAGATAGGGATTGTTTCTGTTGGAAGGTGAAATGACCGAGGCCTGTCAGATAGCTGAGTCAGCGTGTGATTGCCAGCACTCTTTGCTTCTATAGTAAAGTACACAAGCTCCTTAAATCCTTTTTTAGACAAGGGGAGAAAAACAAGTAAGATGAAGGGATGTTTCACGTCCCTTTGTCCCCTCTCGCAAGAATATCTCTTCAGTGGCAGTCCCTCCTCACTCATGCCTACCAATAGATCACGTTTTTGTTTTTTCTCACTTTGTAACTGTGGCTGTCCTAGAACTTGATGTGCAGACCAGGTTGGCTTCAAATGCATTGAGATCCACCTGCCTCTGCCTCCTGAGTGCTGGGATTAAAGGCCTGGCCTCATCAGTTCTGAGAGTCACTGAGAAGAGGGAACAGCTCATGCGTATGAACGATGACTTTTACAGGGGCCACTCCTCATGCCTTTGAGTTGCTTCTGTTCTCCATTTGGAAGAGAACAAGTCATTTGCCTTTGCTCTTCTCTCTGAACCAAACTAACTCTTCAGTTCTCTGAGCAACAAGATTATTCTGAAGTCTATGGTCCATGTCCCACATGCCAGCCTGGCAGATCTTTGGCCTCTGCTTGCCTCCCTGTGATGCCCAGCCAGTGCTAGGCAGGGCTCTCTGGGTCCTCTCTGCTCTAGGAGTGAAGATATGGGTCTTATCTGGGTCTGGGGACCTGTCATTAGAGTGAACATTCTACTCCCAGTGTAAACTGATCTGTTGATCTCATTAGAGAAGGACATTTGTGGGAAAACTGACCAAATTCAAATGACAAATAGCTGTAGGTAAGTTAAAGTATTGCTAATTTCCTGATTTAGATACAGTGATCTAGGACCATGGCATTAGAGGGATCTGGTTAAGGTTCCCTCTTCCCAGATGACTCTAGCTTATGTCAAGTTGGGAAAAAAAAATCCAACAACAAATAAAACAAGCACCTAACCAACACAGTCTGTAAAACAGGAACAGCCATTGTCTCTTCCTCCAAATTCCATCAATGGGGACTTCAGAGGGTCCTACTGCATACTGCACATGCAATGAACAGCCTGTGATCAATGGGTGCCGACCCTTCTCTGGTTGGGGGATTTTGTAAGTGCCTCCATTCCTGGAGGAGGTCTGGGGCCATCTGGGTGGACAAGAGAAGAAGAGCAACTACCCTGATGACTCACTAAAAGCCTCTTGCCAGCTTTCTCCCACGTGGTGGAGAACACAGCCTTCTTTGGTGATGTGGTGCTGCGCTTCCCAAAGATTGTACACCACTACTTTGACCGTAATTCCAACTGGAACCTCCTGATCCGATGGGGCATCAGCTTCTGCAATCAGACAGGTGTCTTTGACCAGGGGCCCCACTCACCCATCCTCAACCTGGTAAGGACTGGTAAGATGGCTGGGAACCCTGTCAAGTGGTGGGCTGGGAGCCTCGCGTCTGTCTGTGGTTAGCCCCGTCAGTTATCCTCCATTGTGAATGCTTAGTTACGTTTGTTTGTGTGTCTCAGGGCACTTTGGCTCATAGAGGCTTAATTCAAGGGGTTCTGTGCTGACTTGGAGGGTCCCTAGGGATTGTTTCTGGCCCACGTCTGGGCCTGGGTTTGAGACTTAAGTCCATGCACAGTGGGAGTAGCCTTCTAGTAACCAGGGAGCAGAAGGCAGAAGAGGATAACTATCTTTTTCATCTACAGATGGCCCAGGAGCTGGGGATCGCTGAGAAAGACTCTGACTTCCAGAACCCATTTAGAATGGACCGAACAGAGGTGAGCTGCTGGGTCTTGTGACTGCTTTGTGTCTGATGGGTGTGGGAGGCTGGGTCTGCAGGGCTAAGGCCTAGGGTAGACTGAGAGCTTTAAACTTGGAAGTGGACACCCTAGTGAATATAGGTCCAGAAATCATGACTCAAGTCACTGAAGGTTTTGGCAAGTCACTGTTCCTCTCTGAATATGTACCATAGCTGGGAATGGAGTGGAGATTGGGGGACGGTGGGATTCCTGAGGCTATGAGCATCTTTATCTCATTGCACAGAATGTACCCCAAGTTGTGAATGTCAGAATGACCAGGTGAGGTCAGATCATATTCCCAGCTTCAAGCCTGTGTTACTGGTACTCTGGGGCTTCTGTTCTCACTCCTACACATGCCTTTCGTCTAGAGTTCTAAAATTGGCTTTGGGGGCTAACAGCTGCAGATTGAGAAGACAGATGGTGACGCATACAGGGAAGAAGGGATCAGAGGGAGCAAGGCAGGGCCAAGAAGGATGGGAAGGAAGGGCCCCTCCTATACCTAGGAAACTAGGAGTGACGCCTGTGCAGAGAGGGTGTGGAGTCTGACGGGTCTAAGGCTGTACTTGCTTGCAGACTGACAAAGTAGCCTGCTACTGCTTATAGACGCCGGAGGTCACAGACACTTTTCAGTGCAGCAAAAGCAGTAGCTTGACTGTTGGGCTCATTGTCTTGTTCTTCCAGATATTTTTTTTTTTTTTTTTTTTTGGTTTTTCGAGACAGGGTTTCTCTGTGGCTTTGGAGCCTGTCCTGGAACTAGCTCTTGTAGACCAGGCTGGTCTCGAACTCACAAAGATCCGCCTGCCTCTGCCTCCCGAGTGCTGGGATTAAAGGCGTGCGCCACCACCGCCCGGCTGTTCTTCCAGATCTTTACATGGAAGGCCAGGAAGATGCTGTGTGTGTAGTGGGTTTGCATTATGCCTGCAGACCTCTATGCTTAGAAAATTTGCCATCTTTCTTCATAGTGAACTGAATAGATCTATGCATTATCCAGGGAAAGATACTCATCCTTTCAAGATTAGTCTCTTTGCAAAAGTAATCCTGAGAAACACTCTGGGTAAAGTTGCTAGAAGGGAGATGTGGTCCTCACATGTAACCCCAGCACTCAGGAGGCTGGAGCAAGAGGCCACCTTGGCTGTATAGTGAATCTGAGGCCAGCCTGACCTAAAACTGCCTTAAAACAAAACAGAATTAATCAAACAAGAGAACTTCCCAGATTTTGCATTATAGTGTCCCCAGAAAGAACACAGAAGGTGCCCAGCGCCATCACAAATGGTGTACTCTATAGCCTACTGCCTAGTTAATCTGACCGAGAGGCGATGACCAAATTTGTTTCATGTCATTTATTGAGGCTGCAGTCAGATACTGCTTTTTGATTGTTGGTTTGGTTTTGAGACGGAGTATTGCTCTGTAGCCCCAGGTGACCTCAAACTTTCCACATTCCTGCCTTAGCCTTCCGAGTGCTGAGATTACAGGCACGAGCCACCACAGCTAGCTAGTCTGAGTACCAGGGTGAAGCAATTATCATGTTCTCTGGGTCCCTGGCTCATCCAAGACTTAAATATTGGGGGGACTAGTGAGTCTCGTTTTGAACCATCAGAATATCATCTAAAAGCAATGTATATTATCCGTTATATCCACCTAAAATTTAGATTTTTACCTGCCAATTTCATTGAATGTATTTGTTAATAATTATAGGAAGCAATAGATAGGCCCAAAGTAACAGTCATCCACCGTGAACAGATATTCCTGTGGCCCTTTCTCTCCTGCTTTACACTTTTAAGTATTCAGTACATTGAGGGTATTTAACTGCGGAATTTTAACTTCAGTTGCTTGTGTTGTATACCCAAGGCTGCTTAGGCATTAGGAATAAAAGATAACCAGGTAGTGTTGGCACATGCCTTTAATCTCAGTACCTGGGAGACAGAGGCAGGCAAATCTCTGAGTTCAAAGCCAGAGTGAGTTCCAGGACAGCTATGGTTACACAGAAAAGCTCTGTTAACAACAACAAAAAGGAATAAAGATAGTTTATCTGTGAGAGTAAAGCAGGTTTGTGCCATCCTTCGTGGGTACATAGGTACTCTGAGGAGACCTCTGATGGTGCGAGATACAGACTGTGTCAGTGTGAGTGTTCCCATCATGTGGGTGGGAACTACACACCCCGTGATAGTTCGTGACACCTGCCACTGTGTTCTCTGTGACTTCTAGAGTCTCAAGCCCTTCCTACGTGCATGAGTCATTGCTGAATTATTCATGTGTCCCATCTCAGTGCCTATAATTTTTCTTTTCTCTAGTCACCCCCTCTTTCACCTAGAGCCTTCAGAAGGTTCAGATGTGAGTGGGACAAGGGAGTTTTTACAAGATTATAGAGGTCTGTTGGCCAATTGTGGTGGCACACATGTGATCTCAGGTTATAGAGATCTGTTGACCAGTTGTGGTGGTACACATGTGATCCCAGGTTATAGATACGTGTTGGCCAGTTGTGGTGGCACACATGTAATCCAAATTATAGAGACTTGTTGACTGGTTGTGGTGGCACACATGTGATCCCAGCTATTTGGGAGGCTGACTAGGATGATCACTTGAGCTCTGGAATTTGACACCAGCCTTGACACATGGATTTTGGGGACAAAATTCAAGGAAACCAGCTTTTAGCATTTGCTTCCAGTGGTCACAGATGTATTTAATTCCCCCAGCAACAAGTTGTAGTATGTAAGAGCTTCCTTGTCAACTCACCAGAGACCTAGTGCTCTGGTTTTTACTGGGAGTTGGTTATATGAATGCCCTGTATCTAACTAATACCCAAACTCCAAGCTGCTGGGAGGAAATTTATCATAAACCATATCGATTTCACAGTTTGAGAACAGTGAACCACTTTTACTTATTTTTATTTAAATATTTATTATGTATACAATATTCTGTCTACATGTATGTCTGCAGGCCAGAAGAGGGCCCCAGACCTCATTACAGATGGTTGTGAGCCACCATGTGGTTGCCGGGAATTGAACTCAGGACCTTTGGAAAAGCAGGCAATGCTCTTAACCACTGAGCCATCTCTCCAGCCCCCACTTTTACTTATTTAGACTATGGTTCCCAGCTGCCAGTCAAGGGCCAACTTTAGACACATGACTTTTAAAAGATAGCAGCCAGACCTGCAACTCCTTTCCTGGGTTTCTCTGTTGTTTCCTTATTTGTTGAAGCGCAGGCTAGCCTCAACTCCAGATTTGCTTGTTTTTACTTTCCAAGTGCTGGGACTACATACACACATGGCCACACCTGCAACATTTACTAATTTCTGTTCAGCACCTTAGTTTTTTAACCCAGCTGAACCACAGTGGACCATGCCTGGCTATTTATATCTAGCAGAACCTCTGAGGTTCCTGTTTTATACAGAAAGGGTAGGGGATATGGTATTCCCATCAAAGTAGCTACTACCCCTTCCCAATGGTACACCCCTCAAGGCTGCTTGCTATCATCATAACCCTGACTAGTAGTTCTGGACAAGACCTTGATTCTAGGTGTACTCAGGCGCTCAGGGCCTTGGAGAGATTCTTTCCACCAGAAGGGGGCACCTCAGGAGATGCTAAATTTCTGCAAGTAGGTTCTTCTCGTCGTGTAAGTCATATGTGCTTCTATCACACAGGACGATGTCAGAATACTTCCAAAATAAATTTAGGGAAGCCAGGCAGTGGTAGTGCATGCCTTTAATCCCAGCACTAGGGAGACAGACAGGTGGATCTCTGTGAGTTCAAGGCCAACCTGGTCTACAGAGTGAGTTCCAGGACAGGCTCCAAAGCTACAGAAAACTCTTATCTAGAAAAACCAAAAAAAAAAAAAAAAAAGATAAATTTAGTGTAACATTATCATAATATATAACATATCATAATATAGTGTCATATAATATCATCATCATAATATAGTGTCTTAGACGCTACTATAGGAGCAACATAATTCCTTCTTGTTGGTTAGGGATGATCCCGATAGTTTTTCCACTTTCCCCTCTTGAACCTAGGGCTTTATGCATGCTATCCAAATGATCCCCAGCCTGTCTACCATTTTGTATTCAGTGTGAACCTCTCAGTGAGAAGATTCTCTTTTGAGAGAAGAGTGGCAGCTATCTGGAGGTGCATGGAATGCCTGGTTGGATTAGTCCTAGATAGTTGGGCATTCTACTAGCTGTGTGGCCTGACTCTGAACCACTATTGGGATGTCCCCCTTTTCCCAGAGGCATGGCTGCATATATGTGGCAGGTAGGTTAAGCCACAAGGTGGCACTCTTAGTTTGTTTTTAATGCCACCTTGATCACACTTGTCCATTCACATCTGAGTTTTGGATACTCTTGTGTTTTATATTCTCATGTTCATTTTGTTCGACGTGCACACTGAATGCTGTTGTGCTTAGGACATAGTGGAGTACAACACCTAATACCAGCTGCCGTAGGTGACCACAAAGGAGAAGCGGAAGAATACATTAGTACAAAGCTGAAGAGAGGGTGCCTGTGAGGAGGCAGCCGTGGAAGAGGTCCCCAGGGTAGTGGGAGCAGAGTTGGAGCAAACGAGACAAAGCAGACAGAGCTGGAAAGGGCATTCTGGGCCTAGGCCACAGCATGTGCAAAGGCCTGCAGGAGTGTCGTCATGGAAACCAGACATCAGTTACAGAGACACATAGACATAGAGATACAAGTTTGATAGTTATTTAGCCACAGAGACCAACAGAAGCTATGGGTTGAATGAGACTTCCGGAAAAGGATGGAGGGAGGAGAGTCGTGTCCTGGGATTGAAGTTGAAGTTGCCCCCAAATCCTTGTTCTTTTCCATCCCTGCCTGCCTGGAAGTCCCATCTCTTTCTCTTCTGGTTCAGTTTGCTCCTATGTGCTCCTCTCCTGGGGACTGTTCCTTGTTCCCTAGTGGCAGCACCTGTTGTCTAGAATTCCTAGCTTGCTTTGCTCCTGAAGGGTGTCAGGCAGGTATTCCAAGAGCCACATTGCTGCTCCCTCTTCCTTGAAGACAGTATTTGTTTTCCAGTTCACACCTTAGCTGACATTTGTCCCCCAGGCCTAGAATCTCCTGTCTTTCTTCCCTGTCTGCCTGTGCAGCTCCTGATTATCTCAAGATACAGTCAGTGCTTTACCAGAGCCCTTTTATCTGCTTTCTTGTCTGGAACTCCCTCGAGGCAGGGCCTTCTCTGGGACCTTCTTGTTTTACATTCCATGATTTAGCTGGGCGGAAACTCTTTGGTACTCCAAGACTAAATTAAATTACTCTGCTCATCTCAGTTCATTCCTAGTACTGACCCTTTCCAGAAGGCCCTAAGGGAAGAAGAAAAACGCCGGAAGAAGGAGGAGAAGCGGAAAGAGATCCGAAAAGGCCCAAGAATCTCAAGATCCCAGTCCGAGTTATAGCCCTGCAGCAGTTTGGGGCCTAAGGGTTCAGCAAGAGGCCAGCCAGAAGAGGCACAACCATGTGGCTATGGAGTAGCAGCGTCTAGCACCATGGTGAGCAACAGCCAGTTCCAGATGGGGACTCTATGTTTGCTGGGTCCTCAGGAGCTGGGTCTGAGCCTCAACCAGAAAGACTGAGCCTCTGGGATCTTAGGACACACCGAGGGGACCTTGAGAGGACACGGTTCTGCAGACAGGACTTGTAGGGAAACTGTTGGGGAAGGCTGACTGAAGGGACTCCTGGTCTGGATCCTCTTGGTGAGTGAGAGCTGCAGGCCAGCTGCTGTCCTGTGAGGAAGCAGTAGAACCTGGCTCTGCAGCTCTTGCAGCTGGCCTCCCTGTATTCCTGAGCTGCCTATCACCAATCCAACAGCTCTCTGCAGAGTAACACTACAAGCCAGCAAATCCATTGGCCTCACCAAGGCTGATGAAGAGGTTGTAAGGGTACCAGGAGCTCCTAGAGATGTCAAGACCAGCCTGGAGTATGTTTCTCCTTCATCAGGAGGGAGCCCCAGGCCTTTGCATTGCAGAGAAACAAGTCAGGTTTAGACCTCTTCTTCACTCACTGCTGTGCTTCATGAGGGACTAGTTTGGAGAGGGGACCCAGAAGTGTCCTGGGAGGGTGTTTATTTCAAGGAGACCTTAAAAAGAACAAGATCTCTATTCTCAGATAACTGGGGACAGTCATTGAGCTGGTTCAGGGAACAATCAACTTGTTCTCTCTACTGCTGAAAAATCGAGCCAGTGTGTGGGAAGAGGCCATAGGAGACAGGTTATAGGAGACTGCTTTGTAATGGGGCTACTGTGAGCTGGATTGATCAGACAGTGGGCTTCTCAGTTCAGGGTTCAAGCAGAGTCCCATGGCCACAGGGCAGGAAGCTGTGTTTAGGCCCTCAGAGGGCAGCCTGGTTTCTGTGAATCCCAAGGCACATGGCTGCCTTGACTCTATTGAAATTACAGCACCACCTCTTTGATCTTGCCAAGCCAGAATGTATCTCTTAAAGGCATAGAGACACCCACCATCCCTGTATCATTCCCAGCCATCCCCTACCTTTCAAATAAAGTTTTCCTCTTACTGCTGACCATGCTTACGAGACCTGAGTCATAGCCTGACTGATCCTGGCCTACTCTCCCTTCCCTGTGCTGTGCCTTCATTGGTAAAATAAATTTCATGATGTCTGAATCCTCTGCCAAGCTCTAAGCTATTTCCTTGGAGGCTGACTTTTCTACTGGCCAGGATAGCAAAGGGAAGCCAGGTGTTAGGGAGACTTCGTGGGAGGTCCTGAGTAGCCTGCATCCCAACAGTATTCAGGAAAAGTAAAGAAATGAGAAGTCGTTGGGAGGAGGGCTAGAGGAATTTTCCCATCAGAAATGCTTGTCTCCCTTGTGAGGCAGAAGAAATACACAGCTGGCTCAAGAGACCTGGGCTGCGTTCCCAGTACTGGCCCTTTCCAAATGTATGACCCAGCCAATTCCTGTGAGGTTTATAGGAGATGGCGGCACTAGGCCTGTGAAAAGGATGACATCTACCCATTACCTGTCGAAAATGAGTGAGTGCTTGTGAGGGTCAGAACCAGCCACGAGGGTCCTCCCTGTTCGTCTTTGCTGACTCTACAAGGAAAATGTTTCTTCCTTTAACTGAGGGAAGAGCTTCTAAAGAACCAGGCCAGCTTAGCTGGGGACCTGTCTTTCTTTTTGTGTTTTGTCTTTTTTTGTTTCTTTGAGACAGGGCTCTGGCTGTTTTGGACCAGGCTGACCTCACAGAGATCCACACATCCTCCCTTGCCTTCTGAGTGCTGGAATTAAAGGCATGTGTCACCATGCCTGGTAGTGGGTAGGGGTGGGTGGGTGGATTTAGGAAACAAAAACCCAAAACACTCGAGGGAGGGCACTTGCTTCTCCAGCTCACCTAGCAGCTGGGTTCAATGTGTTTAGGTAGTGGCAGTGGCCGAGGTAACAAGAGTGTGTATGTTTTCTAGTGGCCTGATCAGTGGCTATTGCTAGGGGTGCTCATGATGCAACAGTGACAGTGTGGTCTTGAATTGTCCAGTTTTGTAAGTTCAGCCCATGGCACTCCTGGAGACTCTGGGAGCCCTTTAATTATCCCTTAAGGCAGGGCAGCGCAACAGTGGCACTGTTGACATTTTGGACCACTTTACTGCTGAGTGAGAAGGCTATCATATCCTGAGTGGTGTAGGATATTTAGCAGTACCCCTGGTCACCATGTACTAGATGACAGTTGCAGTCCCACGCTTAGGACTAAAATACCTCCAGTCATTGCTAGATGTCTGTCCTTCCCTCTCCTCAGTCCTCCATTTTCTTCTGCCCTCCCTAGTCATTGTCCAGACAGATGTTGAGGGCTTTTGGAGATGATCTACTGGGGTTGTTTTATTTAAAGTTTATTTTATGTGCATTGGTGTGAAGGTGTCATAGCTGCTGGAACAGGAGTTACACACAGTTGTGAGCTGCCATGTGGGTGCTAGGAATTGAACCCTGGGCCCTCTGGAATAGCAGCAGTGCTCTTAACCACTGAGCCATCTCTCCAGCTCATTCTGGGTTATTCTTGTTCTGAGCTCTGTCCTTGATTAAAGTCTGCTCTATGTCTTCCCTCACCTCTTTAAATGAATAGGTATTTTGACGACCTAGCTTCCTCTCTCTGCTCTTTTCTTGGACAGTCAAACCGTCTGGACTAAATCTGCCCTGCCACCCTTGACAACCATCATTACCTATGTTTCAGCTCATTCCAGCCAAACTCTTGATTCATCAGCCAGAAAGCTTCCCAGAGGTAGTGATGATAGCTGAAAGATGATGGAGGAAGCCTGAGAGCAGAGCTCTTAGAGGAAGCCAGTGGGAACTATTTCTATGATGTACAGCAGCTACGTACCCACAGGACGTAGTGTGACAGGCTGGCCTCCCAGTGGGAACCAGCTGGAAGAGAAATTCAGTTATGTGGGCAAGGCTAGGAGATGTCAGTGTTTGCTGAAGTTTGGGCCCAGTGCAGTCACCATCTTGTTACCAATTAATTAATCGATTGATTGATTAATTAATTAATTTTTGGTTCAAGACAGGGTTTCTCTGTGAAGCCCTGGCTATCCTGGAACTCTGTAGACCAGGCTGGCCTCAAACGCAGAAATGTGCCTGACTCTGCCTCCTCAGTGCTGGGATTAAAGGCATGTGTTGCCACTGCCTGGCTTAAAAAAAATAAAGATCTTTAAGAGAAAAAATAAAAAAGACTACACACCTAGTTCTGAGGCCATCATGGACTACATAAAAACCTTGTCTCAAAAGAAAAGGCATGTGTCACCAACCATTTCTACTGAGCCTTCATTTGTGCTTTTTCAGGCCTGTTGGCTAAGCACACACATGAAAAGGACAGAGAACTTATGGGAATTGGTTCTCTCTACTTTGTGAGTCCCAGAAATTGAACTTGAGTCGAGTTTAGTGGTAGGCTTACTGGGCCATCTTACTGGCCCCAGGCCAGAGTCTTGGCATCACATCTCTTTTCCGTGGTCACTTGTCTGTTATGTTCAGTGTTTTTATTTTTACACACACAAACACACAGAAGTCCTTAGTGTAAGCCCCTGGAGGCCCCTGACTGGCCAGGTACTGTCTCCCAGATTACTATAAGGACCTTAAAAGCAGTTTTCAGCCCTGGAGAGACAGGTGATCAAACTGCCCTACCAAAAAAAAAAAAAAAAAAAAAGGGAGAGAAGAAGCTGCAGTCCAGGATCAGACCACAGAATCCCATCAGGAAACCTTACCCATCCGGCCAAGAAACCTTATATAAAGCCTGCCTCCTGCTCAGTTCTTTGCTGCTTCTCCCAGCCACATGCTTGTGTCTTTGTTAATAAATATCTTGTGTGAGATTTGTTACCTTTCCCCTCAGAGCTGCAACACTTGCACTGGGGAAACCTTCCCCTCAGTGCTGCAACATTTATACCTACGAGGTAAGAGCTGTGTGCTTGCTACGGAAATCAGATAAATATGAAAATTACAAAGGTGGTCCTGTGCTACTTTCAAGACGACAAAACTGAGGCTTAGCAACAGTTGCCTAGCCCGCCCAGTCGCACAAAGTGGACTAATGGATCCACAAGTTTCTCCATACAACCTGAATGTTCTTTAGTTCTGACCCCTAAAACAGCTGCCTCAGACCCACAGGAAGATTTTCCTATGTATGTCATAAAAGCCTTTTTTCCTGTCAGTAAATACACATCTTTTTTTCTAATGTCCATTCCATAATGTGTTAAGGATGCCATGATATTTCAGTGTGAAATTTATTTTTATAGTGCCTTCCTGGGCTTCTTGATTTTCCCTAGTTACAAAGATGGGATGGATGTCTGGGTTTATGTGTTTACTCAGCATTTCTTTGAACACTAATCTTTGTTTCCTCGAGATACCTTCTTGGAAGTTTGCACCTTTGTGTACTGTGCGACCACCTGTAAGATGATGCAGACATGACTTCTGCGGTGGGATGCTTCAGAATCTTTGGAGTCCCACCTCTAGAGACCATTGGTGGGCTTGGGCAAATGACCTTTTTTAAAGGCCTTGAATGATCCTGAGGCTCCCCAGATTGAGAGCCAGTTGTAAGATCTTGACACTGAGGCGATTCAAGACCCTGTCAAGTCTTGGGTGGAATAAAGCCTGATCCGCCAGGCTGGATGGTTTATCCCTAAGTGTTGAGGTACTATTCTAACCAGGGCTGGGTGAGGGAGAGGCAACTGGAAAGATGACGTAATGTGCTCACAGCGTAAAAGAGGTTGTGGAAGGTGAGGCCGGGAAGCCCTGCATTAACCCTTCTATTTCCAGACTCCACGAAGTCGCTCCTGGAGCTGATCCAACGGGAAAGTAGCGGCTCCTTTAAAAAAGAGGAAGGCTGGGTCGAGGGCCTGGCGGCTACTCTCTGCTGGCCCTCGGAGGCCGCGAGGGGCGGAGCTTCTCTATGCAAATCTGAGCTGCTGATCGATGACGCGCCATCACCCCACGAGCCGCTTCGTGCGCCCATTGGCTAAGGGGAGCCTGGTCCCATTGACAACAAACATGAGGGCGCGGGTGGGGGGGCTGGGGGCGGGGCTGCGGTGGGCGCGGCCCGGGGCGGGGGAATCCTGCCCCGCCCCTTCCGTGGAGTCAGGGCGCAGCTCAAACATGGCGGCGGCTGGCACGGGCCGGTGAGGCGGTACCAGGTGGGGGCTGACGGTTGTCATGGGCGGTGGCGGCGGCACCGCCTCCGCGTCTCCCTGAGCCGGACCTCACGGGAGACTGCGCCAAGCTGGGCGATGGACGAGAGCGGCGAGCTGGGTGGTCTGGAGACCATGGACACCCTGACGGAGCTGGGCGACGAGCTGACTCTGGGGGACATCGATGGTGAGTGGCGACTGGGTGGGAGTGCGGGGGCCGCGCGGGGAGGAAGGGGTTACGGCGGCGCTGGCGGGTGCGCGTGCGCCCACCCCGCGACCGCCCCGGCGTGCGCGGGAAGGATCCCGCGGCCCGGGCGGCCCCGGCGGCTCCCGATTCTTCCTGTTTCGAAGCCTGAGCCCGGGCCGTGGCGCAGGGCTCCCGGAGGATGAGGAGTCCTGGGTGCCGCGGGGCCTGAAGCGGGGCTGGGGGCGTCGCGAGTGCTGCCGGAGGAGGAAGCGGCGGCCGCCTCCCTCGCGCGCCTACACGCGCTCTGGTTTGTCCAGGCTCGGCCGCCGGCGTCCCGCGTCGCACCTGTCAACTCCGTGCTTGGCCACTGGAGCGGCTTCGGGATTTCCCGGACTGGGCTCCTAGGCTCGGCTCCCCAGGCCCCTGCTCTTTTCGCTGTTGACTGACAGCCGGGTCTCCAGGCGCTCTGGGAAACTTTGGGCAACAGCTGCAAGTTACTGATGGAGCGGGCAGAGACGGCAGAGTGCGGCGGCCTCGGAGACCCGGGCGCTCCTGCTGTCGCCCTGCAAAGGGAGTTGAGCAGCAAGAATTTTGAGTTGTGGCCCCTCGGGTACAGACTAGGGAGCGGGTGGCCTTTGTTTCGGCAGCCTTAACAACGAAGTGGACGAACTGGTAGGAGCCCAGGGATCCTCTCTTGCAATTCTCTCTTTTCAGCCACGGGAACGAAGGTTTGGAGAGGGTCCCAGACTTGCCCGCGGTCATCATGCTGGTTAACAAAGCCCAGTTCTCTCTGTTCCTGAGCCAATATTAGTTTCTTTCCACTCCACCTTTGAGAATTTGAAGTCCAATAAATAGGGTAGTGATTTAGTAATTCTCAGTAGTTGAACGCTTTTGACATTCCCAGTCCCAAATACTTTGCATTATTTAATTTACTCCTTGCACAATCCTGTGAAGTAGGTATCACTCTCTCTCATTTTTTTTTTTTTTTACAGGAGTGTGGTTTAAAGTCCCTTACTTTAGTGAGTCTGGAACTCCTAAGCAATGACTCAGTTTATTGGAGTGTTATTACTTCTAGACTCTACACCCTTGCAGGCAGATATGGTGGCTACATCCTCATTTTGCAGATGAAGAAACAGGTAGAAGGAAGAAAGAAGTAACAAGTTGCTTGAAAAAAGGTGTTTGCCCCTTTCCTGTTTTGTTTTTATATCATCCCCCCCCCTTGTTTTGCCCTTTTTATTCTGGTCATCCAGGCAGTGTGACAAGACCCTGTAATCGAAGTTCCACTTTTAACCGCAGATTCTTCCACTAAGTATTGCTAAACACAAAGATGGGTTAACAAATGGGAGGGGTTGGTTCTTGGGACACAGGGTAGCTGATGTGTTTTGAGTGCTCAGGTGCAAGACACAGTGTCAAGCACGCACACACACACACACACACATTCTCAATCCTTATAATAGCCCTTTCAGGTAAAGATGACCTTTAGACCAGTCAGCTCCCCACATGGGTGCTGGAACCGAAGCCATTCGTTAGCTTACCAGGTGTTCCGCAGTCAGAAGTAAGCCTGAAACTGCTTGCTGTCAGGGGCCCAAGAAGAAATCCATGTGGTTTTTTTTGTACTTATATTTTATAATGACCTTTATTAGTCTTAATTTTCAGTGTGTTAAATTACCTAGTGGTTGATACTAACGTAGATTGTTAAATCTATGTCTAAATAAAATGTATGCTCTATGAAGTACAACGGTAGATCAGTAGTTTCATAGGCCTCTATGCCAAGTGTTTCCTTCAAGAGCGATAACTCGGGCTGGCTTTGGTGTCTCAGTTGTAAAGAGCCATGGAAGATAAGAAGGATGGTGTTTTATGGCCATGGGATGGAGATGAGAGCTGGGTGCTGAGTATACACTAGCTTGACTTTGCATAGGGTAGTAAGTGAAAGTCGACGAGGAAGGAAGCTGGGTGAAGGCTCCTTTACCAGGAAGGTCTCACCTAGGAGACAGCCATTGACTCTTGAAAGACAAGATGAACCAGTTGGACAGACTAAAAGCCATCGGTATAGAGGCAGAAGTGTTCCTTCCTTGAAACCTATCTGCTCCCCTCAGCATGTTACTAAGGCCAAGGAAAGGAGGGAAAGGACCTTTTCTCCCCATAGTTCTTTGCACCTAGAATAGCACTTGGGACAGTGAGAAAGTTCACTAAGTATCACTATGGAATGCCTGTACCTGGAACAGGATGCTACATGATTGGGTATAGTTTTCAGGGTTGGAGTAGGTCAGGGTGACCAACCATGTGCTCTAGGATGAGGAAGAAGAGAGATTATATGAATGCATTTACTTTTGTATGGAATTGGGATGGTTTACAGCCTGACTTCTCATGCCTGCCTCCAGGAGGTCCTCTCTGGAGCTATGAGTCTGAGACCAACAGGGTCTCTGCTCTCTCATACCTTTCGGGTTTTGTTTCGTTT
Organism: Dicrostonyx torquatus; assembly: GCA_028555095.1. Lineage (NCBI taxonomy): Eukaryota > Metazoa > Chordata > Mammalia > Rodentia > Cricetidae > Dicrostonyx > Dicrostonyx torquatus. Next base: position 293,865 of record JAQHUG010000526.1, on the reverse strand, counting down.
GAGTAAAATAAGTGGTCAGTGACTGAGACTGTAGCTCTGTGGTAGGGTGCTCGCCTGAGATGTGTAAAGCCCTGGCTTCAGTACCCAGTGCTGCAAAGACAAACAGAATGTGGGTGAAGATAGTGGCTCACAATTAACAACCTCAGTTACTTCAGAGGCAGAGGCAAAAGGTTCATTGCCTTATGCTCCAAGACCAGCCCAAGCAACTCAATGAGACCCTCATCTCAAAATGAAAAGTAAAAAGAGGGCTGGGGTCTAGCTTAACAATAGGGCTCCTGTTTAGCATATGTGTGTTCCTGGGGTCAAGTCCCAGTACTGTCAGAATAAACAAACAATTGTAGCGGGACACTATGTGATAAAATGGGGCTGTCTTATAGAGACTGGGATAACCTAGTTTAGACTGGGTAGTGGAGTGAAGCCTTGTAGGGTATCAGTGCCATTCTCTCTGAAGCAGTGCCAAAGTCACGATTTTTATGTGACATCTCAGGGTTTCTAAACATCTTTTTTTGCGTGTGTGCGTGCATGTGAGTGCAGGTTTTGCTGTGCCCTGGTGTTTTGTGGAGGTTAGAAGCACGACTTCAGGTATCAGTTTTGACTTCCATCTTCTTTAAAACAGGGTCTTTTTGTTTGACACTGTATACTCTGTCTGGCCTCCAACCTTCCAAGGATTCCCTGTTCCTGCCTTCCATCAGCAAAGGAGGAGCACTGAGATTGCAAACTTGCCTTGTCATACTTAGCTTCATGTGGATTGTTGGGATTTGAACTCAGGTCCTTACACTTGTGTGACATTTCCCCAGTGTTTTTTATTATTTACACGTATTACATTTATTTATTCAGTTTGTGGGTGTGCATTTGCCCACCCATGTGTCCACATTTGAATGTATGGGACCAGAGGACAACTTTTGGAGTTGATTCTCTCCCTCTACCATGTGGGTTCTGGGGATTGAACTCAAATGATCAAATTTGACAGCATGCCCCCTTACCCACTGAGCCGTCTTGCTGACCCATCCTCTTAAAAACATATTTTTGAGAATTCCATATGTTTATACAATGTATTTTGATCTTATCCATCCGCTGAACTCTCCTGAAACCTCCCCATCACACTTCCTTTCCAACTTCATATACTCTTTCTCTTTTTGAATAACTCAGTAGTCCAATTAGTGCTGCCCATGTGCACATAGGGGTAGGATCTGCTGTTCCCCTGGAACATGGCCACCTTCCAGGATCCACACTCTTGGAGAGAACTGACTCTCTCTACCCCATCAGCTGTTTTCTTGTTTATTTACTCTTTGTTTTTTGAGACAGTGTCTCACTCTGTATCCTTGACTGGCCTAGAACTTGCTCTTGAGACAAGACTAGCCTGAAACTCACCAAGATTGCCTGCCATTATTTTCCAGGTTTTGAGATTAAAGGCATGTGCCACCAAACTTGTCTTGTCCCTCTTATTTTTTAAAAATAATTTATTTTATGTGATTGGTGTGAGAATGGCGGATTCCCTGGAACTGAGTTAAAGACGTGTAAGCTGCCATGTGGATGCTAAGAATTGATCCCAGGTCCTCAGGAAGGGCAGCCATTGCTCTTAACTGCTGAGCCATTTCTGTACCCTTGTCCCTCTTATTTTTAATAATGGAGAAACAAACACCTAAAACCAAAACTTGTGAAAGAACCACTTGTTTGGGCCCATCTTGTATATCTTGCCTCAAACTTGACCTTGGCCTCCAGCCTGACTTCTGCTTCAGAGTAGGGTCATTGAAGATATCCATGTTGACAGCAGCCAGAAATAGAAGTCAGGCTGGAGAGATGGCTCAGCAGTTAAGAGAGCACAGGCTGCTCTTCAGAGGACGTAGGTTCAGTTCCCAGCATCCACATGGTGATTCGCTTCTGTCTGTAACTCCAGTTCTAGGAGATCCAGTGCCCTCATAGTATACAGATATACATGCAGGCAAAGCAGCCATATACATAAAAATAAATTAACAAATCAATTTTTAAAACTAAGTGCCAGGAGCAGCAAAGAATAACCAAGGTACTTAGAAATAAAGGGCTGCTAAGGATTTTTTTTTTTGTAATTAACAGTATGTGTAAGAAAATGATGAATGAGATCCATGAGGTGAGTTAGGACTAAACTGTGCTCTATATACAGGGTTTTGTGGAACTTTAGGAAGGTAACTGTTGAGCATTTCAAAGTAGAGATAACTCTTATCATGGATTAAAAAATTTCAACTCTTTTGATAAAAGAGTTCCAGATGTGAGGTGTGACCTCTTTGAAGAGTTGGCCCTGAACACAGAACAGAGGTAAAATTGTGGGGTTCCATTGAGGCCTTGAGCATGGGCCTTTGAGGAAGCTTAGAAGGTAGCTCCACTAGGAAAGCTTGCTGGGGAGATGATGAAATTTAGTCTTAAATGGGTTTAAGTGGGGATTAAGCACAGTGTAGGAAAGGGGAAACACATTCAGAATTGGCAATGGAGATTGCTAGGAAAGAGGAGAACTGGAATGGCTGAAAGAGAAGTGTAGTAAAGGTGAACAAGAAGAGGTGAGCTTCCCGCAGAGCGGTCAGTGTGGCATAGACACACTGCTGCAAAAGGCAGCAAGGATGGCAAGGCCATAAAAGGAGTCAGGAACTGGGTAGGAGGTCAACCTGGGGTAAAGGCCTCCTGTGGAAGGGGAGAGATCCAAAGCTAGACAGCCCAAACAGTCAGAAATGAATGGGTGAGGGGGAAGCAGAGGCAACTGTTCACCTTTGGAGAAGATTGAAGAATTTCCAGAAACTGCACCTAGGGCCTTGTGTGTGTGAGGCAGCCACTGTACCACTGAGCTATATTCCCAGCCCCATTTCTACATTTTAGTTTCAAACAGGCTCACTAAGTTGCGCAGGCTGACCTGTCTCAACCTGCAGAATAGCTGGGGTTGCAGGCCTGTCACTACCAAGCCCAACTTTACTTTCCTGTCTCGATGAGTTGTCTGCTCTAAATGTTTAGTGTAAATGGACCCAGGGCCTGTGGCTTCTTTCACTTAGCACACATTCATATTCATCCATGTTGCAGTGCAGTGTTTCAGTACGGCTCATCTTGCTAACTCCCTTGTCAGCTGCGGTTAGGAAGAAGCAGCTGAGAACATGTGGTTCTCTGTGGACATGTATGTCCGTTTCTGTCCATTTCTCTGGGCTAGACTATCTGTACTGTTGTTTATCCACTTACTCACTTTCTTAGTTTCCCGGGTCAGTTATTTGTTCCTTTGTTCAGCCATCTCCTGGATAAGTCAGCTACTCTTAACCAACCTACAGAGTGATGTTGATGTTCCTGTTCCCTTGTTCTTGGTTTGGGGTAGTGGTGGTGTTTGTTTCCTTGTTTTTATAGAACACATCCTACTTCTCAAGGTAATTTGTTGTTGTTTGATCTTGAGTTTAGTATATCCCAGAACTGTCAGCCAAGGTTGGAACTCTGATTCACTCACTTCTGACTTTGGACCCCTCCCTTTATATCTGACTGCTCTACTGAAGGTTGAACCACAGGCATGACTTAGAGGTAAATTTTTGTGGACTGGCCTGTTTAAAAATACATAGTCAAATCTCACTTCAACTTAATAGTTTGTCTGGTTTTAGAGTTTTAGGCAGGATTTTTTTTTTTTTTTTTTTTTTTTTTTTACACAAGGTCTTACTGTGCAGCCCTGGAACACACTGTGTTGAAGAGGGGAATGTTGGGATTAAGGGTATACCACAACTCCCAGCTAAACATAACTTGTTTTGAGAACAGGCCTTGCTCTGTAGCCCAGGCTGAGCTTGTGATATCTTGGCTAGGCCATCAGAGAGCAGCTATAACAAACACACTGTGAAGCCTGGTGTGACAGGTAGGACAGAGTTTATGTCGGAATTTTGAAGAGGTTATGTTTTAGCTCCTGGAAGTTGAGAATTTTGATCCCAGTGTATAACACAAGCTGGCCTAGAACTCACATCCTCCTGCCTCTGCCTCCCTGTCCTTGAGTGATGGTATTAAACGTGTGCACTGCTATCCCCCTTTTGCCATTTTGATGTGCTGGGAACTAAATTGAGGGCTTTGTGCCCACCAGGCTGCACTGAGCTACAACCCAGCCCCACCATCTTGACCCTCTGCACTTTAATTCCAAAAGCTCTTGAGATCTTGCTGTTGTCCATAACTTGTTTATTTTCCACATGCTTTAAGCTCTTCATCTCTTCTGGTTACATTTTCTGGGGCTTCTCAGACCACCATACCAGTGTCCTCTTGAGTGTCCCCTTTTTCTGTTTGGCCTCATCCTTGTTAAACATTTTCTGTGTTCACACCCAGGCCTTTGGGCTGATAATATCCTTGAGCATTGCCTCTCTCTTAAAATGTTTTTAGATTTTTTTTTATAGTTTATATACTTTTTAGAAAGTGTTTTTGCTTCTATCGCAAGTAGATCTTAGGTTAGTTTAGTATCTAAAAAGGAAACTCAAGCAACTCTATATCAATGGTGTATAGTTTAGGGGTTCATTCCTCAGCACCATGTAAAGCTCTGTGTGGTGATCTACTTCTGCAGTCTCAGCACCTGGGAAGTGGTGTAAAAGCACCAGGGTAGCCGGGCTGCAGAAGGTCCTGTCTCAACAATCAGCAGCAACAACAGAATAACCCTAGTAGCAGATTGTCTGTGTCTGTTTGTACTCGTTTGTTTGTTTTTGGTTTTTGAGGTGTGGTTTCTCTGTGTAGCCTTGACAGTCCTAGAGCTTGTTCTGTGAACCAAGTTGGCCTTGAACTCTTAGAAATCTGCCTGTCTCTGCCCCTTGTGCAGGGGGTAAAGGCGTGCCCTGCCACGTCTGGCTAGCCAGAATGTTTTAAGTATATACACAGTTGTCATGTTTTCATGTACAAATTGCCATTTGGTTTCTGTAGTTGCAGTATAATAGGTATATCATTGAGTATAATCCAGCCAAATTAGACAACTTGCATGTCTTTTGCTCTGTGTAACATTTTCATTATTTGTAATCTCATTGGCATAAGTGCTATTGCTGGGAACACTTAGGGAAAGTCACTTTGGAGTTAGTTCCTGGGTGTGTGTTTCCCAGAGAGGCGTCTTCAGGTCCAGAGCTGGAATCTACACTGCCAGCTATAACCTTTGCACTTTTCAGATCTTTCCATTGCTACAGATTACCATGGTGGCTATTTTATTTATTGGAGGTAGGAAGTGCTGCATTTGTATGGATCAAAATTTTAAACACACATAAAACAGGACTGTGGAAAGTCTTACTGTCTGCTCATCTCTCTAAACTACACCTCCTCAAAAGTAATCACATAAGAGCTGGAGATTGGTCCAGTGGTAAAAGCACTGACTGTTCTTCCAGGGGACCAAGGTTCAATTCCCAGCACTCACATGGCTAGCAATCATATGTAACTACTCCAGTTCTAGGAGATCAGTACCCTCTCCTGGCCTCCGAGGTAACTGCTTACATGTGGTCCATGGGCATACATGCAGGCCAGCCATCCACAGAAATACAAATAAATCTCAAAAAAAAATTTTTTTTAGTTTCTTTTTTTTTTTTTTAAAGATTTATTTATTATGTATACAACATTCCTTCCATGTATGCCAGAAGAGGGCACCAGATCACATTACAGATGGCTGTGAGCCACCATGTGGTTGCGGGACCTCTGGAAGACCAGTCAGTGCTCTTAACCTCTGAGCCATCTCTCCAGCCCAATTTTTTTAGTTTCTTTCACCTTCTGCTAAACTTATTATAAGGACAAGCAGAAACAGGTGAGATGACTTAAAAGATGAAGGCGCTGACTCCCAGAGAACTGAACTCAATCCACAGAATCCCAAGATGAAAAGACAACTGACTCTTGCAAGTTATCCCCTGATCTCCATGGTGTGAGTGTGTGTCACAACTCTCTCTCTCTCTCTCTCTCTCTCTCTCTCTCTCTCTCTCTCTCTCTCTCTCACACACACACACACACACACACACACACACACACACACACACGAGGCCAGCATGACCACTTTTCACCAGAATCTTCAGACAAGTTAGGAAATGACCTTTTGTGTTTTTTCTCATACTTTTAAGAAACAAAGAATCTCTCTTGAAGAACTAGAGCAGTGGTCCTCAACCTATGTGGTGTGACCCCTTTGCCAGAGGGGGGGGTTGGGGGGTTGGGGAGGGATTGAACAACCCTTTCACAAAGGTTGCCTTAGACCATAGGAAAACACAGATATTTACATTGTAATTCATAACAGTAGCAAAATTACTGTTATAAAGTAGCAGTGAAAACTTTTTGTTGGAGTCACCACAGCATGAGGAATTGTTCAAAAGGGTGGCAGCATTAGGGTGGTTGAGAAGCACTGGGCTAGAGAGGTGGCTCAACAGTTAAGGACTGCTGTACTGCTTTTATAGAGGACCTGAGTTTGCTTCTTGGAATCCATATCAGGTAGTCTTGGCCTGCTAGTAATTTGAGCTCTGGGAGTTTGGGTGGGGGGTGTTCTATGTCTTCTTCTAGCCTCTGAGGGAACCTGCTGTACTCATGTGCACATACTCGTATACAAATACACACACAATTAAAGTTTTTAAAAATTTTTGTTTTGGTCAGTCTTGAAGTTGAGCTTGGTAGTGCACACCTTTAATCCCAGTACTTGGGAGACAGAAGCAGGTAGGTCTCTGTAAGTTTGAGGCCAGCCTGGTATACTTACAGGTTCTAGGGCATCCAGGGTCTACATAGTAAGATCCTGTCTAAAAAATAATTGAGTTTGGTAGTTTTTGTGAGCTAGTTAGGGGCAAGCTTTCTCTTTATTTCTTGGGCAAGGTTGGACTACAACTTGAGATAGCTGTTTTCCATGGTGGGTTTTTTTGTGCATAATACACAACATAAAATTACATATAATTGTTTAAAAGATTATTTGTTTTTATAGTGGGAAGGGCATATGTGGGGGGGGGCGTCAGAGGAGTTGGTTTTCTCCTTCCACAGTTGGTTCTCTGGTTCAAACAAGTGGGCCCTAGGGTTATCACACTCAGCTCTTCAGGCTTGGTAGCAAGTTCCTTTATCTACTGAGCCATCTTGCTGCCCCAGGACCATTTATTTGTTCTTGATTGTAGATACTGACTTTGATGTTCTCCAGGTATATATAACTTGTTTCTTTCCTTATTAGTTATTAGCCTTCTGCCTTCATTTGCTCTGTTGCTGTGACAAACCCCATAACCAGAAAGCAACTTGAAGAGGACAGGCTTATTTTGCTTACACACCTGGTTCACAGTCAGTCACTGAGGGTAGTTAGGGCAGGAGCTCAAAGCAGGAAGCTAGAGGCAGTAACTGAAGTGGAGGCCATGGAGGAGTACTGCTTACTGACTTGCTCCCCAGAGCTTGCCCAGTCTGCTTTATTATACAATCCAGACCTACCTGCCCAGGGGTGGTATCACCCACACTGGGTTTAGTCCTCCCACATTAATCATTATTACAGTCAATAAAATTAATCAAGAAAATGCCCACAGATTTGTTTACAGGCAGTCTGATGGAGGCATTTTTTTATTTGAAGTTCCTTTTGCCCAGATGACTATAGCTTGTGTCAAGTTGACAAAAACCAACAGCAAACTAACCAGCACACCATCTCTGTAGTCACATCTACATGTTGATCTTCAGATTTTAAAGTCACATGTAGACAGCAGTCACATGTCAGACCTTTTCAGAGGGTCCATTTTATACTACACCCTGGAGTGTGACACTCTTGAAAGGCAAACAGAATTGATATCATAGCCCTGAATTCCAGGCACTGTTTGCTCTTCTCTCTATGTTGTCTTCTAATACAGTTTTGTTTTTAGTCTTTTCTGTAGTTCTCCAGTAACTTAGGATCTGAGCCATACAACTAGAAAGTGGTCTGTTGGTAGCCTTAATCCAGACATGTCCAGTTCTAAAACCGGTGTATTTGTCTTCTGGTCCATGCCCAATCTTCCTGTCTGATGTAAGCAGGCTTCTGGATTACAGAAGCAAAGTAATGTGATGGAATTCAAATAGAGAGATGCTAGCTAGATTCTCTGGTCACCTTCAGGGGACATGTGCATAGTCCCTGGGCATTGGAAGTGACTTCCCCTGGGTTCCCTGGTTCTTCTGTGCATTTCTTTCATGCATAGGATGGGGGTTGGAATAGCTATACCTTGGGTGTTTAAGGTGAGCTAAACGCACATAGTGGTTTTTTTTGGTTGTTTTTGGTTTTTTGCTCTACTAAGCATAAAGGAATTGAGTGAACTTCAATTTGATTGACTCTAGAGCCCAGGGCATTTTTAGAACAGTTTTAGAATGTTTATTTTTTTTTCTTTTGAAAGGGCTTTTGTAAGTAGAGTGGGTGGGACACAGGAGGAGTCACAGTGTGGTTTTCCTCCACAAGACTCATGGGTTAAACTTTTTGACGTGGAATTTTTTTAGAAGATGACAGTGTAACCTGGGTCTCCAGGTAAAAGCTCTTTGGGGAACTCCTGCGTAGAAACTAACACACAGACTGGAAGACGGCTCTTTGTGCTTTGCTTTAGCTTTGGAAGTTGCTAGTGACCCTCACAATCTTACTCTGTCATCTGACCAGGGAACAGGTCTGTTGGGTTCAGGGTCTGGTTTGGAATGGTGATGAAATTCTGAGCTGCTGAACCAGATGTGGAGCCACATTGTTGCACCCTTCTGCCTAGCCTGGGCTCTTGCCATCCCACAGCTGCAGGGGAAATAAGCTGTTCCCTAAGTGCTAACATTCTCATGAGGCCTTACACTTTACAGAAGTCCTCCTAGGAGCATTTGTCTGTCTAACAGTGTTGTGAGATTGATCCTTGACTTTTATCACCATTTTTCATGGCCATTCATAACGGCTCTGTAAAAGAGAGAGAAAATGATTTATCCAGGATTTTCTTTTTTTTTAAAATATTTTTATGGTTTATTTAACTTTTATTTTATGTGCATTAGTGTCAGATCCTCTGGAACTGGATCTTCAGACATTTGTGAGCTGCCATGTGGGTGCTGGGAATTGAACCCGGGTCCTCTGGAAGAGCAATTAGCGCTCTTAACCACTGAGCCATCTCTCCAGCCCCTTATCCAGGATTTTCTATGCTTGCAGAGTGTGCCATTCAGCCTCTTCCTTGCCCTGTGAGTATGAGGTGGGAGATAGCCTGTTGTAGAAAGCCTGGTTGTCTAGGAGCCTTTTCTCTGCTCAGAAGTTGCAGTGAGTGAACACCATCTACTGTCACCCAGTACTAGAGAACATTTGAAATGAATGTAACAGTTCCTGTTTTCGGGGAACTTTTTCTTTTCAATTGCTGTACTCAGAGTCCAAGCAGACATCCAAATGTTCACAAGGAGAAACTATAACAGGTGCCATCCCAAGAAGGACTCCAGATGTTTGAAGCACTAAAGGAACATAGGGAGGTCTTTATGGGGACTTTGTTACTTGGCCTAAATTGTGAAGGGTGGGTGAGCAGATCCACTCTTGATAAATTGTTAATCTTCTCAGCTTGGGTCAGGTTCTTGTTTACTTCAGTGTATTCTTTATATGGCTAACTTGAACTAAAAGTCAGGATTTATCTGGGGAGGGTAGTGTGTTTATTGACCAGACAAGCTCTAGAAAACTGGGCTTGGGAAATGGGTTGGAACCCAGACAGGCTCAGGAGCACCAGGCCCAGCAGTGTTAAGTTACACAGGACCCCACCCCACCCATCATCTTAATGATCTGTTGTCTACTTTCCTGGGTCATTCCCTGGTAGGAGCATTCCTTAATCAGAGCTGACTGTAGGAAGCCTTGTCAAGACATGCCTGGTGGGCATTCTCCAAAGGAAGATCAGGGTGTATGTGGGGGATACTGGCTTGATGGTGGGCAAAGGAAACAAAAACGACAGCTGTCCATTGTGCTTCTACTCTGTGATGGTGGCATTAAGGCCTATTATATTTTATCCGTAGGCAGCTCCGTCTATCCCTCTCTCCTTCTATGATCTCTGTACTAGCAACTTGGAAAACTTTCCTGGTACTGTTTTGTTGTTGTGTCCATCCTGCCCCCACCCACCCCCACGCCAAATTGTTTTCTTTTCCTTGAACGTTCTTCCATCCCTTTAACTCCTAAAACCCTTTTTTTATCCTAGGTTTAGCTTTCAGTCTCCAGAACAGATTGGTCCTTTACTCTCTGGCAGCCTTTTCTTTTTGAGGCATTTGTCTGTTGTCCCCACTGTTGAAGTTTGTGGGTTTGGTTGAGTTTCTGTCCTTGTTGAGATTTTCTTGAACATGCTAGGCAGGCATTCTACCACTAATACCACTAAGTTACAATCCTAGTGTGTCCTCCCCCCGCAAGACACACACCGTCTCACTGCATCGGAATGGCATCAAATTCACAAACCTCTTGTTTGAGTCTCTCTAGTGCTGGGGATTAAATCCAGAGCCTTACCCTTGGCAGTCAGGCACTGGACCTGAACTATGCCACAACACTTCTGAGAGTGAAGGGCGAGAACCAGTACTTCTCTTTCTCTCTTTGTCTCCTTTTTTTCTGACATTTTTCTTTAAATCTTTTCCTTCCTATTTTCTATTATCTTCTAAGATAATGAGGTTTCTCTTTGTATCCTAAGCTGGTCTTTCCTTATCATGCTATCATAGCCTGAGTGTTGAGATTACAACTTAGTACTTTTGTCCTTGCTCTACAGGGTCTCACACAGGTATTTGCATAAGATCCCCCAAGCTATCAACACTTAGTAAATGTCATAGAAAAGTACCGAAGGGATGACCTACTTTGCATGTGGTTTTGGCCTTAGTTTTAGGGAGATTTGAGAGTGTGATAGTGAATAGTAGAGTGTTTGTGTCTTACATTTTTCCTTAAGGGTTTTAGTGCTAATAAGGGTTGGGATCCTTTGCTTTGTGGACTCTGCCCCTAAGACCACAGTTCAGGTGAAGTGGTTTGTGACTGACTTTTTGACAGTAGGTCATCTGTCATTGTGAAACATAAGGCCCTCTTAGAGCACAGAATCGTGTAGAATCAGTTCCTTGAGCATCTTGCTCAACTTCTACCCTGCTGTTTCAGGAGCATTAAAGAGAGCTGTGTAACACTAGGGTGGGGGCAGATAATGAGCTAGGAAAGACAGGAAAGGCCTGATGATGATGTGTGCTTTCCTTCCTGAGCTTGGGTGTTCACTTTGCTCACTCATCAACGAAGTACTCACTAGTGTCTGCCCTGTCCTACTACCAGACTGGGTTTGGTGTGATCCACATGATAATGCAACCATAGCTTGATTTTAAGTCCCAGCTTCACTACCTGCTGGTTGTATGACAGTGGCCCAGTTACTTAACCCCTATGCCTTGTTTTCCTGTCTGAGATATGGGTGATGACAGCACCTGTCTCAGTGTTGTAGAGCTCACACGAGGAAATCCATGTGAAGTGTTCAGTGGGGTGCTGTCATATGCTGGTTTTGCTACTCCTTGTACTAACCTACCCAAAGCCATTTCTTCGGATTGCTGTACTCAGAGTGCAGACATGTCAAAGAATAAGTGGAACATCATGGGGACAGCCCTTGAAACATGGGGTGCCAAGAGTCTGGTGTCTCCTAACAACCTTAGGTACAAATTAGAGTGCCTGCATAGGATTTTTGCATGGGTGGGAACTCCCATGAAGCATTCTAGAATCCAGCTACTGTAAGATGGGCAGTCCTAGTGAGGGAGTTCTTCCAGAAAACCACAGCGTATATGTCTATAGGGATAACTTTTGCAGTTGGGTGCTTGTAGGGGAAAAGCAAGACTTCCCCAAGAAAGGCTATATCGATCTCTCTTCTCATTTATATGCCTGAGGCTATGTGCACAACTCCTCTTTGGATTTAAACTTGTTTTCTTAGGCACAATGAACTCCACATTTAAGCACTTCAGAGCCAGGCAGTATGTAAAATGCCTTACACATCAGTACTTGAAAGAGGTACCTCGTGGGGTGATGTTGAAAATTATATAACAATGTGTGTGAAAGTGCCTAACAAGGCTTTACAAGCAGAACAGCAGTGGCATTGCTAATGAAGTGGTTTTCTAGTATTAAAAAAAGATATGCTTCTAATAAACATACAGACACATACAAACTCATGCACAAACATTGCTAAAGAGCCGACAGTGAAAATGCAGCATCCTTTCAGGCAGCAGACCCCTTTTTATAGTCTCTGTGCTTTGTGCCCAGCCCTAGCATGTTTACACGGCTTTCACCACCAGAATCTGTGACTTAGAGGCATTTATTTTTGTGGTTGATATGTAATAGGATCTCAGGTAATGTTTATTCCATGCATATCTTCCTTGGTTTGTTGTCTACTAAAACAGAAGGGGCTAAGGAGAGGCTGTTTTGGAAGGAAAGCTTGTCAAAGCAGATGATCTCCTTTATAGGCTAAGGATTTAGGTAGGAAAGTGTACCTATAAAAAATTATAAACCACCAGGCAAGACTATCTCTTCCTTGTTTCCCTTGATGAGTCAGTTACACACATTTCCTAAGGTTGATGCTCTTCAGTTAGCTTATGGGGGGTTGTTTTTATGATGCTGAAGATGGACCTCCCACTTCCAATATTTATAATAGTCAATAAGTACCGAAAGCACGATGTGCATTATTTCCTAAGCACCTTCTGACACACCTTCATTTCCCCTTCACTGTCACTCAGATCTGTAGGGCATCTTTCTCCCAAGTTGTAATTCACATAAATGCAAAAATATAAGTCATATTTGGGAGCCAGGTGTGGTGGGGCACACCTCAAATCTCAACACTCATCAGGAGACAGAGGCAGGGGGATCTATATGAGTTTGAGGCCAGCCTAGTCTACAGAGCAGGTTCTAGGAGAGCCATTAACAGAGATACATTGTCTCAAAACAAAAAATAAACAATATAGATAAATAAGTGGGCATTTTGGGAACCAGGCATAGTGAGACATGCCTGTAATCTTAGTACTTGGGAGGTGGGGGCTGAGAATCAGGAGTTCAAGACTAGCTTGGGATGCATGAGACCCTTTTTCAGTACCCTACGCACACCAAAGTGGGGGACTGTCATGTTATCACATGAATGGATTTGACTTCAGTTGTAATCACCATCTATACATTTAAATAAAATATAAATATTATTTCTAATTAGAAAATAAAATTTGTTTTTATATAAAGTATGATGGCTTTTTGAAAAAAAATTATTTACTTTATTATTTATGTGGAAGAAGCACACGGAGGCCATAGGATAACCTGCTGTATGCATTCTGAGGGTCAGCTCAGGTCATCAGATTTGGTGCTGTGCCTCTTTACTCACTGGACCATCTTGCTGGCCCTCCTTTTATATAGAAGAACGAAGGTGATCTCAAGCAGAAGTCAGAACATGGCGGTCTTACCCTGAGAATGACTGCCTAACCTTCCAAGCTGTGCAGAAAGGGAAGTGGGTGTTTTTCAAGGGTAGATGAGAAACTAGTGAGTGAGTAGTGAAACCTTTAAGAATTGGAGAGAGTGGGGCTGGAGAAATGGCTCAGAAGTTCTTATTGCTCTTCCAGAGGACCACAGTTCAGTTCCAAGTACCCACAATAGTTGGTTCACAACCACCTGTAATTAACTTGAGCTCAAGGGAATCTGACTGGTCCCCTGCAGCACCACATAGGATAAAACACACACGCACCTTTAAAAAAAAAAAACTGGGCAGTAGTGGCACATGCCTTTAATCTCAGCATTTGGGAGGTAGGGGCAGAGGTAGGTGGATCTCTGAGTTTGAAGACAGCCAGGCTACACAGAGAAATCCTGTCTCAGGAAGAAAAAAGAAAAAAAAAGGAAAGAAATCAGAGCAATTGGTAGGAAGTTCTGAAGCTTAATGTTTAAGAAATTTGATTTTAACCTAGAGAGATGGTTGAGCGTCAAGAGTACTTGCTACTCTGTAGAGGACCTGAGTTCAGTTACCTGCACCCACGTGGCAGCCAGCAACCATTTGTAACTAATTCCAGGGTATCTGATGCCCTGTTCTGGTCCTTCTGGGCATCAGGCATACATGTGCAGGAAAAAAAAAAAGCCAGCCCTTGCTGTTTTTGTGGAGGACTTGGGTCTGGTTCCCAGCACCTACATGGCAGCTCACAACAGTCCTTAACTAAAATTCCAGGGGACCCAATTCCTTCTCTTCTCTAGGCACCAAGCACACCTTCAGTGCACATAAAATAAAAAATAATTTTAAAGTTTTAAATATGATTTGAAAGATGGTTCTACCAATCAGATACTCAAAGCTGATTGCTATTGGACAGGAGACTGGTTGAACTCAATGTAGGGTGTAGGAGTGGAGTGATAGCTGCTCGGGAGGTGCCTGAAAACAACACCTCTGGCAGGGGTGGGACATAGAGTATTTTATGCATGTGAATGTGCTGTTATGTGCAAGCCAAAGCAGGACCACATCCATGTCTGCCTGTATTGGCCTCTTACTAAACTGGGAGCCAGCTGTTTGGGCTAGGCTGGAAGCCAGTGAACTCTCCAGTCCATCTCTCGCTACCTGCTAATTCTAGGGGTAACAAGCACACACATTGATGCCTAGATTTTATGTGAGTGCTAGGGATTTGAACTCAGGTCCTCATGTGCACAGAGTAGTACTCTTACTCTCTGAGCCAGGCCTTTTTAACTTTAGTGCAATATATATGCAAAGGAATCCATGATTTTAGCATGTTATGAACATAAGCATTTGAGAACCTCTATTTCCCCACCTCATTTCCTTTTTTGGCTTCTTTGGCAATTAAAAAGAATTCAGTCATCTGTTACTTAAAAGTTCAAGATAACTAGCTGGGCATGATGGTGCACAACTTTAATCCCAGCATCATGAGGCAAATACAAGATCTCTGATTTTGAGACCAGCCAGGGCTACATGGTGAAACCCTTAATCCAACACATTATGACATGGATGATCTTGGGGTAACCTTTAACTCCCTCTGCCACCTCCTTCAGGTACAAGATTGCAGGCATGTACCACTATGCCCAGCTTTTCATGTTTTTTTTTTTTAATCTTGTGACCCTGATTCCTCTTTCACATAAGCCCTATGCTTATAAAGATTTCTTTTTTAAGATTTATTTCATTTGTGTGTGTCACATTTGTGCGGGTACACATGGAGGCCAGAAGAAGGTGTCAGAGCCTCTGGATTAGGAGCTGGAGTCACAAGTATTTGTAAGTTGTTCGATATAGATGCTGGGAATCAAACTCAGGTTGTCTGAAAGAGCAACAAGTGAGTTTAACTGCTGAACCGTCTCTCCAGACCTCAGTTTTTGTGAGTTTTTTGTTGTTGTTTTTGTTTGCTTGCTTTTTTTTTTATTGTGTGTCTCTGTGTGTGATTTATTGTATGTCTTTGTGTGAGATTTGTCAGGGAAGGGGGACCATGCCACAGGATGTGTGTGGAGGTCAGAGGACAACTCTCTGGGGTTGATTCTTTCCTACCTTTATGTGGGTTCCAGCAATCAAACTCCAGCCTCAGGATTGCACTGTTTTGGTGGAAGTGCCTTTACCTGATGAGCCAGCATCTTGCCACCCTGTTGGTAAAGCTGAAGATTTTTAAGTAACCGTTTTCACTACGTGAGTCAGTAAACTCTATGGCACTAATATTACAAAGTACATTACTGTAGAACTCCCTTTTTGTTGTTTGAGATGGGGTTTCTCTGTGTAGCCCTGAGCTCACTGTGTAGACCAGGCTGGTCCCAAGCTCAGAGATCACCTACCTCTGCCTCCCGAGTACTGAGATTAAAGGCACGCACCACCACCACCTGGTCTATTTTCTAAATTTGTCTGTAATAAATACATTCCTTTCATGATTTAAAACATTGTCTAAGGCTGGCAGGATGTCTTCTTGGCAGGTAAAGGCATTTGTCATCAAAGCTGATTAATGGCTTGAGTTTCATTACTAGAGCCCACCTAGGGAAGAGAGAACTGGCTCCTAAAAGTTGCCCCCTACCTTTGCTATGCGTGTGTGTGTGTCCCCCCCCGCAAATAAATATAATTCAAAAATAATTAAATAAAAATACATTATATACATTAATACAACATTAACAATAAATGTAAGAATAATGTATAAAAGTCTCAAAGAATTAGTAAAATAAGTATTAAAAAATAAGTTGTAGGGCTGGAGAGCTTACAGAGAGGACTCTTGTCCAGTTCCCAGCATCCACGGGGCAGCTGGTAACCGTCTGTAATTCTAGGGGATCCAATGCCCTCTTCTGTCCTCTGTGAGCACTGCATGCATGTGGTGCACAGAAACATTCAGGTAAAATACCTGTACAATAAACATAAATAGGTGACCTTTGCTGCATGTGGCCATTCACTGTAATGTCAGGTCTGAGGAGGGTAAGAGAAATGTGCAGCCAGCCTTGGTTACATGGTAAAGTCCATGTGGTAAGTGTGTAGTAAGACCCTGGCCTTGGCCGGAAAGATGGCTCAGTACTTAAGAGCACTGCCTGCTCTTCCAGAGGTTCTGAGTTCAATTCCACATGGTAGCTCACAACCATCTGTAGTAAGATGTAGTAAGTTCCACTACTCTAGTAACGATCTGGCACCCTCTTCTGGCCTGCAGGCATACATGCAGACAGAACACTCTATACATAATAAATAAAAGTCTTTAAAAAAAAAAAAAAAGAGCCTGGCTTAACACTTCTTCCTACCCCACCCCCACAAGAAACAAGGAATAATGATTTCTGGTTCTTCCCTCACCTCCCAGGGCTAGATAGCTAAAGGTTTAAGACATTGTCACCCCCATCTGGGAGCTTTGGATTTATTCTTAAACAAAATTAATCTAATCAGGCATGGCTTGGTGGTTGAGAGCCCTGGCTGCCCTTCCGGAGGACCCAGGTTCAATTCCCAGCTACCCTCTCACACATGTCAGCTCACAGCCATCTGCGACACCAGTTCAGGACATCTGACACCCTCTTCTAGCCATGATGTTTTTACACTTGCTGGGACAGATATATATGCAGGCAAAACACCTATATAAATAAAATACTAAAAATTTGATCTGGTCATATTTCAGGTTATTGTATTTGTACTAGATGCTGTATGGCTAAGCCAACCAAGATAATTTATGTTGCCTCTAGGTCATAAACTCCATAGAGCAATGAACTTGTGTCTCTTTGAAGCATGAGACTCCTTGAAATGAGTCTCCATGGGTGCTAAACAATGCCTCTAGTTTTGTTTCCTTGCTTTTAAAGAGACAGAACCCAAATGTAGTCTCTTGGTGCCCCAAGCAACTTACCTCTAAATTTCAGAGACAGCTAAGCCTGGGAATATGGTGTGGAAGAGAGTGAGGTAAGCTTGGGTATGCTGGTCCACTTCTGGGAAGCCTTTTTGCCCCTGTGTTCTGTGAACTGCAACTGGAACACAAACTCCGTTTTCACAGCTTAATAAAACCTTTTCCCAGGCCTCCCTTTCCAGGTCTCATGGCTCTCTGTGAAAATGAGAGCCCATATAATTGCCTGACACAAAGTGTGGAGCAGGAAACAGTAAAGCGACATTATGATGCTCCCACACAGTGGAGCGTGGAGCTGAAGAGCATGACTGTTCCTTCCTGGAGCCTATACCTTAGCTCACTGGGGTACCTCTTGGTGTCTCTGTATGGCTCTCTTTCCTACAAGGATTCATCTTTCCTTGTCTGGAGATGGCATCACTGGAGCTCTCACGTGAATAAAAGGGGTTTTACTTTAAGAAAAAAAATCAGGCAGTTCAGTTTCATCTGCCTATACACTCTTAACCTGCTTTGTCAACTAAAACCTTGTGACCTTTGCACACCAGCCTACATATCCACAAAGCAAAGTGTTTTGGAGAGCACTTGATGAAAAACCAAGTGGGCACAAGTGCCTGTGTAGTGGGTGCTCGAAGGGTGCCACTAACAAGGGGCTTCATACGGGCCTGCCCCTTGTAAGCACTTTGCACAAATTATCTTATTCCTCCTCAGAGCAAAGAATCAAGTGTGTGTTTCCCAGACAGCCTTCTGTGGTGAGGAAACTGAGTATAGAGAAGTAATTTGTCTCCACAGCTTCTTGGGCTGCTTTCCTGAGACACAGGCCCACATAGCACCAAAGCCTGTATCCCTCCATCAGATTGCTCTTTCATGTTGGCTTTATGGGAATTGTCAAAGACTCAACAAACTGTTAGGCTTCTCTTGATGGTTCCCCCCTCCCTTTTTTAATAGAAGACTCCATTTAATAAAATCCAAGCCCCTCTGGGGAAGAATGCAATGGAAACCATACAGCGGCCTCTTTGGGTTACTAGCTGTTAATTTTCATGCTTACATTTATTGATTTTTTTTGTGGGGGGGAAAGGTGGGCACGTGCCACACAGCACACATGGAGGCCAGAGGACATGCTCCTCGGTTCTTTCCCTCTAGCATATGGATTTCCAGGGAGCGAACTCATGTCATTAGGCTTCACCGTGGCTTTACCCACTGAGCCATCTCTTGCTGATTTTCTTAAAGTTTCTATAATCTCAGGTTATGCTTGGAATGTTTGAGCATTGGATTTGTATTTGGTTCATATTTTGTTCTGAGATTAAGGATGACTCCTAGTTAAATTGTGTATAAGGAATTGGCCTTAGTTGACAGAGTTGGAATATCTGTGTCTTCTGTGTGTTTCTCCCACCCACATCCAACAGGCTAGTGTTGGTAGAGCAGAATGATGAGGTGTTCATAAGTACACACTGTGGGAATTTAGCTTGATTGAACAGTTATGCCTCATGGTTAAACTGACTGAATCCTTACAGTGCTGCAATTGAAATGCTAAGCTCCAGTTGCTCTATTTGGACCACACTAGGAATCTCCAGTAACATGCTAACATGTCCCACATATGACTCTCCTACCTCAGACATCTTCCCAAAGGCCCCTCCCTCCTTTAAAGACTTGAAAAGGACTTGCTGGTAGGGATTTGGGGCAATGAATGAAGATGGTGCTTTTCTGTTTGGGTGGCTGGTTTTTGTATTATGATTATTATTATTATTATTTGCATTCTTATGTGCATTATTGTTTTGTGTCTGGGTATACACTCTGTGACACGTGTGGAGGTCAGAGGATGCCTTGTGAGAATTAGTTCTTTCTTTCTAACCTGTGTATTCTGGGAATCAAACTCAGGTTGGCAGGATGGGTGGCAAGTGTTTTTCACCACTGAGACGTCTTTCCAGGCATGGTGGCTGTTTTGGTTACGGTGGTTTGTTTGGTGTCCAAGTCAGAGTTGGAGAGAGGGGTGCTCGACCACTTTCTCTGCCATGACCACAAACAATCACTAACTTCATAGATACACGTTAGGTATTAGGTAAAGAAAGTAATGCACAGTGAAGTGGAAATCTGAAAATAAGTAGGCCAAAACTGGAGCACCAGGCATCTAGTAAGGAACAACCCTAAGATCAAGAAGCAGCTGTGAGAACCAAGTGGATCATGGAGTAAGTAGAGTTAGGTAAGCCTTTGCAGGCTTGAGACTTTGAGGGCCAGGGATTCAGGGGTTATAGTCACTTGGAATCTGATCTAGAAAGAAGAACATGGTTTCTAAGTGCACACGTCTTCTTGGCCTTACTGACTTCTTTCCCAGAGGGAAAAGGATATAGCCAGAAGTCCAGAAGGGCCCTGAAAAGCATGGGATCTGGTGCAGGACCAACTGCTGTGCCTTGGCCTTCAGGCAGGGCTCTGTAAATGAAATAGTACAGCAGGAAACTGGATCTGCACCTGGCTGTGTACTGACAGTCACTGTTACCATGTTCTAGTTATTTTCAGGACTTTATATATGATCTTTTCATCCTTTCTTCCCCTAAAAATTCTTGACAATTTCACTGCTTCAAGCTCATGAGCTGAGCCTCTTGCCTCTGCCTCCCGAGTGAAGGAATTACAGGCATGTGACACCAGACCTTGTGGTTCCTAGACTACCAGTGACCACCCAGACTTGTGCCTTGGTTGGAGCAATGACCAGAGCTTGTCTATTGAGGATGAAAGAGGTTGAGAAGTAGAGTTCTGGTACAGCTACAGCCCCAATTGCTCAAGCTCTGCCGTCAGGAGCATTGCTGAAGCTGGAGGTTGCTTCATGGCCAAGGCAGCTGTACTCCAAAGTTTTATGATAGTGACAGCCACCCACCCTCTGCCTAAGGGTGTGGGTTATGTAGACCTATCCTGATCCATTTCTGCTTTTGTCTTAGAAAAGTCATTTCAGAGGCCCGGCGGTGGTGGCGCACGCCTTTAATCCCAGCACTCGGGAGGCAGAGGCAGGCGGATCTTTGTGAGTTCGAGACCAGCCTGGTCTACAAGAGCTAGTTCCAGGACAGGCTCCAAAGCCACAGAGAAACCCTGTCTCGAAAAACCAAAAAAAAAAAAAAAAAGTCATTTCAGTTTACACCTGTAATCTCAGCACTCAGGTGACAGAGGCAGGAGTATTGACGCAAGTTCTAGACCAGCCAAGGCTATGTAGCAAGACCTTATCTCAGAAAAGATTTCTTCCTTCCTTCCTTCCTTTCTTTTTTTCTGTCCTTTCAGACAGGATTTCTCAGTGTACCCTGGCTCTGCTGGAACTTGCTCTGTAGACCAAGTTGGCCTCAAACTCAGAGATCTCCCTGTCTCTGCCTCCCAAGTGCTGGGATTAAAGGTGTGACATTAGATTTTCATTCCCTATATTTTCTTGTTTTGTGTTACATTGCTTATGGTATCCAGGACAGAGTCCAGAGCTTTGTACATTTATATAACTGCAGAGTGCCACTCCCAACTCGAATGCATCAATTTCTTAATCAAGTTTAAAAGTTAATATTTGGGGAACTGAGGATGGAACCTAGTGACAGAACACTTGTCTAGTGTGCACCAGGCTCTGAATTCATTTCCTGCACCTCAAAAAGAAGTCACTAAGTAGTTAATAACCAGAATCACATAAAGGAGAAATTGGCTCTCAGTTCAGCTGTTAGTCAAGAGCTTTGAGCAATAAGGTTACTCCTCTCTGTCCACAAATTACATACAAATCCATAGGAGTCATTTAGAAAAAAAAAACAAAAACAAGAAAGGTGCTTGTGTTCCATCAGCCTATGTAGTACACCTGTCTGTGATCCCAGAGTTTGGGGACTGAAAGAGGGGGATTGTGGGTTTTTGTCTGTTTGGGGTTTTTTTTTGTTTGTTTTGTGTTTTGAGACAAGGTTTCTCTGTACCTTGGATGCCTGTCCTGTAACTAGCTCTTATAGACCAGGCTAGCCTCGAACTCACAGAGATCCGCCTTTCTCTGCCTCCTGAGTGTTGGAATTAAAGGCGTGTGCCACCACTGCCCGACAGGGGGATTGTTTTGATTACCAGACCACCCAAGTCTACTAACTTAGCAAGACCCTGTCTGAAAAGACAAAACCTAAAAAGTGTATATTTTGGGTAGCAATAAAATTACTCCTTTTCTTTTGTTCACAGAAATGCTACAGTTCGTCAGCAATCAAGTGGGAGAGTTCCCTGATTTGTTTTCAGAGCAGCTATGTAGCTCCTTTCCTGGAGGTGGTGGCAGCGGCAGCAGCGGCAGCAGCAGTGGCAGCAACAGCAGCGGCAGAGGCAGCAGTGGTGGAACCACAGATCCTGCAATACAGCGGGTGTTCAGCCAGGTCCCATTACCTACCTTCTCCCCCTCAGCTGCCTCCCCTCAGGCTCCAGCCCTACAGGTCAAAGTCTCTCCTACCCCACCAAGGGCAACCCCTGTTCTCCAGCCCAGACCCCAGCCCCAGCCCCAGCCTTCAGCTCCGCTTCAGCAGCAGACAGTAATGATCACACCAACATTCAGCACTGCTCCACAGACGAGGATCATCCAGCAGCCTCTGATATACCAGAATGCAGCAACCAGCTTTCAAGGTGACTCGGGTCAGACAGGGTCGTCACTTGGTTCCACAGCCCCTGTGCCAGTGTGTAGACACTGCAGATCTACCATCTGAGAATGATGGAATATTCCAGTGTGGTCTATCTGGACAAGTTTCTGATCATAGGCAGAATGGTACAGGAACGTGTCTCCTTCCTCAGAGATCTTAATGCCTGTTTATACCTACTTCAGAGTCCAGCAAACATGGTAGTTGCAAGCTTGTCCTGATAACTAGAGGTGGAGTCCTGAATAAAATTAGGTCTGAAACTTACATAGTTAGTCAACAGATCTGGACATACATAGACGAGAACTGTTCCCTCAGCAAATAATTCCTGAACAAGCACTGTGGAGACAAATGCCATTTTTCAGATAAGTGCTGCTTCTCTGAATAGCAGCCCTCATGGCGGGCTCTCAGTATATGTTGAGCGAGTGAGTGACTGAAGCACTTGTTCTTTCTGGGGTGTGCTGTCTCCAGTGACAGTGGGGAGCTCTAGGTA
Organism: Dicrostonyx torquatus; assembly: GCA_028555095.1. Lineage (NCBI taxonomy): Eukaryota > Metazoa > Chordata > Mammalia > Rodentia > Cricetidae > Dicrostonyx > Dicrostonyx torquatus. Next base: position 271,605 of record JAQHUG010000526.1, on the reverse strand, counting down.
GGCTCAATATTCTCTCAGTTTGAAGACACATGTAGTTTTCTGGTGGGTTTGAGACTTTGGAGGAGGCAGTATAGCAGAAAGCAGAGACTATAATCCCAAAGCAGATTTCCCATTTAGAAAGGATAGGAGGCAATGAGACTCTGGGGGGTTGTTAGTTCTCAACGTCTATTAACTCCATTGCGGGTGCAGCCATTTGCCAAGAAGCTTCCCTTACTTTCACTCTGGCACCCAGAGTAATAAAACAATTTGTACTCATTCTATCAGAAATTGATGCAGCCCTCACGGGATGTTCCTATTCTCTAAACCAGCTTGTAAATGGCTGTGCACATCTTCAGCAGCAGGTGGGGAGTTGAAGTCATGATGAGACACTCCATCCTCAAGTTATGCTGCAGCTACAGAGACATGGTGCATTTCTTATCCATGTAACTTTTTCTCCTCTTCCCCAAAGTCCTACAGCCTCAAGTCCAAAGCCTGGTGACATCCCCACAGGTACAGCCAGTCACGATCCAGCAGCAGGTGCAGACTGTACAGGCCCAGCGGGTGTTGACACAGACAGCCAATGGCACACTGCAGACCCTTGCCCCAGCCACAGTGCAGACAGTTGCTGCACCCCAGGTGCAGCAGGTCCCGGTAGGTGGCTTGGAAAGGATTCAAGGAGGAACTGGGGGCGACTCTGAGCTCTTCTTTGGTAGAAACTCTGGCATGCTAAGCAGGGTCATCAAGAGTGTACACACAACAGCTGGGAGGGCTAAGAAGGGAACCTGGACAGGATATACTTGTGAGAATAGCAGAGACCTGAGTGAGCCCCACCTGTGGATACCCTCGGCCTTGGGAAAGGCAGGGGTAGTGACTGTATGGTGTTGACACATATGATGGGTCTAAACTGGAAAGAGGGCTTATGAAGTGGCTCAGTGGATACAAGCACCTGTTACCAAGCCTAAAAACCTGAGTTCAATCCCCAGGACCTACATAGTGGAAGGAAGAACCAACTCTTACAAGCTTCCCTGACTTCTGCACTTGAGTTGTGACCCCCTGACCCTCTCCATACCTGTAAAACTAGTATCTCTCAGATAACTTTCTTTTGTTTGCTTTCCCTATTCTGCAGTGGACTAAGTGTGTATGGCGGGGGGCAAATGTGTATTATTTTTGTAATAAAAACAAAAAGCATGTTTTGGGGACTATCAAAATGACTTGGTAGGTAATATTGCTTGCTCTTGTAAACATTAGAATCTGTTTGACTTTTGTTTGTATAATTGGTTTGAGACATATTCTCTCTGTATAGCTCTGGATGTCCTGGAACTCACTCTGTAGACCAGGCTGGCCTCAAACTCACAGAGATCCACCTGCCTCTGCCTCCCGAGTGCTGGGATTAAAGGCAAGTGCCACTACAGCCGCAGCCACATCCACATCCATCAAGTACTGTTTTTGAATCCTCAGTACACAAGCATGGCTGCTTGTGCCTGTAAACTGAGCTTTGAGAAGGGGTTTGAGATATGCTATCTGAGAGCCCACTGAAAGGGTGATAGCCAAAATGGAAGCTTCTGGTTCACTGAGAACCTGCAAGACAGTAAGACAGAGAGAGCTGGTATCCTGCTGAGGCCCGCATGTAGTCTCAGATAGATGTGTGTATCTGCACATACATAAAAAAAACAGGCTACATGCAATACAGTATATGAGCTGTTTTCTTACTAACAAATGAGTCTTTTTATTACTTTTTAAAATATTTCTGTGTATGTGGTTGGGTAGGTGCACGCATGTGCAGGTGAGAGGACAGTTTGCAGGAGTTGGTTCTTTGATGGCATACAAAAGAGTTACACAATAGTCCCAGTCTGAGTGTGCTGGGACCTGGAACTGAATCCAGCAGCCCAGAAGCCTGCACACATGCTTTTTTTCTGTGTTTATAGTACGTGAGATCATGCCCAAAGTGGGTGGGTCTCTTAAAGGCTATTGGCTGAAGGAGTTCCACAGCAATTCTCTCTTCCCACCTCGTGAGTTCTGGGGGGTCAAAGTCAGGTCATCAAGCTTTGGTGACAGGCACCTTTACCATAGAGCCATCCTGTTGGCCACAAATTAATTTATTGTAAAAAACAAACAAAACCTAGGTTTGTCACGTTTAGTTCTTGCTCATGTTCCTGGCTCTCCTGGTTCTCTCAGCTGTACTTGGTGAGCCATCCTTGTTTTGTTCAGGCTAGCAAGTCTGAAGCCTTTAAACTTTTCAGCTGTCCTGTTCTCCCCTTCAACGGGAGATGTAGGCTGCACAAAATAGCCAACTTTGGGAATTGTCTGTAGGGAATTTCCTTTTTTGTTTGTTTTCAATTCTGTGAAAATGTTTTCTTACTCTTTACTGATGAATCTATGTAACAAGAACCAAATGAAAAAAAATTCGAAAAATAATGCTACTTTTTGTCCTCCTTAGGTCCTTGTTCAGCCTCAGATCATTAAGACAGATTCCCTTGTTTTGACCACACTGAAAACAGATGGCAGCCCTGTTGTGGCTGCAGTCCAGAACCCAGCCCTCACTGCCCTCACCACCCCCCTCCAGACGGCTGCCCTTCAAGTACCAGTAAGAGTTGCATTCGTCTTCTACTGCTTGTCAGAGTTTTTAAAACCTGCTAAGTAGGCATTGGGAGCTTTTATAGAATATGTTAGATTGTAAGTATCACTCCACTTTTAGTTTTGCTTTTTCCCTTGAAGAAATATTGCCAAAGTGTATTATTAATCTTGGGATTTTGCAAGGGGGCTAGAAAAGACCACCAGATAAACCCTGTAGCTGGGCAACAGCTCCACACAGAGCCATCATCTCCTAGGTACTATTGTTGCCATGGAGGTATGACTTCTGCGGTCACCAGACAGGGAGAGGTGTCAAGACAAGGAAAGCACCATCCTTCAGTTCTGGGATCCCAGCCACTTTGAGTAAAAGATGATGTAAGTTTTGGAAGCACTAGCTTTATTCATAAAAACCAAGAGCTAGGGCTGGAGATGTATGGCTAATTGATAGAATATTTGCTTAGCATGCATGAGACTCTGGGTTCAAACCCTAGCAACATATAAACAGGGTATGGTGTCACATGACTGCACATGATTCCCCAGCCTGGGGAGGCGGACGTTGGAGGATCAGAATTTCAATGTCATTCTCAACTACATAGCAACCTTGGGGCTAGCCTGAGCTATGTGAGATTTTGTCTCAGAACAAAAACTGCGAAGAACTGGAAACATCCAGTGTCGATTCCTGGAATAATAAAGAACTCACAATAAACCGTAAAATGAAACCGTTGCCAACAATAAGAAAGGGAACTATTGATGCATTAGGCAATCTGGTTAATCCTCAGAATGATAGCAAAAGAAGCCTGTCTCAAAAATCCACACTGGTGATTTCATTAGTAAGAAGAGAGGAAACATGGCTTTGGTGATTGTCACAGCAGGGCTATAGGGCGGAACAAAGGGAACGTTTTTTCCCAGAGGATGAGAGGGAGACATCCTAAGGTGAAGGTTTTTGTCTTGACTTGGGTACTGCATGTTGTGCTCATGTAAAACTTCATCAAACTTCTAAAAATAGTATTTGTTATGTATAAATTATTTTTTGTTTATTTTTATATAGGATCTCTCAATATAGCCCTCAGGTTAGCCTTAAACTCAGAATCTTCCTGCCTAAACTTTTGAGCGCTGGAGTTAAAGGCGTTTGCCTCCTTGCCTAGCTGACTTTTTAGATAGAGTGTCACTGAGTAGCCCTGGATGGTTTGGAATCTGCATCTCCTCCCAAGTGCTGGGATTAAAGGTGTGAGCAGTGACTACCAGCCCAGTGAATTATTTCTAATTTTAATAAAGTAGAGCATGGTTTTGTCTCTTTACTGACCATTTGGATTTGAAGCCATTTATCGAAGAAAATTAGGACAAAAATTAGTAAACATGGGAACAGGGAAAAGTAGAAATGAGGGATAGGAGCTTCTGTGGTTGATCAGATTAGTTAAGAAAACAGCTCTGAATGGAAGTGTGAGTTTTATCCTTGTAATCTCTGATAGCCAAACAGTGGAAAGAAGTGTGGGAATTTACTTGTCATTGAGAAGAGAAGAAATGTATCACATACTCAGAGAAAGTATTCTCTTGGTCCAGTTAATGTAGTTCAATGAAGTTCATACATGTCTATTCAGAGGTGGTTGACAGTTTGACATCAAAACCATAGGTTTTTTTCTGTCACCCCCCTAGATCAGAAGTTAAATCTGAACTGGTCTTTGGGTGGTACAGCTTACTGACAGTGACTCTGAGGGCAAGAGAGGAGCTGAGGAACTCTTGATGAAGTCTTAAAGTTTTTAGGGACCTATCCTCATTAGCCCAGGAGGTATCAGACTATACAGAGCATTTCCAGCTGATACCCCATATGCAGGAATAAGCAACTTTTTGTTATGAGGTTACTTTATTTAAACTAACAGGATAACTCTGCCCTTTGTTCTAGACCCTGGTGGGCAGCAATGGGACCATTCTGACCACAATGCCTGTAATGATGGGACAAGAAAAAGTTCCTATTAAGCAAGTACCTGGGGGTGTAAAGCAGCTAGAGCCCCCTAAAGAAGGAGAGAGGCGGACAACACATAATATCATTGAAAAGCGCTATCGATCCTCTATCAACGACAAAATCATAGAGTTGAAGGACTTGGTCATGGGAACAGATGCCAAGGTAAGTGCCAAAAAGAATATAGATTCATGCCCCAGTGTTGCCTGTTTTTGTCATGGGAGTTAAGCTGAATGGACACCAAAGTGAGTTAGAAAGAAAAAAAGAGTTTGAGAGTTAGGGTCAGTTTTGACTCAGTTAGCCAGCATTTGACACCACCAACTGTGCTCTCACTCGTGAACTCTGGCTCTGCTCTCCTGGCTCCAGCATGCACTGCTTTAGCTGTGTTTCCCCTCTCTTCCTTCCCAGATGCACAAGTCTGGCGTTCTGAGGAAGGCTATTGATTACATCAAATATTTGCAGCAGGTCAATCACAAGCTGCGTCAGGAGAACATGGTGCTAAAATTGGCAAATCAGAAAAACAGTAAGTCTGCCTATTGGGAAAGACCTATCAAACCTCACAGTTGTTTGGAAAAGTCCTGTGATGGGCAAAACAGAGGACTCAGATGTATATGAGGCCCCATCCATGCGGGATTTTGTAGAAATGAATCGTTTTCTACGGGGGTTTTCTTTGCAGAGCTCCTGAAAGGCATTGACTTAGGCAGTCTGGTGGACAATGATGTGGACTTGAAGATTGATGACTTTAATCAGAATGTCCTTCTGATGTCTCCCCCGGCCTCTGACTCAGGGTCCCAGGCAGGCTTCTCCCCCTATTCCATTGACTCTGAGCCAGGAAGTCCTCTGCTGGATGATGCAAAGGTATGAGTACTCTCAAAATCCCTCATTTTCCCTAAGGCAACAGTGGCTGCAGAGAGGTGACTGGATCAGTGGAGAGGACCAGGAATTTTGTGATATTAACCACATCTAAAGGGGCGAAAACTGCCAAGTATTGCTGTGCATGCCTATAATCCCAGCACAAGGGAGGCTGAGACAGGAAAATCTTGAGACGGCAGCAAGACCATCTCAGAAACAAAAAAATCCAAAAAGGAACAAGCTGCCTCTGGATGGCACAGACACTCAGCTTTAACAGGTCTTACAGAAAGCCCCTACAGAGAGGAATGAGTCCAGATCTTGAATGAGCAGCTGTCAGGCGGTGGGCTCTGGGAGTTGCTGGATGTGCTTCATTACTTCCTCTGCGCATAATGGGCCTGGCAAGACCACTTTCTGAGGCTGCTCTGCTAGTTTAGAGCAAGGCGCCTCTGGCTGCTCTTTCCAGAACAACTACAATTTGCAATCTAACAGATAACATTCTGCCAACCCAGGGCTCTTAAATGGTCCCTGAGCAACAAAAAGCCCATGGCAATTGAAGTCTTGTGGAATTAGTTAGATAAGGCCCTAAGCTTAATGACTTTCTTGGGACCTTGGGAGACTGGATCCTATACCGCATCTTGACATTGGCATTCTTTACTCCAAAAGCATAGGATTTTGTTTGTTTGGTTAGTTGCTCTAACTGGCCTAGAAGTTGCTATGAAACTAGGATGGCCTTGACCCCCCAATCTTCTTGTCCCTCTACCAAGTGCTGTGATTACAGGCATTGCCAGTGCCTTCAGTGTAGGAGCTGCTAAGGAGCCATAGCCAGGACTTCATGCATGCTAAATAAGCATTCTGTTTTCTTTCTTTTCCTTCCTTCCTTCCTTCCTTCCTTTCTTCTTTTTTAAGGTATGACCTCACTATGTAGTCCTAGTTGGTTGCCTGGAACTCTCTATATTCTCTATGTAGATCAGGCTGACCCAGCAAACATTCTTTTGAAACATTTTTGTAAATATGATTTCATTCAGTAAAAGTAGTCCATATAACATAAAATTTTGAATGCATGTGTCAGAACTAGGGAAAAATCTTGGCTCCAAACCCCTCCCTCATCCCTTGTCAAGTTTCCTAGTGCCTGTGCTTCCAGTTCTGTCTGTAAAATCAAAGAGATACAAAAAGCACATTCTAGTTTTTGTTTTTTCAAAACAGGGTTTCTCTGTAGCTTTGGAGCCTGTCTTAGAACTTGCTCTGTAGACCAGGCTGACCTCAGATTCACAGAAATCCTGCCTGCCTCTGTCTCCCAAGTGCTGAGATTAAAGGCATGCACCGCTACCACCTGGCCACATTCTAGTTTTAATAAGCAAACTCAACTTCAGCATTCTCTCCTTTTCTGTGTTTTCCCTCGCCACCGAGCTGAGACGAGCTGCTCAGCTCTGCCACCACAGCAGTCCCTAGTGTGAGGAACTAAAACCTTTGAATCCATGAAGAAAAACAAACCTCCCCCTTAAAAAAGTCACCCTCCTTACTGTTATGCATGGTTTCCATCATTATTGAAGTGTGGTGTGAACACAATGAAATAGTGCTAGGCATGCAACATTGAACACCTAAGATACAGAACACATGTTAAAAACCCAGATATAGTGGGCCAAATTTGTAATTTTCTCTAAAGGACTCTTAGTTTGTGTTTTAGCCACAACACTGTTGCTCATGTACTCTGCACAGTGGCAAAAATAACAAGAGCTGGCTGTCTCAAAAAAAAAAGGGCCGGGTGGTGGTGGCGCACGCCTTTAATCCCAGCACTCGGGAGGCAGAGGCAGGCGGATCTTTGTGAGTTCGAGACCAGCCTGGTCTACAAGAGCTAGTTCCAGGACAGGCTCCAAAGCCAAAGAGAAACCCTGTCTCAAAAAACAAAAAACAAAACAAAAAAAAAAACAAAAAGCAAAAGACCTTGTCCTCTCTGTAGTCATGGGAGTGCTCTTTGATCTCCACGTCTTCAACCCCAGTATGCTCTCTGTTGTTGTAGAGATCCATTTTGTAAGAAAGTTGACCTGGCACTTGGGAGGCAGTGATAGGCAGGTCTGTGAATTCAAGGCTCATCCTGGTCTACACAGAGAGTTCTGGGCCAGCCAGCAATATACATTGTGAGACCCTGTACTCCTTACTTTTGTTCTGTGGGATATACTCAGTCAGCAATAAAAAGATTATTTCAATGTTTGAATTGTGGTCTTCTTAGTGTCCTTCTGGCTTTTTTCCTCTCTGACTTAATGGTCTTGAATTTAAAACCCACAGTCTGTTTCTTGGTGTATGGATAAAAATAGTGTCTTAGGTACTTTTCTCTTGATGTGACAAAATACTATGACCAAGGCGACTTATTGAAAGAGAGGGTTAGAATCCATTATGGCAGAGCAGAGAAAGGCATGGTGGCAGGAACAGCAGAGAGCTCACACCCTGATCTACATACAAGCAGAAGGCAGAGAGAGCACACTGGGTATGGTGTGAGCATTATGAAATCTCAAACCCACTCCAAGTGGTGACATACTTCTCCAGCAAGACTTTTCCTCGTATTCCTCCCCTAAGCCACCAACTGGGAACCAGATATCAAATGTCTGTGACTTCTGGGGGAAGTGCTGCATGAATACAGATGATGCTAACCTTGTGTTGCTGTTTTGAAGGTCAAGGATGAACCAGACTCTCCTCCTGTGGCACTGGGCATGGTGGACCGATCTCGAATTCTGCTGTGTGTCCTCACCTTCTTGGGCCTCTCCTTTAACCCCTTGACTTCCTTGCTTCAGTGGGGAGGAGCCCACGATGCTGAGCAGCACCCATACTCAGGTTCTGGCCGCAGTGTACTGTCACTGGAGTCAGGTAGGTGGGTTCCCTGATGCTGCCTGAGTTAGGTGGACTGCTGTGGCAGACCCTGTGTAAACCTGCATGGTGTATCCACCTAATCCAAAATGGGGGTGGACCTTTCACCTGCTTGCTTCCAGCAGGGGCTGGCCTAAGTTAGGCATAAGTCAAGCTTTAGTTTAGTTGGGACAAGCAAAGCAAATCCAGAACCTGTTTTGTTACAGTTACTGTGGAGAAGGATTGGGAGAGATGGGGGAAGTACCTGTTTGAGGGACTATGTGGCATTATGTCAGGTGTGAGTTTGATGTCCTAATGTCCTTAAACTGAGGTTTTTGTGGCACTCAGTTCCATGGTGCCAGGGGATATAAAGATTTCTCTTTAGACTGTACAATTGTCTACTATTCCTTCTGAAAATGATGCAGAAGGCTCTTTGATCTCACATCTGGAGTCCGTCAGGAGCCTTGCTGTTTCACAAGGGACCTGCCTGGTAGTCTCAGCTGAGCTGCCCCTCTTTAGGTTCTGGGGGCTGGTTTGACTGGATGATGCCGACTCTCCTCCTGTGGCTGGTAAATGGTGTGATTGTCTTGAGCGTCTTTGTGAAGCTGTTGGTCCACGGGGAGCCAGTGATCCGCCCACACTCACGCTCCTCAGTCACCTTCTGGAGACACCGGAAGCAGGCGGACCTAGACCTTGCCAAAGTGAGTTCTGTCATCCACCTTTCTTCACCTTCCTCTATGCTGAAACAATAATTCAGTGCATGTTGTTGTATGAAGTCCGGTGGCTGGTGCTGGGGTGACCTGTAACAGGCTCAAGGCAGTGGTGGATGGTGAACCTATACATAGGTCATGCTGTGGACACTAGATGAGCTTTATCTGTGGAATGGCATACTGTGCTGTGAGTCTTGGGATATAGGCGGTGCTGTCCTCACCAAGGACAGGCAAGCAGGTATGGCAGGACCTTTCAAGCTGATAGTGCCATGAGTAATGTATTAGTCACTTTCTTCTTATTACCAAGTACCTAACAGAAGCAATTTAAGGGAGAAGTGTGTTTGAGCTCATAGTTTCAGTCCCTCCTGGTCACGGAGCAGGAGCTTGTGGTTTGGTATCCTGACATCTCGGCAGATGAGGAAACAGAGAGCTCATCAGGAACTATAAGTGGAGATCACTTGCAAGATCTGCCACTAGCACCCTGCTTCTGTCAGCCAGGCCTTTAGAAGGTTGTGGAACTGAAGGTTCCACAACCTTCTAAAGCATTACTATCTTCTGGGGACCAAGTGCTGGACCACATGAACCTTTGCAGGGAGGGGGACATTCACATTCAACTCTAACAAGTAGACAGAGGATATGTGTGTTGAAAGTGCAGGATCTATCAAAGAGAGATGTCAGTGAAGGCTGGAGGTGTAGTGGTTTGCCAAGTTCTGACTTTGACTTGTAACTGAGTTCAGTTTTTTTTTTTTTAAGACTTATTTTTATTTATGTGTGTGTGTCTGTGTGACGATATCTTCTTTATAAAAGCTGCCATGGCATGCGCCTTTGGTCCTAGCACTCAAGAGGCAGAGGCAGGTGGATCTCTATTTGTTCTAGACCAGCCACGTCTACAGAGTAGGTTCCAGGACAGCCAGAACTACACAGAGAAACCCTGTCTCAAAAAAGAAAACAATTGCTGTTTTGAAGTTGCTGGAAACTGCCAACATTTGCTCAAAGACAGAACACAGTCCTATTCAATTTAGTAAAAAGGTTGGGGAGTTCATCAGAATGTCTGTGGGGATTCTTTGTTGCGGGTGAGGCTACAGGTGTCTTCTTTTTATGTTTTTGTAGCTTTCCAAAATTTTTCAGAGTTTCTTTAATGGAAACTGTGTTTTATTCTGATAACAAGGTTGGTAAAATAGAAGTGTCTGAAAACAAAAAGGCCATGGCAAGACCAGTGACCATTATTACCGATTGCTGCTTTATAGGGTGATTTTGCGGCTGCTGCTGCCAACCTTCAAACTTGCTTATCGGTTTTGGGCCGGGCGCTGCCCACCTCCCGCTTGGACTTGGCTTGCAGCCTCTCCTGGAATGTGATCCGGTACAGCCTGCAGAAGCTGCGCCTGGTACGTTGGATACTCAAAAAAGTCTTCCAGCGCTGGCGGGCCACCCCAGCCACTGCAGCTGGCTTTGAGGACGAAGCTAAGAGCAGTGCGAGAGATGCAGCCCTGGCCTATCACAGGCTGCACCAGCTGCATATCACAGGTGAGAGCGGAACTGTTACCTGGCCTGCTGTCTGGTTGCGCACCTCTCTTCCTTAGCTTGCTTCACCAGAGTTTCCACCTTGATGGAAGCCACTTTTACTTGGCTGTCATCCAGCCATCAGCCTGTGTTACACAATGCTATAGCTGTAGTTTACCATTAATATCTTTCTTTAATTTACTGATTTTATGTATATAGATGTGCACCATATGTGGGCGGTGCTTTGTGAGGCCAGAAGAGGGCGTCAGGCCCTCTGGAACTGGAGGTACATATGGTTGTGAGCTGCCATGTGGATGCTGAGAATCCAACGCCAGTCCTCTGGAAGAGCAGCCAGTGCTCTTAACCACCGAGCCCCCCCCCAGCCCTTTTTTTTGTTGTTGTTTACCATTTCTAAGACAGATACCATTCACAGTGATGCTTCCAGGAGGCCCACACTTACAATCCCCACACTAGGGAGGCTCAGGAGTTCAAGATCATCCTTGGCCAGCTTGTGCTCCCTGAGACGCTGTCTCAAAATAAATAAATTAAATAAATAAATAAATGGCCAGCAAGGTGGCTCAATTGATAAAGGCACTTGCCACCAAGCATAACATTCTGAATTCAATCCTATTGACTTCCGTGACAGGAGAAAACTAACTCCCTCAAGTTGTGCTCTGACTTATACACACGTGCCCGCACACATGCACACATAAAATATCAATAAATGTTTAGAAAAACATAAGTGCTGCTTAGGATGGCTTTCTGGCTTCCCTGCTCAGGAGTTTGGTTGAGCAGGGTACCACTGTTGGCTGAAGGAAACGAGGAAAGTTGTTTTCCAAGAAAGGATGTGATGCACTGTTTTGGACACTTGCCTATGAGACACAGAGGAGAAATATTCAGTAGGCATCGGACCTATGGAATCTACAGCCCAGATAATGGGCCCTGGTCCTTCAGGTGAGAGTGAGAACCAGGGGCATCTAAAATATCTTACCAAAGAACAGATGGAGCAGTGTAGTCAAGACAAGCACTGCCTAGCTGGGCGTGATGGCACATCCTTTAATCCCAGCACTCAGGAGGCAGAGGCAGGTGGATCTCTTGAGTTAGAGGCCAGCCTGTTCTACATAAGGAATTCCTGGTAAGCCGAGGGTACATGGTGATGCCCTGTCTCTAAAAACAAACAGGAAAATAACAAAACAAAAAAACACTGCCTGAGAGGGACAGCAGTCAAAAGTCAGGATAATCAAGAGGTTTGGCAGGTAAGAGGGTCAAGGTAAGGACAGGGATGGGTAAAGAAGAGAAGTTTGCTGCTGCTGGGTCCTCTAGCAGTAGATACAGTCAGAGATACCTATAGGCTGTGGTCCTGAGGTATGGAACATTCCTTGTGGCTTTGAGAGGGAACAGGCCTAATCATCTAGGATGGAAGAAGGACCAGGAGATGAGATGGTGGGGTCAACTTTAATAGGAAATCCCTATCTTCAGACCTCTCCTACTGGTTTCTTTTTTCCCTGCCCTCCCAGTGCCCTAAGGACAGACTCCACACCCCAATCTCCGAGACTGAGCTGCTAGGGTCTGAAGTTCCAGCTGGAACACATCCCACCACTCATTTCCACATTCACTAAACAGTCTCGACCCCAGGACCCATGGGGCTCTCCAGGGATAGGGTGCCCACAGCATGGTGTTCGTGCTGTGTTCTGTCCCCTCCCTGAATGAGAAAGCTTAGAGCTTTGAGGGAAAACAGATACTCCACACTAATACAGAAGGAACTCAGAGATGAAGAGCTCCCCATGCTGATAACAAAAGGCAGCTGGGTAAAAAGAACCCTCAGCTAATGAGGTTAAGAGGGTCTGGTTGCTGCCTGACCTCAAGGCCCTGAGGTCAGGAGACTACCAGTCCTTTGTCACCTCCCAGCTTCCATCTGAGGATCAAAGCAAGAAACTGTAACTATATAAAAGCTTCAGGACAGCCATAATGGGTCCTTGGGCCTGTACCAGGGGCACTTTGTCCACTGATCTCGTAGGCCTTCTACCTACTAATCCAACATGTGTGACTGGCATCATTTAGTTTATATTTTCCCTTCCTGTGACGCATTTGGGAGGAGGGTGATGAAAATAAAATCCATTTGGTTTTTGTGTTGTGTTTTTATTTTCTCCCTTCAAATATTTGAAATTCAGACCTTTGTCAACAGAATGTGGCACTGCCAGCACTGCCTTGGAAAATGTTGCACCACACACCTTTGAGTTCTGTCCAGTGGCCAGCAATCCTAACAACTCCATTGTCAACAGAACCAGAGCTGTGTCCCTGTCAGATGAGCACATAGCTGAGCCTGCGTGCCATCCGGCCCTGTGATCACAAGGGTTACTCCTTTCCCCTGGCACCTTGTGGATTAGTTACTGTGCTCACCACTGTGACAGAAATGGGAGGAGTCATTTACTTTGATTCACAGTTTGGGAAGTAGGTGGAGGAGATTTTCAGCCACAGGTGGAGTGCTGAGTCAGACTGGCTCTAGAGCTGTGCTTTAGCCCTCAAAGACCCCCAGTAACCTCCCCAAACAGCACCAACAAGTGGGAACCAAGTGTCCAAATACCCGAGCCTGTAGATGACAGTTGACAGATAAAGCCCTAGGCTAGAGGGGCAAAGAGACTTGTGGTTTGGAGATTCTGTCAACACTAGTGTCTGTCTCTGCCTGCCTAGGGAAGCTCCCTGCAGGATCCACCTGTTCAGACGTACACATGGCTCTGTGTGCTGTGAACCTTGCCGAGTGTGCCGAGGAGAAGATCCCTCCAAGCACACTTATTGAGATCCATCTGACAGCCGCCATGGGGCTCAAGACCCGATGTGGAGGCAAGCTGGGCTTTTTGGCTGTGAGTATCCTGTGATTCCTGTATTAGTTTCTTTCCCCTTCACTGTCATAAAGCAACCTAAAGAAAGGATTTATTTTAGGAAGGGTATGGTCCATGGCAGGGAGGAGAATAAACCAGAAGCAGGACCAGCCTACCACCCTCAAAGTTACCTCTATATCTCTGTATCTGCTAAAATTCCAACCACTTCCAAAACAGTACCACCGGCTAAGGACCAAGTATTCAGACAGCCTGTGGGCAATATTTCATCTTCAAGCTGTAATGTTTCTGCCAAGCATCTTCCCAGCCTGGAGCTAAAAGGCAGTATGTGCCGCACCACTTAGGGGTTGGTTTTCACTTGCTCTTCCACAAATACTTAGAGCAGTGAAGAAAATGCAGTAAGATGTCCCCCTTGCTGGGGTTTTCAGGCATAAAGCCTTCTGGGGACATTCTGGTGCACTATAGTAAAAGTTCCAGTTCATAGACATAGACAGTCATATGTGGGATTCGTGTTTGACTTTATTCTTAGAATCTTGTTCCATCTCTTTAATTCACCCAAAAACTGTTGGATGGCACCTTATGTTGCTCTTGGTACCATAAACCCAGAAATAAAAGCCAGGAGCCCTCTGCAAAGAGCTCGGGTCAGATGCAAGGTGGGAACTGAAGTTAAGAGGCACAGCCCACTTGTCTGGCAAGGTGCCAGCTTGGTGTTCCCAGCTGGTTGATTCTCAACCCCTGTTATCAGCTAGTCTGTGTAGCATCTGCTGACCTCAGCCTTTCTCTTGCTCTAACAGACAGGCACATTTTACTCAGCACTCCACTTTGCATAGATAACTGAACGCATTAGATATGTTGAAAATGGAATTGTCTTATCTCAGCTTGTTGCCAGTTGATAATGAGGTGAACAAACCAAGAACATGCTGTGTGGTAACACGATTCATTGTCTCAAATGGACCATTGTAGTTTACGGGACAGAGAACTCAAGGAAACTCTCCACTGTCTTCATGACCATAAATGAGACATCCATTGGTTGATTTATTCAGCAAATTCTTCCTAACTCCTGTTCTGGACCAGGTACTCCCTGAGGGGATAGTACATAGAAGCATATGATCTGACAGGAGACCCACGAGGGTTCAGGCTTTCAGAAAAACACATGGGTCCGTGCTGACACAGGGTCATCTTGTCACTCTGAAGACCCACTTAGCTTCAGCTGTTGTTAATGCTAAAATACAGCTACCTTTAAAAAGGATTCAGCCTGTTTTGAGCTAAGCACACATGTGGCAGCTGAGGATCAGGAAAACAGCTCCATTGTAATTGTCTCCAAATGCTAGGGGCTGTGGCATACCTTGTTGAACCATCTACTTGGGAGGTTGAAGCAGGAGGATCACTTGTGCGTAGAAGTCCAAGGCTAGACTGGGCAACACAACAAACTTTATCTCAAGAAAGAAAGAAAATCACCCTGCCTGTAACTTCCTCTCAAAATATCTGTATGCCTAACCCACAGTCGGCAGTTTAGTATATAGTGCCTCAGAAGCTTCCTGCCCATTAACATAGCATTATAATCCCCTGTACCATAGTTGATTCTGCCTTAAACCTTGGTTTACCTCTTGATTTTTTTTTTTTTAACTTAGAAGTCTTGGGCATCTTGTTCTGCAGAGGTAGTTAGCCCTGCTGAGGGATGTTTGGAGTGCCTCCTCTCGTGTTTGCTGTTACAAACTGGTAGAGGGGGAATGTTTTTATATTGTCATCCACCTCTGGGCTTCCTCATATAAAATCCCTAGTGACGGTGCTCCTGGAGCAAAGGGTATAAACACCTGCAACTTATTGATGTTGCCCAATTTGCCTAGTCAGTAAGGTCAGGGGAAAGATGGGTGGCTAGAATCACTACCCCTTTCTGTTCATTCCCTTTTGGAGCATCTAGATTAAGAGATGCAGACGGTAATGTACGCATTGCATTGTGGCTCAGATGAAAAGGGATCCTGGTAGTCAGGAGCCAAGAAATACTGAATGTTACAGCTCTGGTCGAAGAGTATTCTGGCAGTTGGGAGTCAGAAAATACTGAGTGCTACAGCTCAGATGGAAGAGTGTTCTGGCAGTCGGGAGCAGGGAATAGCACAGGTCATAGTAAATGTAGCAGCCTATAGCCCTGCTCTAGGGAAAGGTTTCCCAAGTTGAACAGCTCTTCTCCAGCAGGAGAGAGCTTCCCCAGCCAAGTTGTTACCACTTGGCTCAGGAGGTCCTGAGTGTGTAGCAACTCTGCTCTGCTAGGGAAAGGTTTCCCTAGTGAAAGTGTTACAGCCCTGTTCTGCTCAGCTCCCCCTAGCCCCCATCTCTGGCTTCCCTGGCCAAATTGTAACAATATTATGCTGCATGGGGAGGGCTCCTCCAGCGAATGTGTTGCATTCTCACCCTGCTTGGCTCCAGCAACCGACAAAAGGTCTTCATCCAAACTTCATTCAAGATTTGTTGGGAGGGAAGAATTCAGGAAAGTGGCTGCCTCTGCCAGGATGGGATGGAAAAAAAGCAGCTGGAAACTGAACAGGTGCAGGGTTATATAGGGCTTCTTTAGGGACGGAGTTTTTCCAGGGAGAAGAGGGATTGGTGAGCTCAGGAATTGGTTAGTTTAGCTGGTCAGGGGCAGAGATGGCTGATTTTAGAGCCATTGTGTTTCTTTCACTTACCTTGTAAGCTTTTTGGCTCTAGTTTTGGAGTCAGGGCATATTTCTTTCACTGACTGATTCTAGGGCCAAAGTGTGTTTCTTTGGCACTGGTTTCAGAGTCAGGGTGGATTTCTTTGGTTCTGGCTGGGTTCAGGGCTAAAGCATTTCTCACTGGCTCAGATATCTGAGCCAGGGTGTTTCTTTCACTGACTCTGGTTTCAGTGCCAGGGTGGGTTTCTTTCATTAGTTCTGGTTTCAGGACCAGGGTGGGTTTCTTTGGCTGGCCCTTTTTCCCTACAGGTAGACACTTTGGTTTTGGTAATTAGATTTAGTTAGCAAATGAGCCAGGTGTTGGGAACAAACAGAGGGCTCACCTCTGAAAAAAGTTTAGACCAGAAGTTCCCAGACTTTGTCTGTGGCACTAACGTTTTTATGGTCAGTCAGTAATGGCAGTTTGGTATTGTTTGTTCAGAGGTTAGTAGTTCCAATATCCTAAAAAGTGTTTATGTCTTAACAGCTTTGTGTAAAAAGATCATGTGTGAAATTAAAAGAAGAGATGATGTCTTTATTTTTTTATATTTTTGAGACAGATTTTTTAAGATTTATTTTTATGTGTCTGGGTGTTTTGTCTGCATATATGTCTATTACCACGTACATGCCAGTGAGCCACCATGTGGGTCCTTGTAAAGAACATTCAGTACTCTTAGCTACTGAGTCATCTCCAGTCCCTTGCCTCAGCTTCTTCCTTCCTTTCTTCTTTACTTCCTTCCTTTCTCTCTTTCTCCCTCTTTTTCTTTCTTTCTTTCCTTTCAACACAGAGTCTCTGCCTACCCCTGACTATCCTTGAACTCAATACATAGATGAGGCTGAGGTCAAAGTCACAGAAATTTTACTGCCTCTGCCTCCTGAGTGCTGGGAGTAAATGTGTGTGCCACCATACTCAGCTTGTCTCCACTTTTTAAGTATGGCTATTACAGACGTGTTCCACCACAACTTAGAGTCAGACTCAGTACCATTACCTATTTCCCGCTGATTTTCACATACTAATTGCTTTTTAAAACAAGACAAACAAAACCAATAGCTTCCTAAAACTCATCTTTACAAAAAATATGACGTCATTTAAAGGAAGGTAGTGTCGTCTGGCTTTTCCAGTGCAAATCTGGCTTTTCCACCCTGATCTAGTATTTTATATAATGTCCACATGATATTGAATATTCATGTTTTTATAAAAATTTTAAGCCAGGTGGTGGTGGTGCACGCCTTTAATCCCAGCACTCAGGAGGCAGAGGCAGGCGGATTTTTGTGAGTTCGAGACCAGCCTGGTCTACAAGAGCTAGTTCCAGGACAGGCTCCAGAACCACAGAGAAACCCTGTCTCGAAAAACCAAAAATAAAATAAAATAAAATAAAAATTTAGATATGACTTGGCTCCCTGAGCACACAATGTGGCACTGAGGGTACTTGACACACAGTTTGTGAACTATAATGGGGGACTGGAGTTGGGCCTGATCCAGGAGTACTGGAAAGCTCTCAAGATCTAAGCAACCCTGGGCTCCTGCCTGGCTTCTCACAGCAGGCAATTAGCAGATGAGCTATAGGAGAGACTTCTGTGCTGCAGTTCCAGAGAGGTCTGCTGTCTATAAAATTTATAGGGAAAGTGGGTTTTAATTAGGAACAGTATAATTGGGCTTATAAAGCTGAGAAAATTGAAAGAACAGTAAAAATTATTTTCCCTTTTAGAAGCCAAGTTGTACTGTGTATCCTGGATTTATATTTCTTATTAGTTCAAAGTACTAAACTCAGGTCTCCCCTAACCCTCCCATGGAGATTTGTTATTAGTTAGTACTTCTTTCTCTTGTTTGTTTGGTTTTTGGTTTTTTGAGACAGGGTTTCTCTGAAACAGTCCCAGCTGTACTGGAACTCGCTCTTTAGACCAGGCTGGCCTCAACTCACAGAGATCTGCCTGCCTCTGCCTCCCAAAGTGCTGGGATTAAAGGCCTGTGCCATAACTCCCTGTAACTCCAGCTCGGGAGACTCCAACACCCTCTTCTGGCCTCTGTGGGCACTGCACTCATGTGCACAAACGCACAAATAAAATCTTTAAAAATTCTTAATGTCCTGCCAGACATAGTGGTACACACCTTTAATCCCAGAACTCAGGAGGCAGGGGCAGATGGATCTTTGAATTCAATGCCAGCTACAGCTACAAAGTGAGATTCTGTTAAAAAGAAAAATTCTTATCTTACAGCATGATTTCAATATTTGTTTTTTTAATTCATCTTTAAAATTTATTTTTATTTAATAGTTTCCTAAACGATTTCTATAGATTCTTCTTGCCAACTGACCTGACAGACTCTCTGTGCTTCTCCATGTTATATTTGGACCCCTAGGAACCTTTTTCATTTTCTTTTGGGACAGCCACCTTACCTTGTCAACCAGCTCTTTGACCTGAAGAGTTGCTCAATTGTTAGAAGGTTCTGGGATGTAAGAGGCCCCAGGATTACACACACAGTGGTGCACAAGTGCGGGCGCACGCGGAGAGAGCCTTTGTTGTCCCGCAGTGGTAGTTATTAGTTCAGCTTCAGTGAGCACTTTGAAGGTCTCAGCAGGTCACAGAGTTCTACTCTGTTTGCTCTCACAATACCTTGTTGTCCAAGCTGGAAAGTAAGTAAGAGACTGTGTCACTGTCCGTCTGAATCTAAATGAAGTGCTCTCCTGGTCCCTTAAACTGTCATGAAAATGCCAGTCTGTGTCTGTAGAGCAGTTTAACCAGGCAGCTGTCCCCATGTTCCCCTTCGGAATCTCCCCATTGCATCCTTGAATGGCTGTGCTATTTCTGACTCTGGCATTCAAGTTTTTTGAAGCTGTTACATTAGCTGATTGCTGCTTAAAGTCTATTAAAGGTCAGAACCATCAGACTACCAGACCATGAGATGGATGCCCTCATTGTGCCTGAGCAGAAAGGGGAGGTTCCCAGACCAGCAGCCCCTGTGGTGACCTTCCTGAGTGAGCTCTATGTATGCTTCTTCCTTCCCATCCACCTCTGCTCAGCTCCCTGTTCAGACTGAGTCGTTTTATAGATCGGAAACCATGAGTTTTAGAGTAGAAATTTTATCACTCAAGAAATGATGGAGCTCAGGGTCAGGATTGGAGGAAAGTTTCTAAAAACAACAAACAGCGTTGTCCTTGAGTGTGCTTTACACTGGGTCCTGCAGTGTTATCCCGGCTAGGGCACTGGTGGTTTGAATTCCCGGGAGATGCTTTCAATATCTATTTGAGACAGCGCCACTCTGTAGCCTCCTGGCTGACCTGGAATTCACAGAGATCCTCCTACCTCTGCATCCCTACCTAGTCCTAGGATTTAAAAAAAGGTATACATCACCACTCTCGGGTCAACGTCCCTTTCTTTTGAAGCTACTAGCCTAGATGTCTATCAACAGATATTGATAGGGTAATGAAAGTGTGTGTGTAATAACAGGTAATGGGGTTATTCAGCTCTGAAGGAAAACTGAATCATGAAATTTGTAGGAAAATTGATGTAGCGTTTATATTCAACAAAAATTATTCTATTAAGCAAAGCAGCACATTCTTGTTCATCTCCTAGTCGGGGATGAAACTATAAGAGACTGGGCAAGCAGTGTTCACGAGAGCACTAGAACATACGGAAACAGAATGGAGGCTACTGGAAGTGGACAGGTATTGGGGGGTGGGCGGAAACTGAGGAGAACCAACATGTTCTGTTTGAAAATGCCATAATGAAACCTGATCCTTTGTATGTTAATTTAAGGCTGGAGAGACAGCCGAATGGCTAAGAGTACTTGCTGTTCTTGCAAGTACTGGTTAAAGGCCAAGTCTGGTTCTCAGCTCAGCACCCACATCTAGTCTCACAAGCACTGATAGCTTCAGTTTCAGGAGTTTGGACACCTCTTCTGGTCTTAGGAATACACACGTGGTGCACATACTCTTCACCCTTAGGTTTGCCTAGGGGAAAAGAAGCCCATGTTTGGTCTTTCAGGTTGGGGCTCATACAGCTAAGGCATAAAATTTTTTGAAGAGGATTTTCAGAGTCACACATGGGCACACAAATATGCCATGGTCCTGGGCAAGGCTCCTGCTGCCTGGCGTGGTACTGAAAGCTGCTCTAGGTGTGCACAGACTGTTCACACGCAGTTAAGAGCTGACGAACTAGTTGAACAACAGTTTACCTAGAAACACTCTAAAGGACATGCAGTTTAAATCACCTTAAAAGTCCCAGGGTTGAGGGGCTGCTTGGCTAGCCACTCACAGGGTCACAAATAAAGTTAGGAACTTCCGAGGCCCCTTCCTACATGAGCATCTGTTGAAAACTAGCATGTGAAAGAGAAGTAGACTCTGGAAGGCTCAGATAGGCTCAGCTGGACAGGATGTAGCAGGAACTCTGCTGCATGTGCCTTGGCCCTGCTCCCTGGTGACAGGTTCCCCAGAACCAACTTTGCTACTTTCTCCTGTTTGTGTGACGGGATCATTTCCAGGGGTTCGTGCAGAGCTTGTCATCTGTTCATCCCCTTTCCCCAGCATTTCTTTCTGGTGACTGCACAATAGCTGCCGCCAGCATTCTGCTACCTTGTGTCACTCCTAGTCCTTTTTTTCACAGAGCTACTTCCTTAATCGTGCCCAGAGTCTGTGTGGCCCAGAGCACAGCACTATCCCTGACTCCCTGCGCTGGCTCTGCCACCCCTTGGGCCAGAAGTTTTTCATGGAGCGAAGCTGGTCAGTCAAGTCAGCAGCCAAGGAGAGTCTGTACTGCGCCCAGAGGAACCCAGGTGGGTGCTATCTCCACTGCTCAGAGCTGGTGACAAGCTAGGGACAAGGGAGACCAGACCCAGGCATCTCCATCTTAATCAGTGTTCTTTCCTGTCTTTTTTTTCCCCAAAAATGATTGGGTCTCATAAAGATTAAGTAAGTTTCCTGAGGTCAAGCCTCCTCAGAGCCTGTCTGTAACTTAGTTCGGCTCACAGCTCTGCTGTGTGGGGCAGTCAACGCCTTTGGTCACTACATAGCAGGGCCACACATGGTAAATTGTGATTAAGACCAGCTGTATTCTTAGCCCCTGTCTGAACTCTCGGAAGGTGGAAAAGGTATGGGATTTGCTGTTCCCTGGCCTCGGGGCCTTTCGGTTCCATTGGGAAAGCAGACAGACATATATGGAGCAGCTAGGAAACAATAGACGGCAGGCAGTCATCATTGCTCTGAATGGTGACAGGGACAGGGCTCCAGGCATCAGAAGGAGAGGCAGGCTTTCTGTCCCTGGCACTTGACAGTGATTGGAGTTGACTGGCCCAGTCTTAGAGTGCAGAGGCTGGCAGGGTAGACTCACAGGGAACACTTGCCTCTTGTTCTTGGAGAGGCTGTGAGACAAGGAACCATACTCTGTCAGTACAGAATGGATGCCAAGCAGGTTTTGGTTTTTTGGCTTTTTTTTGTGTGGGGGGGTAGCCTTGTTTTTTTTTTTAATAACTTATGCAGAATAAGAATTATGTTTGACACCAAAAGTTGAAGAATAAAAAAAAAATGGAAGGAAAAGTAACCTCAGGTCTTCTGGCAGCCTCGTCAGAGAGTAGACCTGGGGCTATCTCAAGTCTTCTGGCAGCCGCATCCACAGGGTAGAGCTCTACAGACCTGCACTCCCCAGGACTAAGTTTTGTCACAGAGAAAGTGTCCAGAAACATTCCCTTCTCTCAGCCATATCAGGCTGGTGATGTTATGCAGGCCTACTGGTAAAGGGACTTGTCAGCCATTACAAGTTTGCAGGGCCCTTTATCCAGGTCAGCTTAGTCACAGCATAGCTGAGCATGGGTTCTGCGGTAGAGAGAAGTGGACTCTTTATAGTCAGGAGCACTGCAAAGCCCCTGCCACACTTTCCTTCTTGGCTAGCAGTTCTCACAGAAACAAAAGCCCTCCGAGATGTGGTGTTCACCTTTTTATTTTCTGTCCCCTGATAAGGCCTTTCAGCTAATACCTTACAGTTCCAACCTGGAAGTTCCGAGCCCTGTGTGTAGATAGAGAAGTGCCTGCGTATACACAGACCCTGGGAGCTAGTTCAGAAATATACAGAGGCTGGCACTGCCTTGGGGCAGTGTAATGCCTGCGCTACGGGATGGTTTGCAAGCCAGGCAAGGGGCAGGAGATTAAAACACAAACACACACAGACAGAGACACAGATCATCCTTGAAATAAGAATACTTTTTTGTGCTCCAGGGAAGCTTATATAGGGATTCTTAACTGATAGCCGCGCCCCAGCTCTTGGGATTTTCAGCTATAAACCCGCCAGAAATCACTCCCTGCCATCAGGAACTCATGAGGCTCTCGTGCTCAGAGCAGCTGCAGGCACAGGAGAACAAGTTGTTTACTGTGTTCACTCCAGCAGACAAAGTAGTCATAGAAAGTCAAGGGGCCAGGGTCTGCAGCTCCAACAGGGCAGTTTCACAGGATAATTCTTTCCTTCTTTCGTCGTTTTAGACATTTATTTATTTTGTGTGTGGTTTGGTAGGGAAACGTGCCACAGCACTCCTGAAGTCAGAGGACAATTTGTAGGATGAGCAGTTCTCTTCCTGCTGTGTGGGTTACAGGGTTAAACTTAGGGCATCAAACTGGGTGGTATGCCCATTGAGCCATCTCACCAGCCCTTGAAGGGTAATTGTGGGTTTGGTTGAGGAAGATTTGATCCCTATTACAGGCACAACTGTTCCTAAGACTGTTTCCATGCATTTTTCACCATAAAAAGGTCTCTGGTTTATTTGGATTTTTTTATTTTGTTTTGTTTTCCCCTTACTGTACAAATACTTCACAGGCTAAGCATGTGTTCTCTTACTGAGGTACATCTCGAAGTCCAAAGGCGCTCACAAGTAAGACCCATTTAACCCTTCTTTCTGTTCAGCTGACCCCATTGCCCAGGTCCATCAGGCTTTCTGCAAAAACCTTCTGGAAAGAGCCGTGGAGTCCTTGGTGAAACCTCAGACTAAGAAGAAGGCAAGCGACCAGGAAGAGGAGAGCTGGTAAAGTCCCCAGTCTCCTCAGGCAGCATTCCTAGACCAAAACTGTCAGCCAGGAAATGGACTTAAAACCAGAGCTCTGATTTAAACCCCACAATCTCCTTTTTCACCTTTTACATCCTTTTTCCAACGGGGGCGGTTGTCAGAACAGGTTAGAAATGGGATGAATTGGCTTTGCTTTTGGGGACAGAGAGCAGTGAAGTGTTGAGAGAGACAGGCGTGAGATATGGAGAGCTCACCAGGCAGGCCCATCTGGCACAGAGTGCTTGGAGACGCAGCTCTGTGAGTGTTCCGTCTTTAAATTCTTACATAGTTACTGAACATGGCCTTTCTTTCACAGATTACGACCTGGTAAACAGAAAGGTATCAAAGTTACTCACACAAGGTCTGGGCCCTGAGCGAGGAGCAGTTCTACCTATGCAGTAGGAAATTTCTGAAAGAGTGTGGCATTAGTATCTAGTCTGGAGGAAGAGGAGTCAAGGGTGTCCACTGTAGAAGGATACTGGCCCTCAAAGTAGACAGTCCTGGTAGACAGAAGGATATCAGTGCTGCCCAGAGATGCCTGACAGAGGCTGGCATGCCAAGGATGTATATGGTATGCATGGGCAGAACTGGGTGAGCCTGGGGTGGTGGGGAAAAGAAGCCACAAAGGGCCATTCAGTCTTGGCACTGGATCTGTAACAGCCAAGCTTAGAGATGTAAGAATGTATGTGTTATGTAAGGCCATACATAAGTATGGTCTTTCTGTATGCTATACACATGAGACCCTTTCTTCTCTTTTTAGTGAATTTTCCAGTGCCCTAGAGTATTTGAAATTACTTCATTCTTTTGTGGACTCTGTGGGATTTGTGAGCCCACCATTCTCCAGCAGTTCTGTGCTCAAGTCAGCCCTTGGTGAGTATCTGTGTGTGGCTGTGTCCAGCCCTCTGCCCATCTGATGTGGACCCAGAGTGAGTGAGGAGCATGCCCTGAAGCCTCCTCCCTGGTCCTTGGTTCTTACTGTGTCCTCTAGGCTGCCCAGCCCAGTTATCCCTCATGGGCAGCATTCTTTGAGCAAAAATAATGGAACAGTGGGTGGTGGAATACCCCACTGGGGCCCTGGCCAGGTAGTCCATGTCAGGACAGGCAACAAGAGTGAGTACCTGGGCTGCTGAGTTTTCACCCTAACCACAGAAGCCCCTGGAGCTGGGTCCTAATGCTCCTGACTGTGAAGACTCTGTCTGCACATCTGTGCCGCCCAGCTCCCCACTGCCTCAGGTGCACTCTCCCCTGCTGACTACAGAGCTAAGATTTCTCCCTCTAAACTGCCATCAGAATGACAGCACATCAGCCGCCACTTCTCAGCTTCTAAAGCACCTAACAGGAGGGGTTGCCAAGCTACCCTCTGCCCGCTCTTCTGAGGGAGAGAAGTGTGGGCTCTGATGACTTCCGAGTTGAGAAGAGTATGTGTTCTTGCATTTTTTTCTGTCACTGGCTGCCCCTCACTGCTCTTGTGAGATTTGTGGTAACAGAGTTTTACAGTTGAGAACCCAGGGTTCAGAGAAGGAAAACTGTAGAAATGTAAGCATAGAATGGATGTGCTGCTATACCTCTTTAAGACCAGTCCCTATGGCTGTTAGACCTTACCTTACATTTACACTTAAGAACAAGCTGAGCCAGGAGTGATGGTGCATGCCTGTAATCCCAGCCCTTAGGAGGCAGAAGCAGGTTGATCTCTGAGATTTTGAGGTTAGCCTGGTCTGCAGAGTGAGTTCCTCTGTTCAGATACCTTGCCTCAAACCAAACAAAACAGAAAGAATAACAAGCTGGATGGGAATGGAGAGGTGGCTCAGCCCTTGCTGCTCTTCCAGAGGCCCCTGGTTTGGTTCTCCTCACCAGTATTAGGGAGCTCACAGCTACCTGTAACTTCAGCACCCAGGAGACACAGTGCCCGCTTCTGTACTCATATGCATGCACCCACATACACATAATCCAAAAAGAGAAAAGATGTTTAAAAGCAAACCAACAAAACATGAACATGGTATCGCACATCTCTAATCCCACACTGAGACACTGCAGCAGGAGGATCACCACAAATTCAGAGTTAGCTGCATGCTGAGATTCTGTCTCAAAAAAACAAAACCGACCAGGCATAGTAGCACATACCTTTAAATCCTAATACTTGGGAGGCAGAGGCAGATATATCTCTGTTTGAAGCTACTCTGGTCTTCATTGTGAGTTCCAGGCCAACTAGGGCTACATGAGACGCTGTCATTAACTTTTTCAAAAGTCTAACATTTAGTGGGGCAGTGGTGGTGGATGCCTTTAATCTCCACGCTTAGGAGGGAAAGACAGAAGCAGACCTTTGAGATCTCTGAGTTTGAGGTCAGCATGGTCTACAGAGTGAGTTTCAGGACAGCCAGGACTACACAGAAAAACCCTGTCTCAGAAAATAAGTAAAAATCTAACATTTAAAAAAACATTTTTGTTAAACTTCTGTTCAAACCAGTGTCCTAATGATAGAGTACCAAATACAAGATTAATGGGTTAATAGGAGTAAACATTTTAAGGTTCTTGATACATACTGCCAGATCATGTGGGAAGCTAACCTAAAGATCCTTTACCCATCACCACAATATAAAGATGACTAATGCTGAGGGTCAGGTCCTATAGCCAGAGTTCCTCAGACTTGGTTTCAGTGGGTACTAATGGGTGCTCCCTGCTGCTGTTCCTATGCAGGTCCAGATATCATCTGTAGGTGGTGGACATCTGCAATCACTATGGCCATCAGCTGGCTCCAGGGAGATGATGCTGCTGTGCGCTCTCATTTTACTGAAGTAGAACGGGTCCCCAAGGCCCTGGAAGTGACTGAGTGCGTGAGCTCCTTGATTGTTCATCTACTCCTCTCCAAGGGAATCTTATGTGAGGTAGCAGAAGGGAACAGGTTCAGACAGCCATGTTGATCTGGGGTCAGAACTGTACGACAGATGGGAGCTGGAAGAGGGGCAAAGAAACCACAGAGATGTGATCTGGGTCGGCACAGGCCTCTCTGTTCTGCATAGCTCTTCAGGAGTCCTATCAGCTATCACAATGATTAGGCTGCCTCTTCCCTTCTGCTCCATAATGCCATGTATTATAGAGGAAATGAAAACAGCATAGCCCCCAGCAAATTCAGAAGCAGCAATGTAGTGTAGCTGTGGCCACTTCAAGGAAGTCCAGCAACTTGTATGAACTCCATTTCCTGTTTTCTTATGGTTGCTCTCTATTCCCCATCAGCCCTGTCAAGGGTGTGTGTGTGTGCGCGCGCGTGTCTACTCAAATGTGTGCTTCTCGTGGCACACATATAAAAGTCAGAGGACAGCTTACAGAAATGGCTTCTTCCCCTCCACCTTATGGGTTCTGGGGACCAAAAGGCCATTGGGCTTGATGGCAGGCACCTTTCCATGTTGAGCCATCTCTCCAGCCCCCAGCTTTTTTTTATTACTAAAGTAACTGTAGCATGAGGCATAGCTAGAGACTTTGACATTCTTTTTTGATACATGTGTCTGAACCTTAGAGATGTCAAACAGTTAATGATAAACGACCTATCTGCTGATAACCTGGCTGTTTGTGGTTAGATCTGGCTGCTTTATAATTTTATAAAATGCTATAAGGCAAAAAGTCCACCTGGGGTCCTGTCTTGAAAGCCAAAACATATTTCTTGCCAAGTAGAATCTACCCAGAGCACAGAAGGGCTGAAAAGAGTGGGAGTAAGCAGTTCAAGCTGTCCCAGTTTCATTTAAGTGACCCTATTTTTAAGTCCCCATCCAATAAATACCCAGTCCTGTACCTGCCCTGCAGTAGCTCTTCCACCTGAGTGTGTCTCACTTGACTCACCAGGAGACTCCAAGGCTCAACAGGTAGGTTATCTCAAGTGACTTGACCACTGAGCCACAGAGCCTCAGCAGACAGCAAAGGTGCCTTGTAGGCATCCCTACCTTGTTCTTGGCTGTGGGCATCCCTACCCTTGTTCTCGGCTCCTCTGCTGTTGAGAACTGATGAGTGGGAACCCTTGCTACCCGATGACACCACGTCCATTCTCTCCTCAATCCAGAGACTTTAACAACAAATCTGGGTCTCTGGTCACCTCTAGCACCAAGTAAAGGAGTAGTGGCAGGTAAAAGCTTGACTTGGCTCAAAACCAGTGTTACCCATCTGATGCTGGCTACAGGATACCACAATGACATCGTTACAGTGACAACAGATAACACAGCGATAGAGGATGTGACAATCCCAGTCTTAGGCTCATCCCTCTGTTTGTTACCCAGCCAATGTACTCTCCCTGCTCTCTCCTTCTGGTTACTGCTCTAGGAGTCCCTTGGTGAAGGCCGTCTTCTATGCCTGTAGAGCCATGCACGCCTCACTCTCTGGGAAAGGAGATGGGCAACAGAATTCCTTCTGTCATTGTGAGAGGGCCAGTGGTCACCTGTGGAGCAGTCTCAACGTCAGTGAAGCTACTTCTGATCCTTCACTTAACCATGTGAGTGGGACCTTAGCCCCTCAAGACAGCACTTGAGTTGGTCTGTATGAACACTCCCACCCCAAGTTTACCTAGCTGTTGGGTTGTCTATGAGACACAGAAGCCAGAATAGTAGTTCCCTTCCCCAGAATGGAACCTACTGGGGCAGGCATATCTCCTGGTTCCTGGGGCAAATGTGTTTGCACCTTCCCCTCTCTTTGGCTCCCTTAATCCCAGATTTTTCTAGCTGGCAGCTTCCTATTAGCAACAAATGAACTGGCCAAGGCTCTACATTTGCTCCAAGTAGTGTGTGCTACTTCCTCAGACTCTACAGTTCCCTCAGAACTGAGGCAACAGACAAATATGCTACCTCCGTGGTCAGCTGCATAGCTCTGTAGGCCGCTGGGGTGCATTGTAGTTGCATTGCATGTTCCTGCAGTACCTGTGCAATGTTTCCACAGTGCATCCCAGAGGCCTGCACTGGCTTCCCACTCTTCTGTGGCCAACAGGCTCGTTACTGGAGAGGACCCTGGTTTGAAGGCACTGCTAAAGGCTGAATCATCCTGGGAGAGTGAGAAGAATAGAATGTCCCAGCTGGGCCCCTAGGAAATGTGTGATGTAACTCCAGAGAGGAGGGACAGGGACCTTTTTGGAAGGTTAGAACTAGCTGCTCTCTGAGTCTTAGTCCCGAGTGGCTGGGCTGGATTTTCAAGGTAGCGGTTGTCAGCAGGTGTGGGTGCTTTACTGAAGTCAGGACAGCATGTCAACCTTAACAAGGATAGGCATTGTGTACATCACATGCTAGATGGCGAGCCACTGTTGGGCTTCCTGTGGGTCTCCTCTGTATATCTTCATGAGGAAACCATTGTCAGCCTTATTGAGGAACTAGAAAAGTTTGTAGTTGCCATCCTTGGAACTGTGGTTCCTAGGTAGTAGTTCAGGGTGGGAGAATGGGCCTTAGAAGAGCATGGTCAAAGAGCAGGATCCAGTCCAGGCGACTTTGCCACACAAAGGTGCTGTTCCAACACCTACAGCTTAGAAATGCCAGCTTTAGTAGGGAGTGTTTCTCATTTGCACTCCCCTGAGGCTTTCCGCGGCCCATAAGATAGTGGCCCAGGATTAGAGCCTTGTGCAGGAATAGGGCAGTACAGATCTGGGCTGCATGGTACCCCAAGTCCGATGCCTGCAGGAAAGCAGAAACCACCTAAGTGAGATGAAAGTGGCCTGCAGGGAATCTGTGTGATCCATTCAGGGTCACTCTTGCCATCCTGCTGCACATGGTACTGTCGGACTATTGGGAGCCAAGTAGGCAGGAATTGTAACCTTGTCAGAGGTTGCAGAGAACATACAGCTCATGCCGTGCATGCAGAGTGCTGTTTTCTAAAATGCTCATACAGCTGTATTGCCATTCCCATTTTATAAATGAGGCATAGGTTAAGTCAGCATGCCAGCGTCATGTAGCTGCTAAATGGGAAACCTGGGAGTTCGGGTCGTTGACTCCAACCTGACTTCCAGTGTTCTGTCTTCATGGTGTTCCACCTCCTTGTCCCCTTCTTTCTTCCCCTACCTTCTTCCTCTAGGCTTTACTGCTAGAGGGGGAAGCCTGGGTTCCTTTGGGTGACCTTTCCTCCAGACCAATCATGGGAGTTTCCCACAAGGTGCCCTGAGATCCATAAGGGTTATCTCCCTGCCCCTACTACCTGTGCCCTGCCCCTTTTAGGGCTTTCATTTTCTTAGCTGCAGAATGATGAGAGCAGACCTCCTGCTTCCTGGGCAAAGGCTTAGCGTTCCTCACAGCTGTTCTTTCAACTCCAGCCCCTGTTTTTTGCACCTGGGTTCAGGCCCTAGAGCTACTGAGTGTTGGGCTGAGGGAAGGTCTGCCTGGCAAGGTGCCAGGATCTTTGCATTAGACATAGGCCATTCACCTGTCTTTTTTTTTTTATTTATTCCTTAGGTGGTCCAGCTGCTTACCTGTGACCTACTACTCTCCCTGAGGACAGCACTTTGGCAAAAGCAGGCAGGCGCCAGCCAAGGCCTGGGTGAGACCTACCACGCATCAGGCACTGAGCTGGCTGGCTTCCAGCGGGACCTGGGCAGCCTGCGCAGGCTGGCTCATAGCTTCCGCCCAGCATACCGCAAGGTGAGGCCTAGTAGGCTGGTGGGGTGTGTGTTCCAGAGTGCGAATCTAGAGTGCACTGACTAGGTCCTACCCAGAAGCCAGTGTTCCACAGCACTGCCTTACTTCCTCTGCTATTGCTGGGGAAGGAATCCCTTATCCTAAGGTATATCCTCAGGGTCGTACTGACCACTCTGTGCAGCAAGCCAAGACAATTGGCATAGTAGAAGGATACAGTCCTCAGAGCATTGCACTGGCAGGGAAGTAGCCGAATGGATAGTGTGCTTGCCTGGAGTGCACAGATCCTGCATCAGTCCCCACAACACTTCCATCTTCAAGTGTGATGACACACACCTGCAATCCTCACACTTGGGGGATAAGAGCAGAAGGATCAGGAACCCAAAGTCACCTGGGCCACATAGTGAGTTTGAAGCCAGCATGGATTCCATGAGAGCTTACCTCAGCTAAAAACAAAAGGGGACAGTGTGCCCCAAGGTTTCGGCCACATTGACCTAATGGAATGCACTCAGGCCAGACCTCTGGTCCACTCACAGACTGACATCAGAGGCCTCCATTAAAATGCCCTCCCTTGGGCTGGAGAGATGGCTCAAAGGTTAAGAGCACTGGCTGTGGTCCTGAGTTCAATTCCCAACAACCACATTGTGGTCCATAACCATCTATAATGAGATCTAGTGTACAGGCAGAACATTGTATACATAGTAAATAAATTGTCAACTTGAAAAAACAGATACCCTCCCTTCGTGCCTGCTCTTGCTCAGGAGGCTTCAGTGCCCCCCATTCCCTCCCAGCATCACTGAATGGCATCACTAGCTATTCCAGAGGTTGGAGCAGGAATATTGCAAATTCAATGCCAGCCTCCACAAAAACCTTAAAAGACTAAGGATACAGCGCAGTGTGGAGAGCTTGGCAGGCATGTGTAAGGCCTTAGAAAAACAAGTTAGAGACCTAGACCTGGGCCTCCACTCACCAGTGATTCTATTTACCTAAAAGCTGCTGGTGTAGGCCCAAGAGATGGCTCAGCAGGGAAAGACACTTGTTATCAAGCTTCAGGGCCTGAGTTCATTCTCCAGCACCCACATGGTGGAGGGAGAGAAGCAATTCCCACAATCACCAGAGCACATGCATAATGTGGCATTTTCTGCCCACACTCACATACACACAAAAAATAATTTTTTTCAGCTGGCATGATAGCTCATACCTTTAATCCTAGCGCTTGGGTGGCAGAGGCAGGTGGATCTCTGTGAATTTGAAGCCATCCTGGTTTACAGTGGGAGTTCTAGGACTACACAGTGAGACCCTGTCTCAAAGACAAAAAAAAGAGCTGCGGACTTAGCCCAGGAAACATGTGCCAGGTCTAACCAACCATTCTACAGCCCACATGTGGCAAATGAGAATGAGTGGCTCAACTCAAAATCATAAATTTAGGGCTGGAGAGATGGCTCAGCGGTTCAGAGCATTGCCTGCTCTTCCAAAGGTCCTGAGTTCAATTCCCAGCAACCACATGGTGGCTCACAACCATCTGTAATGAGGTCTGGTGCCCTCTTCTGGCCTGCAGACATACACACAGACAGAATATTGTACACATAATAAATAAATAAAAAAAAATCATAAATTTAAGAGCCAAGCATGTAATCCCAGCACTCAGGAGGCAGAGGCAGGTGAATCTCTTGGGTTCAAGGCCAGTCTTGTCTACATAGGAAGTTTCAGGACAGCCAGGGCTACAGAGAGAAACCCTGTATCCAAAAAAAAAAAAAAAAAAAAATCACAAATGAGATTTCTTATATGTGTGATCTTTTTGCCAATGGGAAGTGGGGGAAGGAAAGGGAAGACCAGCTTTATTGTACAGTTCTTAGGCATGACCCTGGTAGAAGACAGTGTTGTGTTGCAATGTCAAATGGCCAAATAAGACTGTGAGTCTAGACTCCATTCCTTTCTGAAGAAATAAGATATTGAACTTGATACCAGCCTGACCATCCCCCCTCATCCCTCTCTCTTCTTTTGTCCTTTTGTCTGACTGGGACACAGCTCTCAAGGACAGGGCTTCACCTAACTAGCTTGCAAACCCTAGAGGACACCTCAGGGCTTTGCGGCCAGCAGGAAAAGCTGCTCCTTACCTCTGGCTCATCTAGTATTGCTCCTACATCTGGCCTGTGCTCTGTCCCCATTCCTATGGTTCATCTAGGTTTCTAGCTTGGCTTGAGGACAATCTACATTGCTTTCCAGGGGCAAGAAAGGCAGGGTGGTGTGGAGAAAAGAGGGGAGGCATCAGGTAGGAGAGGAAATTGCTTGAGAAGTACCTGCTAGGCTTAGACAAGCCAGACTCCAAGAGTTGACTGTGGTCCTTGTACCTGTCAGGTGTTCCTGCATGAAGCCACTGTGCGCTTGATGGCAGGAGCCAGCCCCACACGAACACACCAGCTGCTGGAGCATAGCCTACGGCGGCGTACCAGTCAGAACACCAAGCATGGTGAGTCCAGCAGCTCCCCTACCACAGGCCTGGTGTGGCCTTGCACTCGGAGGGAGCAGGGAGAATGGAGCCCTGGCATCTGGGGAAGTGCTCTACACACTTGACTCTCTTGGATGCTTAGTGGGAATGAAAGGAACTGGCACTTGACTCAGTAAGCAGCAAGAATGGTGTTAGCTGAGTAGTCGTGAATGGGGCTTAGGGTATCATCCAGTGCAGGAACAGGGTAGAAGTTGCATAGGTTCTAGTATCTGAGCCCACACAGTGACTGTATGAGATGCCTGCCAAGTTCATTTTCTGTCCTGTGAGGAGGACTAGGGAGAGAGCAGAACATACCTCCTCACAGGATGATGGGGTGAGTTCAGCAAATGAGGCCACATCAAGTCCTTGGGACAGTGCTTACATAAATCTCATTCCCACAGGAGACGTAGACACCTGGCCTGGCCAACGAGAGCGAGCTACTGCCATCCTGCTGGCCTGCCGCCATCTTCCCCTCTCTTTCCTGTCTTCCCCAGGCCAGCGGGCAGTGCTGCTGGCTGAAGCTGCCCGCACCCTGGAGAAGGTGGGTGACCGACGTTCCTGCAATGACTGCCAGCAGATGATTGTCAAGCTGGGTGGTGGCACTGCCATCGCTGCCTCCTGACCACGTCCAGGGCTTGGTCCACCTCTTTCCACCTTTGTCTCTTTCACCCAGGACCTTCCCTCTGTGTCTCAGACTGTCTCCCCATCTGTTTTTCTTCCTTCTCCAAGAGCTGTGAGGATGAAGGCAAGACTGACTTTCTGAGCTGTTACCTTCCAAGGCTTTTGGATCATTTCAGGCTAGTAGGACCACGGGCAGAGCTCCTTAGAACTGCTGTGGTCTCAGCCCAGATGGTCTGAGCAGGAATGGGATGATCTCCTCACTTGAAAGCAACATAGGGTGCTGCCGAGCCCCTTCCACAGCCCTCTGGAGACTCTTGAGTGTCTCCCTCTCTGCCTCTTTGGTTTTTTTTGGTAAGGTTTGGTTTTTGGTTTTTTTATCAGGCTTTCTCTGGGAACTAGGTCTCTGTGCATCAGAGAGCATTTTGCATTCTGGACTTACCTGGCATGCCCCTTTTTATACAGATGTTTTTATATGTGTGTGCTTGGGCCTGCCACGATACAGGGCAAAGTTGCTGTGGCATCTTCATTTCTCTCCCTGGGTCTGCATTACTCCCCTGTTCCTGAGTAAGCCTGTTCATTGTTTTCTTGTCATTACAAGGGACAGCCAGGGAAGGAAGGGAGCCCAGCCCTGGGAGGTGGGTGGGAAGCAGGGGCAGGTCTAGGGATGGATGAAATAATGTTGGCATTGTTTTTTAATTTTTTAAAAAATAAATGGTATCTTATTTAATTGTCCTGTTCCTTCCCACTCCTCCACCCCCTGAGATGGCAGCCTGAGCTCAGGGAGGCCCAAAGGGCTGGACAGGATGAAGCCACCATTGGGCCTGGGATCCAGGGGTCTTCAGCATGATTTATTTGTTCCTTCCTAGCCCAACCTAACTCCTACCTCCCATATTGTGTATTTTTATCCTGAATTCCAGTCTGTGAATAAGCCAGGTTGGTAGATACTGGTCCCAAGCCCTCCCCAGCAGCAAGCCTCTCTTTTTCAGGGTAGGCATCAGGAATCCAGTCTCTTGCCTTGGAATGGGGGAGTCCTAGTAAGAAGAGTGGTCCTGCTTTTCTAGACTGCTTGGTCAGGGCTTCCTGAGAGACTTAAGAGGAATTCTCCCACCTTGTGCTTCTCATCCCTTCAAGCTGGTTGAAGCAGAGAGCAGGCAGGGGTGGGCCCTTCCTGTGCTTGGACCTCATCTATCCTATCCTCTGTCTCTCCCCAGCTATCACTGTAATTTATGGCCCCCGCCCACGGGGCAGCCCAGCCCTTGTGTCTTGTGTATATACTGTGCCTTTTTTCCTTGTTGGGGGGTGGGAGGGTGGTTTTTCACTGAACAGGGGATACACCTATGTCTTCCTTGATGTTGAAACATTCATATGTGCTGGACATAGGTTATTCAATAAACACAGATTGGTACCACCTAACAGACTGTGTGAGTCTATAGTATATGACCTCTATAGTGACTTAACCAAATGACTGCATAATGTGGGCAGCAGTGGGCTAGGACTAAGAGCAGCCAAGTGGCTGCAGTCTGCTGGTCCTTTGTTGCCCACATGTGTACTTGACAAATCCTAGGGATGGGTGAGGGTCTGGGATAAAAGGGCTATTATCTAGGTGCCAGCCCCTTGCCTGGCCATTCAGCTTGCTGGCTAGTGAAATTAAAAAGTAGCAATTCAGCCGGGCAGTGGTGGCGCACGCCTTTAATCCCAGCACTCGGGAAGCAGAGGCAGGCGGATCTTTGTGAGCTTGAGACCAGCCTGGTCTACAAGAGCTAGTTCCAGGACAGGCTCCAAAGCCACAGAGAAACCCTGTCTCGAAAAACAAAAACAAAACCAAAAACAAAAAGTAGCAATTCTTTGGAACTTGAGGTGTGAAGTCACTCCTCCATCATGTGAGCCATTCCTTCATTTCCACTTATTGTGGGCAGGGCCCTCCTAAGCCGCTTAGCAACTGATGGCCACATACAAGTGTGGTTTCTGCATTTCCCGCTGAGTCACTGGTGAACTGACCTCTTGCCCCCACTTTCATGTATGCAGACTGGGATAATCCATACCCTTGACCTCAGCACCACAGGCCCATTGCTCAGATTAGAGTGATGTACACTCACGAAGTACCAGTGTTCAGTGAGCACTTTGTGAAGCTGTGAGGGGGGGTGGCACAACCACGTGCGGTACTCGGGCCTTGGTAGAGGTAGAGTGGAGGATTCCATCTGAGAAGGAGCCTCAGGCTGACTTGTTTGGTGTGTGGCTGAGTCTTGTTCATCTGGCTGAGAAACAACCCTGAACCACATCGTAAAGGGCATCAACAGCAAAAGTACACCGCAGAGGATTCGAGCAGCCAGGAGGCACAGCTAGCGCATTTATTCAAGTCAGCATTTCAGTAGTGACCACTGCCCTTGGCCTCGGCCTAGCTCCAGTGAGCAGATAAGGCTCTTGAGGAGAAAGGTCATGTTTGGCAGCCAAGACCTGCAACAACGTGACAGGTGGCCTGAGTGACCCTGGGCAAGGTCCTTGGGTCCCAAAACCTTAATTTCCTTATCTGCAGACAGCCCGTAGATCTCTTAGGATTAGAGATGGCAACAAATGATACAAGTGTGCCACACTTTGGAACACAGGAAGGGCTGTAGCTAGGGTATCCCCACACATAGCAGAACCTGGAACTGAGGAATTGGGGAAGGTGCAAAGAGGCAATGACAGTACTGGGCTTCAGCCAGGTACTGGGAGCTTCTGGCAGGAAGTGGGAAGAGAGCTGGCAGTGCCAGCCCTGTGCAGCGGGAGCAACCCCAAAGAAGGGGCATTGGTAGGCTCCCATTCCAACATCTCCGTCCCCCTAACCCCAGAGCAGCTCCTGGGAGGAGGCTAGGCTCCTTTATCTTGAGCACCAGATGTCCATGTGGCCCGCACCCATTAGGGGGGTGGCCCTGGGCCAATCTGGTCAAGCAACCTGCAAGCTAGGAGCCGGCCCGGGGCCAGACTATGTCCATGAGGATCAGCCAGGCTGAGCTTACTCAAACTGTTGAGTGAGAGATCAGCTGTGGGGAGGGGAGGGGCTAGTCTCTAGAAGAGCAACATGGACCCTCTCCCCTGAAGATCTTAAGACACTGAAGTCTAACCGCTCTTCTATGGCCCACTCTGCTCTGAGCAGTGTTGGCATTAACCCACCCATCCTCTCTGGCCACTTTTCTCTGGCTTGCACTGCTGTCATGTACAGTCAATGACAGATAATCCCCTTGAGACAGGAACCACATTAGAGGGTTTATTTACACAGGTAAGGATAGCCCTGCATTCCCAAGGACAGAACACATGGCCCTACCCTTTTGGCCCCTTAGCCACAGGCTCCAAATGTCCCCAGTCCCGTCTGGATCGAAGCCAGCACTGCCACCCCACGACCTGGGGCCCAGACCCCACAGAAGGCTCCAGTGGTTCCATCTCAGACAGTGACTTCAGCTTTGCTGTTGGTGCTTAGGTGCCGGGGCCCTCTGCCGGCGCTGCTGTAAAAGGTGGCAGACTGCGTGCTGAAGGCCTCGGGCAGCTTCTCCACACTGAACTGACGCCGTGGCACGTGGCTGGGCCTCCGGGGTGCAGGGGAGACGTGAGCCACCAAATGGCCACGTGGGACCGGCCGCGTGGGGCGGCCCGCGGTCCAGGCCGCATAGGGGACCGATGCGACAGGGCCGGTGGGAGGTACGTAACCCGGAGGGGCCCAGGGACAGGCTTCGAGCAGCGCAGGCAAGTCCTCCGGGTTACGTGGGGCCCGCGCTGGGAGGGTCCGTGGGGCTGGCTCGGTAGAGGGAAAACGTTGATAGAAGTCCTGGGGTGCAGCCTCTGCAGGGTGGAGGGGAGGAGACAGGGTCAGTCGACACAGCACTGGCTTTATGAGAAGGGTCAGCTGTGAGGAGGGAGTCGGTTGGCTGCTTGGGGATGTCCTGAGCTCGGATTGGCCAAGCAGGCTGCTCTTGAGGGAGAGAAGGTAGCATTTCTGGGGAACTGGTGCCAGCAACATGCACCTCACCTGTGGCCTTGAGGGCTGCTGCTTTCAGAGTAGCGAACTTGGTGTAATCAGGCTGCAACGTCAGGCTGCCACCACCCTGCAGCCGGGGGCCTAGCGGGGGTCCCGGGGTGGCAGATCCCAGAGGCGCATTATTGAGGCGTTTCTTGTCTAGAAGGGAGTTGGGCGGGGGTGTGAAGAAAGCAAACTGACCCTGCCTGCGCCACCACCTCTTCTCAACACCCTTCCCAATCATATAATTATATTCGTTACTACCATGCAACCTGGCGTATGGGTAGCTCTCCAGACTGTCCTTAGCTCACAAAAACATGAACAATGGCAGCAAGCCCCAAAGGGTGCTACCCTAATGCATGGGGTCGCTAGCTAGCAAGGCGCTAAATCCCTGGACCGCTCCCCAGAGATGGAAGGGCACTGAACTCCATGGAGGAACGGCCAAGAAATGGGTTCCAGACCCACAAGCCAGAGCCTTGGTACCACAGCTCTAGCCAGCGTATCCTGAATCTGGAGCCTTCCTCACCACATCCTTGCCCAGGAGACAGGAGGCAACAGGATGGTTCCTTTTCCACCAAGGACTGGTCCAGACCCCAACCACACTCCTGCATAGGCAAGCCCCTCATTTATAGGCAGCAGGGAGCAGATCCACCACCCCTGCCACACACACACACACACACACACTCCCTAGCCAACAAATCAACTCTCCCCACTCCCACGGCCTCCTGTAGATGGACCATGGTCAGCCACCAGCCTACTCACCTGTGCTGTTGTGGGGGGAACCCCGAAGAACACCATCACTCATTTGGACCTGGACACAGTTACCCAGGGGTGGACCCAGAGGTGGAGGCAGTGGTTCCTGGGGGCTTGGCTGTTTGAGAAGTTCTGTCAGTGTCCTATGGAGAAAGGAAGATGTGGAAGGGACTTGTAGACACCACCACACACACACACACCCCGCGCCGGCCTCTCCAGTTAGATAGGGCTGGCAGTCGTCACCACTGTCTCACATTGAACGTGGTTGCTGGGAATTGAACCTGGGTCTTCTGAGAGAGCAGCCAGTACTCTTAACCACTAAGCCATCTCCCCAGTCCCCCATGGGCTCACTTTGTATCTCTGGCAGTTCTTTGAGCCTCTCTGGGCCTCCCTTCTGTTCTTCCTAGTGACTGACCTGGGATATCTTGCTTCCCCTACCAGGCATGACCTGTCAGCCTCACTTGTGGCCCCAAGATGGCCATCTCCCAAATCAGGTCAGGAAAGTAATGAGGTCATATGGAACTAGGGCCACCTCGTGTTCCTGAGGCTCCTTACTGTGGCTCACTCTCCAAGACCCTCCCTACTGAGCCTCCTGGCCCGGGAAAGCTCTCTGCATCTGCTATCCTTCTCCCCAACTTCTCCCATACTCTGTCACTCAAATGCTACCAGAGTCCCTTACCTGCACTCCCGCTGTGGGGGTTCTGCTGGGCCTGGGACCTAGCTGCCACACAGGCAAAGAAGGTAGACAATGAAGAAAACAGGGAAGCCACGGAGATCCCTCTGCACCCAAAGGCTGTGTGACCTTGGGCAGCTGCCTCCCTGGGTATCCAGAACACCCAGCCCCCACCCAGCTGTGACAGTGTCTGACCGAGCCTTTCCCATAGGCAGCCCGGCCCTCAGCCCAGCTGCCTTCAGTACCCAGAACCCATGATTTTCTCCTACTCTGCCTGACCCTCCTTCTGACTGATTAATGAAGAGGCACACCGGAAGACACCTGAAGTAGCCCAGGGTTAGCTACAGGGCAGCAGGCTCTAAAAGGGTCTGCAGCCTGTCTGAGTTGATGTCTTTTCCAACTCCTCAGTGGCACATGTCAGTTATGCCACAGGCACTGATAACCCAGCTCTCCCAAGTAAATGAGGAATCGTCATGACCCTGGGCCTTTGCACAGACTCCAATCCTGACTCCAATCCCCCCCCCACACACCCGTCATCCGCAGCAGTATGGCAGAATTAAAGAGAAACTTGGGCAGGGGTTCAGGATACACTCACCTAGGAGCCCAAAGAAGAGAGTCAAGGCACATTGTGATAGGGACATAACCAAATCTGAGCATTGCTGATCAACAAGCCAGACACAGACTAGCCTAACACCCTTCTACCACAAACAGCCTCAGCTCCCACTGTTGTTCCCACCTCCCCACTGCTACCTCTGTCCTGCAGGAGAGATCCCAAATCCAGAGGCTGAGCCGCTGCCTCTGCAACATTCAGAACTCCCTGCTAACGCTGGCAATTCAGTAGCTAGGGGAGAAACACAAGATCCTGGACCCCAGTTCTGCCCTCCAGCTGCCAGGAAAAGATGGGCTAAGTGGTCTGGTGGCGACAAGTCTCATACTCT
The DNA here is from genome assembly GCA_028555095.1 of Dicrostonyx torquatus. NCBI lineage: Eukaryota > Metazoa > Chordata > Mammalia > Rodentia > Cricetidae > Dicrostonyx > Dicrostonyx torquatus. The sequence continues at coordinate 232,599 of JAQHUG010000526.1, read as the reverse complement.
GCCTCTGGGACATCCACATCTGGTCTTCCAGGTGTGTGTGTGTGTGTGTGTGTGTGTGTGTGTGTGTGTGTGTGTGTGTGTGTGTGTGTGTGTGTTGGGGGAGACTACCCTCTGTTGTCACTCCAAATTGCAGCCTGTTGCATGTGGTGCCTTCTGACCAGGCTGGGACATGGGTGGGCAGGCACAAACAGGGCCTGGGATGTGCTGGGGACATAAGTGGAGAAGGTAGAGAGGGAGCTCCAGGGTTGGCACAGAATTTCCTTTCGGCTGAAAACTCACAATAAGCTCAAAACTTCAGCCAGCACCTGTCAGGTCCCTGAAACACACTGGTCTCTATCCCCCTCCAATCTGAGCAACTGGAGAGATAGACCTTTGCCTGGGGGCTATTGAGGGGATGCTTCTGAAACTCCAAGGAATGAAGGTCAGGTTTGAGTCACACTGGGTTGGGAAAATGGATGGAGGTGGGAGGAGGGAGGAGAAAGCAGGAGCCACAGCAGGGAAATCCCCGAGCACCAATCTCTCCCTTCTCTCTGCCTAGGCCCACCGTACTGCCCCAGTCCGTGTCCTGCCTGGTCATCGTTAGTGCCCCCTTCCTTGGACGCCGACTTTTTTTTTCTTCTTCTGCAGAGGAGGTGCAGAGCTACAAGGAGAACGACCCAGAACCCAGTTTAGGCAGGGAAGGTCAAGGGGTGAGGTATCAGGTCTCCTGCGGGAGCAAGAGAGACAAACCCAGAAGAAGAAAACAAAAACAAAAGGAGAAGGAAGCTGCTGAGAAGCCGAGACTTCCAGGGGATCAAGAAGGGTGCAGCTGCAGGGAAATTTGGACCCAGCCGGGGACGGTGAGGACATGGCGGGACTGGAGGACGCGCTCACCTGGTCACCGTGCGCCGAGCGCGCGGGCTGTGCGCTCTCTCCAGGCCTAGGCGTGCCCCGATGCCAACCAGCACGAGTAGCGCGGCGACACCGCACACCGCGTAGACCGCAGTGTGGCTGCGCTCGCGGGCCGGGTCGCGCGGGGCGGCAGTGTCACGGGCACGGGCGGGCGGCCGGCCAGTCTGCACCCAGGCTGGTGTGTCGTAGTTGGAACAGCGGCTCTGGTCCAGGCGGCGCGGGCCGTCGTGGCAGCAGAAGCGGTAGCCGCACGTGCCGCAGCAGAAGCTGTACACACCCGAGCTGCAGTTGAAGGGCGGGTCCCACTGGCCCATCACGTCGTAGTAGCCCCGGCAGCGGTCGCCTCCCTCCGGGGCCACGGTGCCAGACGCTGAGGGCTCCTGCGTCTCGAGAGCCCCAGCATGGCCCGACGACGACCCTGCCAGCAGCAGCGCCAGACGGAATGCGAGCGGGAGCTCATGTAGGCGCCGGCCACCGCTCTGTCCCCGCGCCCCAGCGCGCTCCATGCAGCCCGCGCCTCCTGCTATTGCGCCCCTTTCATGGCTCGGCGCGCGGCCGCTCCGCCCGGCTCCCCCGCGCCCTCCGGGACAAGTCCCCTCGTTGTCCGCGCTGGCTCCGGGCCGACGCCTGTTGTTAAGTCCGCGGCTCCAAACACAAGTGAGCTCGGTGTGGAGTGCGCGGGGCTGGACCTCCTCCGGTGGGCGCGCCTTCCTCCGGGGCTCACCTCGGACTGCTCACGGTGGAGCCGGGCGGAGGATGCTCGCCTGCGCAGTCCCCGGCTCCCTCTGGCCTCAGTAGGCGTCCAGAGCCTGGTCTTTCGGGAACTGAGCCGGGCGGCGGGTCGCCGGACACCGCTGCCTTCCCGCCGCCCGCTCCGCGCTGCCCGCGCTGCCCGCGCTCTGGCTCCGGCTCCGGCGCGGGCTCGGCGCGGGCTCGGGCGGGCGGGAGAGGGAGCGAGGGGAGGAGGGCGGGAGGGAGGCAGAACCGGGGGAGGAGCGCGGCCGCTGCGCGGGGAGGGAAGGGTTCTGTAGGGCCAAGCGCTTCAGGCGCGCCCCACCAGGGACCCTCTCCAAAGCCTCACTCAAATTGTTGTCTGAATTGGACCCACGAGGGGGCTCAGGTTAAAGCTCTGCGGACTCGGATCCCGGCGGCCTTGGATGAGCGGTTGGTTCCTTCTTTTTAAGTAAGGGGACGGAGGCATAGAGATCAAAGCAGCCTGGAGGTCGCTCCTGCCCTCTCCCTCTCCCCAGCGTCCCAAGGTTCCTTCACTCTATCTGTTCTGATTGTGACATGTGTGAAGAGGGCATTTCCCCTTCTTTAATAAGTACCCCCAGCACAAAAATGGCAGAGGCAAGCCAGGATCAAGCCCTCGCTGGTCTGCCCTAGAGCATGCGCTCTGTTTCCAAAACCTGGACATTTGGCTAATGTCCTGGGATATCCCAGTTCTGGGCACAGCCTGGCCAGAGCCCACTTGAGTTGGCCACCTCAAAACCACTCGAGGAAGTGGTCTGCTCCCTTCCCCAGCCTCTGTGCCATAGAAGATTGGCCAGGCCCTGGGGACCAGGCCAGTTGCACTCCCCTGTATGTCCTTGGTCTCTCACTTTTGGAACCCCCAGGTCTTTTCACAAAGGGAGGGAAAGAATGGCAGGCCATGGCTCAGTGCCCCCCACCCTCCGGGTGAGTTTTTAAGGAAATGTGACCCTGATGCTGGGCCTTGCTCCTCCCTGCAGCAGTAGCTACTATTAAAATCAAAAGCTTTTCCTGGCACCTGCAGTGTTGGAGCAGTCAGTAGACTTGGGAGGCTAAGTGAAGACCACTTGGGCCCACAACTTTGAACAGCCTGGGCTACAGAATGAGACCTTGTCTCAAAATGCAAACAAAACACCCCTAAAGATGAAGCAGGAGAGGTGCTTGACTGAATTGGTCTACACGGTGAGTTCCACTCTTTACTGGAAAACTCTGCCTCGAGGAAAGGAAGAAGGGAAGAAAGCTAGCAATCTGGGTTTGGTGGTGCATACCTGTAGACATGCGTATTAGGAGTTCAAAGTGAAGCTGGGCACTCAGAGGCAGAGGCCCAGATCTCTGAGTTCAAGGACAGCCTGGTCTACAGAGCGAGTTCCAGGACAGCAAGGGATACACAGAGAAACCCTGTCATGAAAAATGAACACCCCCACCAAAAAAGTGGGGAATTCAAAAGCAGCCTGGATCATATGAGACCCTATCTCAAAACCAAACCAAACACACAAAAGACAGCGAAATAAATTTAAAAAAAAACCTTTTTCTGAAGGGCAGATTCATAATCCTCCCTCCCATTCCTTCTGGGAGGCAGAGATTAACAGGATACTTCTCGATGTCCAGGCGGGGACAGCAGGAAGACAAGGACTAGGTTTCCAATTCACCCCAGTGTCCCTCTGCTCCCAGCCCAGCTCGGGTGCCTGTCAATATTTGCCGAAGGAAAGCGTGAGATGGTACGTGCTTCTAACTCCTGGGTGGTGCAGAATTTAGCCACTCTGGGGTCCTGTCTTCTCTCTTCTCCACCTCCCCTCCTCCAAAGGAGGCTCCAAAGCCTGGAATCAGCTTACGAAATGCAGAGTGTAGCAGAGGAAGAGGAAGGATTTACAGCTTAAGGAGGATCGCGCGTCCTTCTTGTGAGTGAGACAGGCTCTTAAAGTGTTAAGGCTGAAGGAGGGCAACTCCCCCCACCCCCGCCCAGTGCCAGTCAGGCTGTCTCCATTCACCCTCGCTAAAAACGGCCTGTCCCCTCCCCAGACACATACCCATGAGATTCCTAGCCAGTCCTGAAGACTCCCTTCCCCATAAAGACTTTCTACATCGTCATTTAGAAGGTGGGGGAGACAAGATGGGCAGGGACAGGACATGCTTTAATCCCATCACAGGAGACAACCTGCCACCAAGCTGCTCGCACTTTGCCGCCTGTGTTGGGGCTGGTTAGTCTGGGTTCTGTTGCTCTGTTCAGAGCTTAGTAATTGTGCTTTCTGACCTTTCCTGCTTCCTTCCCCAGCTTTCCTGGAGATGGGGTAAGCGCCACCAACTGTGCTGTGTACATTAGGTTCACTAATGCCAAGCTGACCTTGGGGCCACAGGGGCTCTGGGGGTGCTCTCTCTCCACTCCCATCTCTAAGCAGTGCCTTAGAGCTGGGTTGTCTTCTGATGTCCAGAGTCTGTCCTTGTTGCCCTCTCTTACCCCTACTGTGCTGGTCAGTGTCTGCTCAGCATCGACCTCATGCTGACCCCACAGGACCTGTAGTGCAGAATGATTCCTTTGGGCCAGCAAAGAAACTGGATTCCAGTTCTCCATCCTATGCAGGGACTGATGTGCAAACCTCACCCCATCTTCTGCTCTCTTCCCGTCTTAGCCTGAGTCTATGGATTCTGTGGTCAGTCAACAACCACAGGTGCCAACAATTACAGAGTCTGTGCCAAACATGCGATGCCTGTCTGTATGGACACGTGTTCTTGGGGTGAGGGGCAGCAGGAGAGAGTTACAAGACACAGCTGCTCTGTGTTCTGGGGTCTGGCTATCCATGCAGCTGACACCCCCCACTTCAGGTACATGGCCATGAGCTGGGCTAGGGGTTCTAAAGGTAATGCCATCTAGTGAAGGAGAGACCCTTTTACCCTGGACCCAGGGTCTCTGCTCACAGCAAAGGCTCTGGGGCACCCGCCCCCTGTCTCTTTCCCTCCCAAGCCTGTGTCACCAAAAAGTTGTCCATTGATCCAGGCTTAAAATAACCCCTGGCATCTGCAGTGAGCCCCACGGGGCGGGCAAGAGGAGCTGAGTGTCTGCCTGAAGGGCACTGCCCCGCCCCCAGCTCCCAGGGCTGGCAGCTGAGTGTGAGTATGTGCAGGCAGAGTGTGCTCCTGAATGTGAGTGAGAGAGCGAGTGTGTGTCAGGTGCAAGGGTGACTCTCAGAGCCTTCCCTGCACTACGGGTTTACACTACCTGACTGGGATCCTGAAATCCTATGGACATTAGCAAAAGCTTGTGTTGGGCCTCAGTGTCCCTATCTTAGATGTTAGGTGACCTGTCTCCACTCTGTACAGTTGTAGACAGGAAGGTTTGGAATTTACTAGACAGAAACCTAAGAACAGGAGAGGGGAAGTGACTTGCAGTGATTGACACAGAGCCAAGGGGAGCCAGGGACTGGCTTGGAGCCATACTGCAAGTCCCAAGCCTGCCTTTGGCCAGCTCAGTACACAGCAGCTAGAAGCCCCCACTGTCCCAGGGAGGCTTTCTCTCCCATGACCTGCCCATGAGCAGCCAGTGCAGAAGACCTCCCACAAATGGCTGTTCCTTCTCCCCTCCTCTCTAGAATGCCTTCTACTGCCCTTAAGATGATGTTCCCGCTCTGGGGCCATCTAGGTCTGTTTTCTCATCAGCAAGATGGTCATCTAGGAGGCACAGAGCTACAAGGGGATGCTAAAAGGCCCTGACTGGAAACACCTAGTATAGGCAGCCACCTGGGAGTGCCCCTGCAGAGATAGTGATGTGATGTCAGATGACACTCATGTCAAGTCAGAAGGTGTGACACCTGAGTTCTTCCATTTCCTCTAGAGGTTCTAGGGATGTTGGACTCCCTGCTAGTACAGATGCTGGCACCAGGAGGGGGTCTGGAGGGAGGGCCTTGGGCTGCCTTTGTCTCCTGAGAGGCAGCTCATGACTCAGGCTCCAGCTGTCTGTGGGAGGGAGGGGGCGAAGAGGCTCCTGAGGTCTCAAGGGAGCAGCAGGATTGGGGGTGCGGGGCTGGGAGCTGAGACTCAGCCTGCCTGCCCCAATATTTATGCTCTGTATCCTGGCCTCTGCCTTTCCCTGCCTGGGAGGCTCAGGTAACCCCCTTCTCTCTGTTTGCAACCCCCTCCCCGCCACACACACCCCCGCGCGCATTAGTGTCCTTCAGGAGCCTCCAGAGGCCAGGGCTGGATGGGAATTAGACGGTGCGGCCACCGGTTCAGGAAAGTACTTTCTAGCCCTGGCTGCCCACGCCTGGGGGCAACTCCACTGAGTCAGCTCAGGAAGTGAGGTGTGGGGTATCCTGATCCCTATCATTTGTACAGCATCCTAAAGTGTCTGATGGCCCACATCCAAGCCCCTCTTGCTCCAGCTGCAGTCCTCTGAAGGCGCGTGAAGACACGGACCCCTTGTGAAGAGAGCTAGAAGGGCAGTGGGGGTGGGGTCTGTACTTAGCGCCAGAGAACTTGCTTGGTGAGCACCAGGGATTCCATCCTCAGCACCACGAAAAGAAAAAGCAAAAACAAAAAAACCTGGCGTGGCAGCGAATACTACCATTTGTAAGGGGTTGACCAGATCAGGAGTTGAGGGTCATTCTCCGCTACAAAGAGAATTCGAGCACAGCCTGAGGTCGCGTTAGAGACCGCTTCTCAAAACAAAACAAAACACAGTTGCCTCCGACCCGACCTGCCCTTTATCGGTCTCCGCCCTTGACCTCACCCCTTGGATTTGCCTCTGGCCACACCTCTTTCCTGCAACCGGGCCACCGCCTCAGCCCCGCCTCTCCTTGACCCCGCCCCAAGTCCCACCCCACCCCTCTATTCTGACCCTCTAGTCTCAGCTGGCGATCTGGCGAAGCCTTCTAGAGCTACGCAGACAGAACTGCCAGACTCAGACCTGGTTCCTAGATTCACTAAAGCTTCAGGATCCGTCCCGTCCCGCCCCTCTCTCTAGATGCAGCACTCCGCAGAGTCTTGGGAGGATGCGGTGACAGCTGGGTGGTCTTCAGGAGACCTTTCTTTTGTTTTGTTTCGTGTTTTAAAGACAAGGTCTCATGAACTGGATATTCCCGCATCCACCTCCCAAATGCTGGGATTACAGGATTACAGACGCGAGCCTCCATGCCCCATTTTATACCGTGCTGGAGGTGGAACTAAATGCTTCAAGGATCCTAGGCAAGCACTCCATCAACTGAGCCACATCCCCAGCCAGAAGCCCCAGTCTAAAGATAAAGAGGCAGACCTTGAGACATGCCCAACTTTTAAAGAAGGGGCTGTCCATCTCTGCTGACAAAGAGGAGATGGGAGGGAGGATCAGCAGGCTTCCTATCTGGCTTTACTAGTGGGTCCCCACCTCCACTTTGAGCTCCAAGGCCCGGAGCTGCCAGGCAGGAAGTGAAACGACCTGCAGGAAACACCAAGGGGAACTGAGACTTCTGCCCTCTGCCCCCACCTGTTAGTCCCTGGGGACCCTGGGGAAACCAGACCCTCCAAAGGAAACCCCAGACAGAAGCAGGCTAGGGGGTGTCGGGCTGCCTCCCTCGTTCCCACTTCATCCAGCGAGCCTTCCAGAACCTACCTTGGGCCAAAACTAAAGCCAGAGACAGGTCTCTGAGTAGTGATGAAAACAAGAAGTGGGGTCTGGGATCAATGGCTCTCCAGGACCTAGCTTGGGTAGGTGACCCCTGTTGGGTAGGCAGACGGGGTGAGGGCAGGTACCCCAAAAAACTCAGCCCCAACACTGGTTGTGATTTGTATGTTGAAACTACATAATCACACAGCTCTCAGGAAAGTGGTGCCACCCAGAGGTCATTAGAGAGGTCAAGGCCATTGTTCCTGCAGGAGGTTTCTTCAGAAGGCACTTGCTCTGTGCCTGTGACGCCAGCAGAGCCTGAAAAGGGCCAGATGCTCACAGGGGAAACTTGACAACTGTCGAAAAGCTCAGTTGGGAGTGTTTAAAGCCAGAAACCTGCCTTACGTGCCGATCAAGATGGAACTTAAAGGAAAAACGTGTCAGGGGGAGGGGGTCACTGCACACTTGTGGAGGTCAGGGGGCAGCTTGTGGGAGTCAGGTCCCAGGATTAAACTCGGGTTGCCAAGCTTGGCAGCAAGCAGCTTTACCGGGTGAGCCATCTTGACCCACAATGGGAAACTTTAAAGACTGCAATGACTGTAGTGGAGAACAGCACCCACAGCACAAAGAGGCTAGAGCTTTGAGCTGTGGCCAGCTCACGGCACACAGAGAGGCTAGTGCCTGGGCCGTGGCTATGGCTGTAAGCAGCTCACGGCACAGAGAGAGGCTAGTGCCTGGGCCGTGGCTATGGCTGTGAGCAGCTCACGGCACAGAGAGAGGCTAGTGCCTGGGCCGTGGCTATGGCTGTGAGCAGCTCACGGCACAGAGAGAGGCTAGTGCCTGGGCCGTGGCTATGGCTGTGAGCAGCTCACGGCACAGAGAGAGGCTAGTGCCTGGGCCGTGGCTATGGCTGTGAGCAGCTCACGGCACAGAGAGAGGCTAGTGCCTGGGCCGTGGCTATGGCTGTGAGCAGCTCACGGCACAGAGAGAGGCTAGTGCCTGGGCCGTGGCTATGGCTGTGAGCAGCTCACGGCACAGAGAGAGGCTAGTGCCTGGGCCATGACCAGCTCTCCTCAGCCTCCACTCTATCATAATGCGCTTTCTAACTCATGTGCAAAAAATAAATAAATAAATAAAAAAGAGTATCTTGATTCCCCACCCCCACCCCAGACAGGGTTGCTCTGTGTAGTCCTGGCTGTCCTGGAACTCGCTTTGTAGGCCAGGCTGGCCTCAAACACACAGAGATCTGCCTGCCTGGATTATTTTTAATAATTTTTAAAAAAACTAAACACGGGTCCCTTCCCCCTTCCAGGTGTTGCTATGAAAGCAAAGCTCAGAATGGATGGGATGACACCTCAGAAAGCGACAGCTACAGCAACAGCAGGGTACTGATTTCATTCCCTGGCAGTGCAGCCCTTGGGGGAAGGGACAGTGTCCCTGCTCCTTGTCCCCTCCTCTTGCTTTTCCTGGCTTTCCCAAAGAGCTTCGTTCTTGTTTGATTATGATGACGATGGCAGGTCCTCTCCCTACGTAGGCCTCACTTTCCTCATCTATGAAATGGGGATGTGTGAGACTTCTCTCAGCTTCCTTCAGCCCTTCTCCTTTAGGTGCCAGGAAGGGAACTTTGTACCCATCCCGATTTTCTTCCAAAGAAATAGGTTGAGGGGAAACTGTGTGCCAGCCAGAGGGTTAGGGGGATGAAGAGGTGCCCAAGGTGCCATGGCCCCACGGGGCTTTCACGTCTTTTCTCCTCCAGAGCCTAGATCCTGTCTGTCGCTGTTACAGGTGGCCAGGGACAGCTCAGACAGCAGTGGCTTGACTGACCCCTGTCACCGACTGTTTGCCATCTGACTTCATTTTACTCATCTAGCCCCCTGGGGAGAAGAACATCTTGGAAATGAATATCCAGATCCTGGAAGCTCTAAGTGCCACTGGATACTGTTTTCTAAAATAGGGAGTGGGCAGGAGGGGTTAGTGCTGCCAGGAAGCTATGGTGAGCTCAGAGAGACCGGCAGGCAGGGACAGAACTCAGCCCAAAACCCTACAGCTGGACTCCATTTCTGACTCCCGCCAGTTCTCCTTCCAAACAGAGGCTAAGTGGTGACAAGTTCCAATAAGTTATGAGATCAGCTTCACCATGAGGAGGGCAGGCAAGAGACATGATGGTTCCCGGTGAGTGCAGGGTACCCAAGATCGGTATCTTCAGCAAAGAGCACCACTGTCAGGGAACAGCTTCTATAGGGGTGATACTGAGCCTGGGGCCAGCACAAGCTTGGCCAAGAAAGCCCAGTTCAAGGGGAGAACAGTCCACAGGGGGAACACAACAGGACCTCAGTTCAGCCTGCCCTAGCCTCACTATGAAGGATTGTCCTATAGGCCAGCCACTGCCCTTTACACTGCTGCAGAGTGGACCATGCCCCGGGGGACACTGGGCCCCAGGTGCTCTCTGGGGGGAGAATTACCACCATGGTGTCCCTTCAGCTTGAGTTTAGACTCCAGCCCGAGACTACGGACTTCTTCCTGTGACTCTAGAAATTGCCCTCACAGTAAGATGGCATCTTCTGTCCTGCAGACTGAGTCAAAAAAATCCATGATGTCTGAATTATTCCTGACTTACTAGCACCTGAGACTCAGCACGACCCAGCCCAATCATCTCCCTGACTCCCAGGTTATTTCTAAAACTTGATCTTACAGCTGTGGTTTGGCTTGTGTAGACTACTTGTTTAGCATGGGTCTAGTCCCCAGTCCTGTGGAAAATAAAATTACAGAGAATCTTGCATTAAATACCAGAGTCAAACCATCAGTTCATTGCTATCACTTGCATCAGCGTCAAAGCAGGACGGTTCTGAAAGCCAGAGTTAAAGAAACACAGCACCCACGACAGACAAAGCGTCTTCCCACTAGCCTTTGTTCAGATGAATTTTGGCATAACAGCACCTTTCCCTGCTAAAAGGAAAAGCTCTTACTCATAGTGCCTGTGTTAATCTGTTTTATAATACTGTAACAAAACACCTAAGGTTAAATAACTTTACAAAGAAATAAGGTTGATTTAGCTTACAGTTCTGAATGTTCAAGGGCCCATATCTGATAGCCCTCTTGCTGGTAGAGCCCAGAGTTAGCACAGTATATCACATGGCCAGAAACAGAGAGTATTCCTTGTTTATCACTCTGTCCTGATGACTCTACCTGACCTTCCAAGCATACCACTTCTAAATACCAGAATGATATTGATTTTCTAATAATAATAAAAGAAAAAAAATCAAAATTTAAAAAAGATTTTATTAACTATTATTTTGAGACTTGGCCTCACTATACACCTCTGGTTAGCCTGGAACTTGCTCTGTAGACCAAGCTGGTCTCCAACTCACAGACATCTGCCTGCCTCTGCCTCCCCAGCGCTGGGATTAAAGTTGTGCGCTGCCATGCCCAGCTGATATTTTATAATTTGTAAGTGTGTGTGTGTACGATATGCGTATGAGTGAGGGGGCCCATGGAATCCAGAGGCAGCAGATTCCCTAAAGCAACAGTTCAAGTCAGTACCTACTCACCTGAAGTGCATGCTGGGAATCAAAATGCTGGTCCTCTGGGAAAGCAGTCAGTACTCTTAACCACTGAGCCATCTTTCCAGCCCCTATTTTTAACATTTTTAATTGTGTGTGTGTGTGTGCATATGTGAGTGTGTGTAAGCAAATGAGGGCTGGTACCTTTGGAAGCAAAAGGCTTTGGCTCTCCCTGGGCCTGGAGTCCCAGGTGAGCTGCCAGACACAGACGCTGGGAAACTGAGCAACCTCAGTCCTCTGCAGGAACAGTACATGGACTCCACTCCTGAGCCATTTCTTCAGTCCACAACCCAAATTTTGTAGAAAGAGATTGAGTGTCCAGTCTCTAACTCTTCGAAGAGATTAATATCCAACACTCAAGCCTGCCCATCCGTTTAAGGCATAAGAGTTTAAAAACAGTCTCAAAAATTGAATGTTCTTGAGCCAAAGACTAACACAAAATCAGTCTCGTGATGGTGGGAGCCTGTGGCCTGTAGTGTCTGTGGTTCTGCCGGGCACCCTCCAGGCAATGGAGCTCCTTTTCCAAGGCCTCGGGTGAGAGTCCACAAAGCTGGTAGGGCTCTCTCGGTTCCCTCCACAGCTGCTATTCCTCAGGGCCGGCTGTCTTGGTGGTTACCAGCTCAGTGGAGCCCAGTTCTGTGGCGGGCACTGGGATGCTGTGGCTTGGCAGGGTGGTGTCAGCATCTTCTTTGGGGGTAGGCCAGATGGGAGCGGAGGCAGGAAGGGTTTCTGAGGAGGACACGAAGACATTGTCCAGGGACTCTGGGGTAGGTGAGGGACCAGGTAAGGCAGGTCAGGATTGAATCACAGCCTCCCTGCAATGCCTATTCTAGAAGCCTCCTGGGGAACAACCCTCAGTGGAGGAAGTGGGGCAGCACATGACAAGTCTTCAGGACAGGAAGTGCTGAGTCCAGAGACATATAAGATGAGGAGGTGGGGGACACTGACATGGGGAGACGGGTGTTTGGCCAGTCCACTGGGCATAACCTAGGGCCAGGCCACTCGGACTCCCAAAGGGAAGGGCAGACACTTTCATCTCCAAACATCTCTTCCTGGACACTGAGTCGTCTCCTTGCTTGGATTAAGGCTTTGCCTGTGCTGTCCTCCCTACCTGACAGCCTCAGAGCTGACTGTTCAGGACCCCCCGCAGTCCTGGGTTAGGTTCTGGACCTCCCCTAATCACCAAGGGTTGTATCCCCCACCCCCAGTCACCGTTGCGCTTCCCCAGACATGGTTCTCACCTTCCTGGACTCCGTCTAGGGTGTCAGGGGAGGCCATGCTGCGCTGCCGCCACCACCTCCAGATCACCAGGGCCACCAGGACCAGCACCAGCACCAGTCCCAGGAGTGCGGGGGCGCCGAAGAGCAGCCCGGGCAGCGGCAGCGTCGCGTCAAGCCCTGGTCCCGTGCCCACCGACTCCTGCGGCTGCAGCGCTGTCCCGGGCGCGGATGGAGAAGGGGATGAGGATGGAGGGCGGAGGACCGAGGGGCCAAAGGCTAGGCGGAGGAGGGACAGAGAGAGAGAGAGAGAGACGGCGGTGAGGGCCATGAGGGTCCGCTGGCCCCAGGATCAGCTGAGGGGCACGTGGCACTGCCGGGCTGGGGACCTTGGGGCAGGTCCCGCCTGTCCCCGTGGCCTGTCTTACCGTGCCGAGGAGGGTCCGGTGTGCGGAGAAGGTTACATTCCAAGCAGCGTCGCACCAGAGGATCGAAGCACAGTGCCTGAATGCATGGAGTGGGCATCGCGCTGTCCCGGCTTCTCCGGCTTCTGGTCCCGCGCTTCCGGGCGCCCATGTCGCCACCACATGCAGGTGGGACAGAGTTCTGAGTCTGGACTCTGTGCCCCTCTAGTCTAGAATGAAACCCAGACGCAGCAGCAGCATCCTCCGCCCCGCCCTTGCCTGCTGGGGTGGGACCACTGGGGTGGAGCTGCAACCTCGCCTGAACCCCAGACCTCTTTCACCTGTGGTTCCTGTATTAAACCACTCAACTGTCACCGCAGACGACAGCTGAGCATTGCTAGCGCTGGGGGGTCAAACTAGAGGCTGCTCTTGGACCGCAGAGGGGATGGGACCCAGCAGTCACGTACCTCCCTCGGTCTCCTGCCGCCTCCTCTGTAGCTCACCAAGGACATCTGCCCTAGTACCTCCTGCTTCCTGCTCTGCCCTTCCCCTGGTCGAGACATCAAATGCCCATAGTGGTGACTGAGGAACACAGGTATCCTAAAAGACTTCCCAGTCTCACCATCCACTAGTCTTCCATATCCTTGTCCTTTGCCCAGCCCTGCCTTCCCGTCCCTTTGTCCCCTTTGAGAGTAGTGGGGACAGGCAGCTAGTTATCCTGAATTCCATGGGAGTGGGTAGGTATGGGGCCTGCCTGAGAGACACCAGCACAGCTCACCACCAAAAAAATGTCAGGAAAACTTGAGAAAATGACACAGTGCTGGTAGAGAAGAGACGTCTAGGGGCCAGTGGTGGCACAAATGGGAAGGCCAAGGACTGGGACTTGGGAGTGGCGGGGAGGCTAGAACAACAGGAATCTTGGATTCTGGCAACAGGGTGCTGGGGAGCTTCACAGGTTTGAAGGCAGAGCCTGGGCAGGATCTTCAGATTAGTAAGGGAACTGTTTCCCTACAGTTCCTTTTCCAGAGCTGCGTCCCTGCTTGGTCGTGTCTTTTTCTTGTCCATGCCTCTGCTGTCTTAGGCCCTGGTTTTGTTCTCCCACTTGTACCTCATCAGCATTGCTCAAACCCGGTCAGTCACACAAACAAGCTCTCTGGGTCTGGGATATATGCAGTCCTCTCCCCAGGGGTTATGGGCTGAGAAGTGCCTGAGGGCGCTCCCAGCTAGAAGCTCAGGCCTACAGTCCCTTGGTGTGCCTCATGGTGGGTCGTACAGACTTCTTGGGCTAGGGGCTGAGGGATATCTCTGGCAGCTTCAAGGGGCAGGGAAATGTGCCTTCCAGGAAATGGCATGGGGAAGGCCTGCAAAGGCCAAGGACTGCACACACAGGGGGATGGACATGGCAACTGTTGTGAGGTGCTGGGAGAAAGGAAAGCACCATTGAAACAGCTGGACAGGGTCCAGCTGGAGAACGAGGCCTGGCAATGAGGGCCTGGATTCAGAAGGGCCCTTTGGCTGCATCCAGAGACTGGATGGGGAGGCAAGGAGGCTGGATGGAGGGCAAGGGATGGTACAGAGCTGATCATGGAGTAAGGGAATCAAAGCTTCTACAGGAGATTCTGAGGACCCACATAGAACCCTAATCAGTTAGCCTCTGGGGGGTTCTGGCCCATTACCTCTCCATCCCCTTGCCTATGGGCCAGCAACTCCACAGCAGGAAGGTGTAGGCGGCAGGGTGGCGGCTGCAAAGGAGAAGTGGGTCTGGGGAGGTGGGTGTGGGTGTGAGTGTGGGTGTATAGGGAGGTGGGGGCAGGGAAGGAGCATGGAGCTAGGGCAAGGACAGTCCTTCTTATTGGAGAGAGGCAGGAAAGTTAAGACCAGAAGGCTTGGCTGCAACCCTCTGCCCACACCCCCTTTACAGGATTCATCATTGTTAGGGCCATGGAGTCCTGCCTATGCACCAGGCATCTTAGCTATTGGGTCAAACACTGGAACTGAAGAGCTGGGGTTCATGGGAACCCAGGGCCAGGAGTCCAGTCCTGGGAGAGGGCAGCCTAGTAGGGCCTCAGTTGGGAAAAGTCCCATGGGCTACACCAAGGAAGCCAGCCTGCAAGGAGAGATAACTTTACAACAGGAAGAGGATCAATCGCCAGCTGCTCTGCTCCTGCAGGAGACCGAGGTCACCTCAGGGTATGAAGCAAGAGGCCTGTAACTCACGGTCACAGTGACAAAGTCCTTCACTTCAGTCAGAGAGGGATGCTTGAAGTCTGGAAGACAGAAGCAAAATTACTCATTTGACACAAATGCTTATTGGGTGCTTCCTACGGGCCCCATTGGGACAGGAATCAGACTAAGCCAGCGACAGCAAAAGGCCTGTGGGATTCACTTCTGTGGCGTGTACAGGTGTCTGACCTCAGCCAGATATTTTCACTTGCACCTCTGTGGGGGCGGGGGTGGAGGCTGTGGTAGTCCTTGAATCTCCGCTTGAATGATTCCATGGTTAAGAGGAGAGATTTGGGGACTAATGATGTAACTGAGCTGTAGAATGGTTGCCTGGCATATGCACGAAGCAGCTCTGGGTTCCACCCTGAATGGCAGAAATTGGGCTATTGGAATACACTTGTAGTCTCAGCATAGTACGAGGGAGTCAGTAGCAAAAGAGGCTCAGTTCAAGGCTATGCTTGAGCTTCATAGTAGATTTGAGGAGACCATTCTAGGCTACATGAGGCCCAGCAAATGGAGAGCTAGACCAAGAGGGAGAGAGCAAGCTCAATGACATAGGAAATGTTAGGCTACACTTTAACATTGTTTTTTCATAGCTACTAACTCATTTATTTTTATTTATGATACAGGTTTCTCCTTGTAGCCCTGGCTGCCCTGAAACTAACTCTGTAGACCAGGCTGACATCCAACACTGCCTGGTGTTTACTACTTATTTTAGGTGTGTGTGTCTAAGTGTGTCTGTGCACCATGTGTGTGCAAGAATCCTCAGAGGCCAGAAAAGGGCTTAAGATTCCGTGGAACTGGAGTTACAGGCAGATGTGAGCCATCACGTGGGTGCTGAGAACTGAACCCAGGTCCTCCTCCTCTAGAATAACAAGTGCTCTAAACCCCTGAGTCATCTCTCCAGCCCCAAGATCACTAATTTCTCAATTCATTCTGTGTAACGTTTCTAGCTTACTGTAAAGGAGTTAACCTGGGAAGCAGCAGTGGAGAGCTGCAGAGGACACAGTCCAGAGGTGGTGGGCTTCTGGGACTTCTCTGGGCTAGCTAGCACACCCCCAGTGCCACCTTCTCAAGCAAGAAGCTCTTCTATGTCATTTTTGACAATGAGATGATCAAGAAGTTAGTTTCTAAATTCACTGTAGTGTTTACATTTTCTTTTTAACAGATTTTTGCTTTTTAGTTTTGTTTTTTAAAATTTTGTTATTTATAAATCTGTTTATGACAAACAGGATCTTGCCATGCTGCCCAGGCTGACCTCAGACTTCAGGGCTTAAGAAAGTTTCCTGCCTCTGCCTCCTGAGTATCTGGGCCTAAAGACACATCTCATCAGTCCAACTTCCTAACCCTTAAAAAACAAAAAATAATTTTTACTTTAAGCAATCTAATGACTTCAATGCATTTTTTCTTTTTCCCAGGGCTGAGTGCTAACACTTGGGGTGGGATGGGGCAGGAGGATCAGGAGTTCAAGGCAAGACTGGTTTACACAAGACTAAAAAAAAAAAAAATCCCCAATTTTTTAATTAGTTGTGTGTATGATGTCTTAAGTCAGCATTTCTATTGCTGTGAAGAGACGCTATAACCACAGCAACTCTTATGAAGGAAAACATTTCAGGGTTGGCTCACACTTTCAGATGTTCAGTCTACTATTGTCAGGGCAGGACATGGCAGCATACACACAGACATGGTGCTGGAGGAGGATCTGAGAGTGGACAAGGAGCTGCACCTTGATTCCAGGCAATAGGAAGTAGTCTGAGACACTGGGAGTGGCTTGAGCATATGAGACCTCAAAGCCCACCCCCAGTGACATTCTTCCTCCAAGGCCACATCTACTTCAACAAGGCCATACCTCCTAATAGTGTCACTCCTGGGAGTCATTTTCTTTCAAACCATCACAATGCATGAGTGAAGGCACATGCATGCCAGTGATGCCAGAGGACAACTCTCAAGAGTCCTGAGAGGCATGTTTCAGGTGTCAGGTTCATGAAGCAAGTACCTTGTGCCAGTCTGTATATATATGTATATATTCTTGACTATAAAATGAGGGACTTTGTGGCTAAAACTCCTTCAAGTTTTTGCCTTACTGATCTCAACCTCTTCATTTACTAAATGCTGGCTTCAAACTCACTATGTAGCTAAGAATGACCTTGAACTCCTAGGGTTGTGGGTAGACTACCAGGTCCAGATCAAATGCCTCTGAGATCTGCCTGTTTCTCTGCCTCCTGAGTGCAGGATTAAAGTTCCTGACACTGCGCCCAACTGCTCTAAAATTTTTAAAAAAGTGATTCATTTGGGGATTTGGGTGGAGTGTGGTGAGGAATTCTTGCTCTGAAAATTTCCCCAGACAGCATGAGAGCAAGACAGAGGCAGAAGGCTCTCAGAGGATGAGCCAACAGGAATGAAGGCCAAGATGGGGTCTGCACCTACCTGAGTGTGAAGCATGGCCCAAGTTCATGCTTCAGAGATGGTCAGGGAAGTAAGGCCACTGTGTCTATGGGGCAAGCCCAGTGTGATGGGGGTGGGGGAGGCAGCCCCTGGGGACAGAGAGGCCCAGCCCCCCAGATCTGGATGTGAAACTGTTCTGAGACCTGAGATATTCTCAAACATCAGTGATAGTTTTAGCTGTAATCAGCCCAGGGTACCCACAGTCTCAGTCCCCTTGCTCTCACACAGCCTCAGGTCCACACAGGCAAAGGTTTTCTGTTCTTTCGAAACATGAGTCATAACATGGATTGCCTTGGGGCCTTCCCAGTCACCCTGAGTTGGCTTGGGAACTTCATGTCCACCCTCTCAGCTCCACCCCATTTTCTCAGTGTCTGTCTCAAAGTAGAGGCTCCCTCGCCCCCTCCCCCACTTGTGACACTGTTGGAAAGTTCCCTGCGGTGGGGACAGAGGGAAGGACAATGTCAGGTTTTCTGTTCACTGAAGAGGTGTGGGAATGGTGGGGGATCATTAGAGTCTGCAGGCCTGAGAAGCAGGGGTTGCAGGCAGAACAGTGGTCAGAGTGGTCCCTGTCCTCTCTCCTCAGAACCCAAGCCTATCAATGGCAGGCCACATCCTCCCTCGAAGCTGTGTGCGGTTTGTGTGCCACTCACTTCACAGCCCAGGCTACCCCCAGCCCTCTCCCTCCACACCTACTGTGCACACACGACAGGGCTCCTGCTCTGTCCTTCTTTAAGAATGGCCTTGGTGTGGCCCAGGGCCTTCAGTGTGAGATAAGGAACCACAGACCTTCAGGTTCTTGGCTGCAGGAGGAAAGTCCAGAGGGCAGTTGTGCCCGGGACAGAGAGGCTATGAGGTGGAGGAAGAATGGAAGCGTCCCAGCTTTGTTCAGGGCACCCAGGCAGAACAAGCTGTACCTGGGCTCTGGGCCTCCTGCTGGCCCTATGCAGGGCTATTTCACCATCCAGCAAGGAACCAGTCTAGTAGGTGAAGGATGAGAAGGGCTTGGGAGAAAAACTCAAGGAGGGTACCAGGAAACAAGGAGTATGCTCATCTTTAAAATTTACTTTAGGTTCTGTGAGAGACACTGACTCAGAAATAGTGTGGAGAATGGCAGAGGAAGCCATCTGGAAGATGCCCACCTCCACGCTGGCAAGCACAGCATATGCCGGGCACCTGCAGGCACACACATACCTGTGGAGGAAGGGGCAGGGCTGCCGGGGACCGGGCTTTTGTTTCCAGCCACGAGAACCTCAAGGGGCAGAGCAGTGGGGCTCAGAGCAGGAAAACAAGCTGACCCGCGTCACAGGGCCTGGTGGTGAGACTCTCGGGCTTGGTCCTTTCCCACTTCACTACTTCCTCCGTAGCCAAGCAGCCCAGGCCTCTATTCTTGGGGGCTGGTGTATGTGTGTGTTAAGTGTTTTGTTTTGCTTTACTTTTATAAATGACATTGGGAGGCATGCACACACATATGGAGGTCAAGGGACAACTTGCAGGACTAAGTTCTGGAGATAATTCAGGTCATCAGGGTTGGCAGCAAATCTTCCCAGCTGAGCCATCCTGCCTTACTGGCCCTGGTTTGTTTCAGATGGGGTCTCAGGGGTCGTGTGTAGCCCAGACTGATCTCAAATGCACTGTGTAGCTGAAGATGACCTTGAACGCGGTTTGAGCTGTTACGCCTGCAGGTGGTGCTATGGACTGAACTGCGGCTTCAGGGAGGATAGGCAAACACTCTACCAACTGAACTACACCCCACCCCTTATAAAAGGTAGAATAGTGCCTGTGTGTGAGGCCAGAGGACAAGTTACAGCGTATACTCTCCTACCTTTACATGGAAGTCAGGCTCACAGGGCAAATGCTTTACTCCACAGACCATCTGCTTCCCCCCTTGCATTGACTGGTCTTACATTGTAGCCCAGGCTGGCCTGAAAAACCACTGTTCTTCCCACCTCTGCTGGCTACAAAAGTGAGCCACACCCAGCTGGGTGGAGGATCCTTGGTGTCATTCTGCAGTTTCCTTTCCTCTATAGGAATGGCTGGCCACCACTACTTAGGCAGGGACAAGAAGTACCATGGGACTACTGCCACACTTGGGTTAGTCCTGCAGAGAACTGAGCTTCCTGGAGGGGTATAAAAACTGTCCATACCAGGTAGCCTAGGGATAAACAAACCTGTGCTGCAAAGCAAGCTCTCCCTGAGGATCTTAGTCCTAATTCAGGTTGCAAGCATCTGACAGCTTCCAGATTCAACTGAGCCTTTGAGTCGCCCAACTCCTCCACCTCAGCACCAAGCCTGGTCCCCATGCCCTCAGTCAGACACACTGCCAGGAGCAGCCACTCCCTGCTGTCTTCGGTAAGGTAAGCGAGGGCACCTGTCATTAAAGTGTCACTCAGCCCTGCTGTGCAGCAGGGGCAGGCCAGCCCAAACCCCAGAGAGGCGCCTCTAGTTCCAGGGTCCCTGCCAAGCTTGGCAGGGAGCTGGCAGTAGTGACAGCCTCAAGCTCCCCCAGCACTTGGAAGGCTCCCAGGCTCTCGCCGGAGAATGTGATGCCACTTCTCTTGTTAAATGGCACCAGGTGGCAAAGAAAATGTGGCACAGAGACCTGAGGGAGAGATGTGCACATCATGCTCCTAGGCAAGGGTAAGGGCGAAGCTTTCTATTTCCATCAGGTGATGCAAACAGGAGGCGTGCCCGAGCTGCCTTCCTCTCTAGCTTAGGTGCCTCACTCTCCCACCCAGGGTACCAAAGGGTCTGGGAACAATGCCCCTGAAGACCGCTGCTTTCTCAGGCACAAAACCTTGTCTTCCCATCTCAGGCCCTCCCAGGGGAGGTGCCACACTTTTGTTGAGTCACACGGAACTGGGGACAAGGCAGGCCTGCCATCCATTGGCTATGATTATGGACACGCCTTCAGTGAAGTCTGTCTCAGGAACCCTGACACAGGGAACCAGCAACCCTGAGGCATGCTGGGAGGTCCACAGGAGCTGCTGCCCTGTGAGCAGAACACTGTGAAGTGAAGCGTGAAGGGCTCTGCAAGCATCGGGTGACAGGGTGACACGTGTGGCCTCACAGGGCTCTACAGTGCTAAGCCTCCTCCCCATCCCACCCCCCCCTCACTGGGACCCAGGGGGCCAGTCAGAAAGCTATGTCTAGCCAGGTGGGGTGGTTTGCACCTTTAATCTCAGCACTCGGGAGGCAGAGGCAAGTGATCTCTGAGTTCAAGGCCAGCCTGTTCTACAGAGAGTTTACTACACACACAGAACCTGTCTCAAAAACAAACAAAAGCCCCAAGGCACAAAAAACCCAAAAACAAAAAACCAGAGAAGTTTGTCTAACTCTTCATTCTATGGGCAGGCCATCAGGCTGTTCTAAAGGTAGCTACAGGCCCTGTGACATTAAAGCAGAGGCTGTCCCTGCCAACTCTTGATGGAAGCCTTCTGTGTGCTCAACAGACCCCCATGAGCTAAGCCCATTCCTATAGCACTGGGAATCTTGACTGGGCTAACAGAACTTTCCCAGTACAACCTGGCCCTTCTGCAAACATCCCTTGGATCTGAGGTAGAGTGTGTACTGGCCTCTCGCTTCTCACATTCTGACCCTTGCTGGTGTCATGCCTGCTATAAGATAGCTTTAAGAACCAGCTCAGGCCGGGCGGTGGTGGCGCACGCCTTTAATCCCAGTACTCGGGAGGCAGAGGCAGGCGGATCTCTGTGAGTTTGAGACCAGCCTGGTCTACAAGAGCTAGTTCCAGGACAGGCTCCAAAGCCACAGAGAAACCCTGTCTTGAAAAACAAAACCAAACCAAACCAAAACAAAACAAAAAGAACCAGCTCGGTCTGGTTTTACATGACTGTTACTGTTTGCTGAATGCCTTGTTGCTGCTGTGCGGGGCATGACAATCTGCCAGACAAACAGACAAGTCGCAGGAGTAATGCAGTTGCAGGCAGCATGCCACCTGCCATGTCATTCAATCCCCTCAACAAGACATGAGAGAACCAACTATACCATTCACACTAGGAAACGGTTCCCTGGAGCAACGGCCAGATTATAAGAAGCAGGGCCAGCACGTGACACTTCACTGGGATCCTGGAAGCCAGCTCTCCCCTTAATTGTACTGAGTCAGTTTCCTCATTTACAAAGTCAAATGGTGGATGAGACAGGTTTTCAGGTTTTTTTTTTTTTTTTTAAAGTCATGCTCTTTGTTCCAAAGAAATCCTCAGTGGATGCAGCCCACCAGACAGGTGAAGATATGGGCCTCTGTGGGGTGAGTCGGGATTCCAACCACTGGGCTCCCTTCCCCATTCCTGCCCAGCACTGCACTGCTTGGTGGAGCAGAGCTCACTCAGCCTTGCAGTGAGCAGGCTGCCTCCCGGGCCTGCCAGGCCCTGACTGGTCTTCACCAACAGCGATTGCTTAAGGAGCTAGAGCCAAATGCAGGGAGGGAGGCAGTGCTCACAACTCCTTGGACGGGGGGTTGTCGGAGCTCCTCAGCAAGGACAGCAGGTTCAGTGCTGAAACACCGGGCACGTGGCCAGCGCAGATCTGCAGCATGCGTACCAGGCGCTGTGCCATGGTGGCTCGAAAGCTCTCCACCTTCAGGAAAGAGCAAAGAACAGCAGTGAGGGGAATGGCTGGCCCTGTGGTCCTACTCAGGGCAGAGGCCAAGGCAAAGCTGGGGGCTGAGGTGCAGGGGTACCCCATGATTGTGCCATACCCGACCAGGTAGCTTTCAAAACCTAGAGACACTCAGAGACTGTGACTCTCAATCAAGAGGAAATAAGGGATTTGACAAGACTGGTAAGGTCTGGCTGGTGATGGTGGCGCATGCCTTTAATCCCAGCACTCAGGAGGCAGAGGCAGGCAGATCTCTGAGTTTGAGGCTAGCCTGGTCTACAGAGTGAGTTCCAGGATGGCCAGGGTAACATAGAGAAACCCTGTCTTGACAAACCAAACAACCAACCAAGCAAACAAGCAAACAAACAAAAAAACTGATAAGGTCAAATACAGTCCAGGGTCACAGAGGCGTGACTGCAGAGCTGGAACCTCAACCATGGCTAGTCCCAGGCACCCCAGGAAGACACAAGGACAACAGGGAGGATGGACAGAGTGGCCCTCAACAGATAAGAGTGTATGACTCATGCCCACATGTCCTTTATTGGGATAGAGGCCCCAGGGAAGCCGGGGTAATGTAGCTGTTCTGACCTGGATCAGTGAGTTCTGGGCAAGTAAGAGGTGTTTACAAGCATTTGCCTTGCGAATAGCAAATTCTCCAACAAGTGGCCTCGGGCACTGTCAGTCGGTCACTGACTGCTCCTGCAACTGTGCTCCTCTCTAAGAGGCAGGAACATCCTACCAGCTGTCATGCCGGAAGCTGTCCTACTCGTCTTCAGTCACCTCTCATCTGGCCACTAACACATTCTGTTGACTGTCCAGGAAACAGCAAGGACTAGGGACCGTCCCATGTCACTCTTCCTGGACATCACTGAACCCAGGCTACTCAACCCTTCCAGAAGAATCTCTAAACTCTGCCCCCATTTCCGCCCTCTTCTCTCTCTCTCCATCCACTCTCAGAGTCAGAGCAGAGCCGCATGCCCCCCAGACCACAAGCTTCCAGCAACTCCAGCTGTATCTGGAGTAAAAGCCACAGCCTTTACTGACTTGATGACATCACAACTGCAGTTCCCATTGCTCTGCCCTCCCAGTGTTCAGCTACAGACACGAGCTCTCCCCTTCAGTATCCACACAGCTACACCCCAAGCTCCCATCCCTCACACCCCAGTCATATTCTCATTCTCTCTTTCCAGACAGGATTTCTCTGTGTAGCCTTGAGCTCACAGAGATCCGCCTGCTCCTGCCTCTGTAGTGCTGGGATTAAGGGTGTGCAGTCATTCTTTTTTACACTGCAAACAAACAAGCAGAAGTAGCCTGTTTGTGTTCCTGACTAGCACACAGCCAGGGTCTCGACATATAACTTTACTATTTTGTTCTGTGCAGTATCTCCAATGCCAGCAATGATGCTTGGCATACTGCATATTTTGAATCTCTCTCCTTGAAGGTCTCTATCTCCAATCTACCGTTGCTCTATTCTGAGTGCCATAGATGTCTCTGCCCCACACAGAGACACTCCCACACCATTCTGATCGCAGTTATGACTGCCCAGGCTGCCGACCACCTCACTAATGCCGGAAAAGACAGGCCGGTGTTTGCTTTATTTGTATCCCCAAGCACTAGCACAGGCCCCGTGGCAGACAGCTGCCACTGGGTGAGTCACACCCCTCCTAGAGCTTCTCAAGCTCCCTAGTGCTGCAACCCTTTAATACAGTCCTCATGCTGCAGTGACCCCAACCATAAAATTATTTTGTTGCTACTTCATAACTTAATTTTGACACTGTCAGGAATCTTAACGTAAATATGTGTTATGCAGGATATCAGATATGTGACCCCAAAGGGGTCTCGACCCACAGGTTGAGAAGTATCGTCCAAGTGTGTTTCCCAGTCTAAAAAAGAGCTAGCAACTCTCCATCACACAAAGGCCTCCAAATATGTTGAGGTTCCAACTTGTTAAGACAGTAGGTATGCTCTGAAAAGGACAACCCAGACACGTGGGACTGCAATCATCTGAGGGACCCAGGCATGTGTTCTGGGCAGGTATCTGTGGCCTTGCTGCCAGCTGAAGACAAGACTGCAGTTTTTGCTTTCCTCTCCACAGCTGGCCCCATGACTTTCCTTTCAAAACCACATTTAGAGAGAGAATGTGTGTGTGTACACCCACGCATGAAGGTCAGAGGTCAATTTGCAAGAAATCCATTCTCTCCTTACCTGTGGGGCCCAAGGACTGAGCTCAGGCTGATAGCAGTGCCTTCACCTGCTGAACCCCATCACTGTCTTAGTCTAGGCCTCAAGTGCTGTGAAAACAACTCAAAAACTGGTGTGGCCTGCCACCACATGGCCACATATGGAACAGCAAGAGCACCTCTCAGAGTTAGCAGGCACCACAACCACCGTGTCCTGTCCGTCCATCCATCCGTCCCGTCGGTTTCGTCCCCCCCGCCCCCCGTTTTCAAGACAGGGTTTCTCTGTAACTTTGGAGCCTCTCCTGGAACTCACTCTGTAGACCAGGCTGGCCTCGAACTCACAGAGATCCGCCTGCCTCTGCCTCCCGAGTGCTGGGATTAAAGGCGTGCGCCACCACCGCCCGGCCTGAAAATAATTGTTAACAAGAAAGACTGGTGTGCAATGAATGGTGTGTATACCCTAATCAATGTTTCAGTCTAGGGGTAATCTAGGGGGCAGTTTAGCAACCAGAGCACAGCAATGATGGGTTGCTAACATGTAAATGAAACATCAGTACCTCTGTGTATGGGTGTTCTGCCTGCATGTATGTCTATGCACAGTGTGTGTGCCTGGTGCCCGAGAAGGCCAAGTTATAGACTGTTGTAAGCTATTATGTAGATGCTGAGAATCAAACTCAGGTTATCTGCAAGAATAGCAAATGCTCTTAATAAGCCAGCATTACAGCTCCAACATGCCACATCTGTTGGTAACTGCTAACTTAGCTATTCCCACTAACACTCTTGGCTAATTCATGAGCTCAACTCCACCTAGAGGTTTGTATGATGTGGTGGGGGAGGGGACAAGTTCTACTTCTCATCCAAATTTAGATAATCTGGATTCTGCTGTCATGGGCACAGTTCACAGACCAAATATCAGAAAACCCTGGGCCACAGGATGTGCTGGATTTTGTCCTGATTTGCTTCTTATGGAGTCACTTGTTCTTAGGAAAAAGGTGTCCTACCCAGGACACAACTGTTCAAAACAAACCTCAAAACTAACAAAACGACCATCAGAGCAAGTGAGCAGGCCAGGTATGTAGGTGGGACAGCCTGGGTCCAGAGAACTTTTGGTAATTCTCCCAGGGAGCATACATGAACAACACCTACCAATGCAAATGCACTTCTGGGCTCCAGAGCTGGCTTGGTGGGTAATGCTGAACAAGCGTGCGTTCTAATCCTAGCGGCCATGTCAAAAGCTGTACATGGCTGCGTGTGCCAGTAACTCTAGTGCTGTGGGGGTAAGGAAGAGCAGGGCAGAGGCAGGACAATTGCTGGGGCTTGGTAGCCACCAGTGTAGCTCCAGATTCAGCAAAGATCCTGCTCAAGGGAATTCGGCAGTGTGATAGAGGACACCTGACATCCTTCTCTGGCTTCGGGGAATGCGCAGGTACATGATCCCTCCCCCACATATGCATATAACACAAACACAAAATAAAAAGAAAAAAGCGGGGCTGGAAAGATGACTCAGTATAGCACTGACTGCTCTTCCAGAAGACCTGGGTTCATTTCCCAGCACCCACATGGCAGCTCACAACTGTCCATAATTCTAGTTGTAGGGGACCCGACCTACATGGCAAAACACCAATGAACATAAAAAAGAAAAAAAAAAAAGAGCCAGGTGGTGGTGGCACATGCTTTTAATCTCAGCACTTGAGCAGCAGAGACAGGCAGATCTCTGTGAGTTGGAGGCCAGACTGGTCTACAGAGTTGAGTTCCAGGACAGGCTCCAAAGCTGCAAAGAAACCCTGTCTCAAAAAACCAAAGAGAAAGAGAGAGAATACCTGCTTTGTTATGGCTAGACAGGGCTCACCTGGTGAGCATACCTACAAAGCTAGTCAGGGTGGACCAACACATCCAGCTACATGGCCTGTCCATCTAATAAACACCCCTAGCACTTGCTTTGTGTCCTGCTCTGTGACACCACAGACGGTAGTCTATGGAGGGTAGATGACATCAGGTACTCTAACAGCCAGAAAGGCACGAGGATACACTGGTCAATTAGACATGACACTTAAGTACTTATACCCTAGCAGGAGAGGGCAAAATTAACAATATTCACACACACACACACACACACACACACACACACGCACGCACGCACGCACGCACACACGACTTAAAATGTAAGCTTCACACCAGAATTACCTGCCTTCCTCCATACTGAGGTCACCTCACCTGGACACCTGCTGACCCTTCAGTAAGCATTCCCAATGTGTTTGTTCACTGTCCTTTCCTTGTACTGAAGTATAATACTGACCACAATGACAGGGCTCTCACCTCTAAGTCACAGAAGAGCAAGGGGCTTCGGTAGGTGTGGGCCAGCTTTACGACAGTGTTCCGGTGAATGCTGCAGTGGCTCTCCCGTCCAGCTGCAAAGAAGCCAGGCACATTGCAGGTTACATGCGCCAGAGACCCACCTGCCTCTGCCTTCACCTCCTGAGCACTGGGATTGAAGGGGTGCACCACCATGCTTGACCATTCTTTTCTGAGCAGTCAAGACCATCACACCAGACTCTAAGGCTGGAAAGGCTTGATGTGCTCTACGGAGTGAGACTCTTCACTTATGAAACAAGAATAAGAGCACCTACTACACAGACGCTCAGAGTCAGTGAGTTGATACTGAGGAGTCCCAGGCATTCACTGAGATCACCCCCACCACCATCACAGGCATCATGTGGGACTCTCCCCTCAAGGACCTCAGTGCCACAGGGAATGTGAGCAGATCAGACAGATCACTGACCCTGAGCAGTGTTTCGGTTCCTGCAGGAGTTAGCAAGACAAAGAGGAGAAACAGTACCTGACAGGAGCGCCACAGAGGACAGTCCTGACGCTAGGCATGGGGACACATTGAGTTTTGAGGATAGCCTGAGCTACACAGTGAGCCCCTGTCTCAAAATGTAAAGCATGACTGTGAACCTCTGCTCGCCACTGTTCTGCTCTAGTGCCTGGGCAAGTCACTTAACCTTATGCCCAGTCTTCTCAGGTGTAAATCTGAGGTAATGCCCACCTCCTCAGGTGGGTAAGGCCACCATAGCAAGGGGCCACAACTGTGATTACTCTTTTTTTTTTTTTAAAGATTTATTTATTTATTATGTATACAGTATTCTCAGTATTCT
>JAQHUG010000526.1:143294-195344 GCA_028555095.1 Dicrostonyx torquatus | reverse complement strand
TCTCCAGCCCTGCTTTCTTTTTTCCATTTGATATATTTAGCTTCTTTATCAAATATCAGGTGTTCGAAGATGTGTGGATTGATATCCGGGTCTTCTATTTGGTTCCATTGGTCCTCCTGTCTGTTCTTATGCCAGTAACAGGCTGTTTTCAGTAATGTAGCTCTGTAGTAGAGTTTGAAGTGAGGGATTGTGATGCCGCTTTCTTCCTTTAAAAATGTTTTTATTTCTTTTATGTGCATCAGTGTTTTGCCTGTTAAGTGCACCACATGTATGCAGTACCTGAGGAGACCAGAAGAGGGCATCGTGTTCCCTTGGAACTGAAGTTATAGCCACTGGTGAGCTGCCATGTGGGTGTTGGGAATGGAAGCTGGGTCTTTTGCAAGATCAGCAAGTGTTCTAAACCATTGAGCCATCTCTCCAGCCTGTAGATTGATGGTTTTTTGTTTGTTTGTTTGTTTTTTTAAGACAGGGTCTCACAATAAGGCCCCAGTTGTCTCTATGCAGGCTAGGTTGGCCTTGAACTCAAAGAGATCCTCCTGCCTCTGCCTCCCCATACTGGGATTAAGGGTGTCTACCACCATACCTAGCTCTAGGTTGTTTCCTTAACAAAACAGTTATTTGTCTATTGTCTGTCTGTCCAACTAAAGATATAGGAACTCAGTCAGTCAGTGGTGTTGCATGTCTTTAATCCCAGCAGTTGGGAGGCAGAGGCAGGTAGATCCCTGTGAGTTCGAGGCCAGCCTGGTCTACAAAGCGAGTTCCAGTACAGGCTCGAAAGACCAAAAACAAAACAAAACAAACAAAAACAAAACAAAAAACAACAACAAAAAACAAAACAACAACAAAACCCAGATATATGAGCTCAGAGACTTTGTCACTTTGTCTAACACATTCTAAAAGTGGTACGTTGAAAAAAAAATTTTTAAAAATGTGGTACGTTGTAGTTGCTAATAAATACTTGTTGAACGAAAGAGCTACCTTACATCCATCCATCCATTCATTCATTCTCATTAGTCATTCATAAATACCAGACTGAATGCCTAAGTTTAGGACTACAGATACACAAGACATTATGTCAAGCCTGTGATGAAAAGAGACAAGGGTGACATTGTGCTTAATTTTTATTTTTAAATTTTTAAAAATGTATTCTTCGGTAATTTCATACAGGAATGCAATGTATTTAAATAATATCCCCCACACTGATTCCACCTCCTCTTTTACCCAGACCTGACCTCCCATCCCTTTTCTAACTTCCTCTCCTCCTCTTTTTAAAAATTTTTTCCAATTTTTTTTATTGTGCTATATATTTTTCTCTGCTCCCCTCCCTTCCTCCTCCCTCCCTTTCTACCCTCTCCATGATTTCCATGCTCCCAGGAGAGCTTGTCTTTCTCTACTCCTCATGTAGATTAGAGACCCTGTGCTTATTATGACATCTGAGAGAGCCTAAGTCTTACTCCTTGCCCAACCTAAATCCTTACTGTACACTAAACTTGTTGTCTAACTTAGAAAGAGAAGAAGAGAAGGAAGAAAAAGAAAAAGAAAAAAAAAATTTTGGTTTTTTTTTTCTTATTTTGTTTTGGGGGGTGTGTGTGTGAAAAAAAAAAAAAAAAAGAAAGAGAAGGAACTCAAAGGCTTCATGGAGCTGCTGTTCCCCACACAGGAAGCACTTTGATTCTAAGGGCCTAGAGTTTCAAGGGGCTCCCTGAAAATCAGATATTAACAGAACTATGAAGAAAAAAGTAAAGCAGCCAAGGGGGTGACAGATGAGAGGAAGTTACTTTGGACCAAGGGAGGCCTCACTAGGAAGATGCTGGGGCCCATTTCCATCTCCTAGAGGGAGAAACCAATAGAGGATAAAAAGCTTCTGCAGAAAACCTTGAAATGCAGAGACCCCAGTGGGGAGCCCTGCTGAGAACCTGAGATCACAGAGGCCTGGGGCCAGAGCAAGTGGAGGAGGGGAGGAGATGCGGCTCAGGTAACAACCTCTCAGGGTCGCAGGCCATGGAAAGACTTTGGATTTTGGTCTGGGCTTTTCAGCGGGTTCCAGGATGAGACCCAGTTAATCAACAGGTGCCTGCCTCAGCAAGGCCAATGCTGGGCATAGGGCACTCAGTCTCAGGGGGTTATCAGCCAAAACAGCAGCAGTGCTAACATGGAGAGTCATCTGGGAGCAGCTGGGAGCCCTAGCGAAGGTGCGAGATAAGCGTGCATTAAATGTCCCAGGGGAACCCAAGCACACAACACTCCATTGGAGAGATGATTGCTGGCTGAGGTGCGGAAGGAGAGTTGGAACCTGTCAATGTGGGCACTGGCATAGAAGATAGTTGTAGGTATGCCCTATACTGTGATGAAGGGTCAGGACTAACAGGAAGGCTAAGCCCGGGCCTCAGGGTTTTATCTCATGAATACTTACATGGAGAGAGTCAACATCTGAGTCAACATTTCTTTTTCCTCTCTTTCTTTCTTTCTTTCTTTCTTTCTTTCTTTCTTTCTTTCTTTCTTTCTTTCTTTCCTTCCTTCCTTCCTTTCTTTCTTTCTTTTTTTTTTGAGACGGGTTTCTCTGTTTAGCTTTGGAGTCTCTCCTGGAACTTACTCTGTAGACAAGGCTGACCTCAAACTCACAAAGATCCTCCTGCCTCTGCTGGGATTACCATCATTGCCCAGCTGACATTTTTTCTTAAGACTGACTTCTGTGAGGCCCTGGTGGGATACCTATGAAAGATGGGAGAATCTGAGTGTTGAGGTCCAGAGATCTTACCCTTTAACAGAAGTCACCCAGCTTTACCTCTGTTACACACGAGGTTCCCATGAAGCTTTTCAGTGACTAAAAGAATCAGTGGCTGTGTTAGTTTAAATAGGTATGGCCCCCAGACTTATGTCTGAATGCTTGGCCCATAGGGAGGTGGCACTATTAGGAAGTGTAGTCTTGTTGGAGCAGGCATGGCCTTGTTAGAAGAAGTGTCACCATGGAGGCGGGCTTTGAGGTTTATTTGCTCAAGCTATGCCCAGGGTGGTACACATTCTCTCCTGCAACCTGTGGATCCAGGTGTAGCACTCTCAGATCCTTCTCCAGAACCATGTTTGCCTGTGTGCCGTCATGCTTGCTGTTGTGATAACAGACCAACTTCTGAAACCATAAGGCAGCCCCAATTAGATGTTTTCCTTTATAAGAGTTGCTGCGGGGGAGTGGGGGGGGTGGAGAGATGGCTTAGTGGTTAAGAGCACTGACTGCTCTTCCAGAGGTCCTAAGTTCAATTCCCAGCAACCACATGGTAGCTCCAAGCACCTGTAGTGAGATCTGGTGCCCTCTTCTGGCCTGCAAGGATACATGCAGGCAGAACACTGTACACATTTTTAAAAAAATTACTGAAGTCATGGTATCTCTTCACAATAATAGAAACCCTGACTAAAGCAGTGGCTAAAACAATACCTACAGACCATTTATCACACACTTTACATATTTGTTGAGACATAATTGATGCATCTGAAGCTACTATACATGCTGAGAACAGGTGGTTCAAGCCTTTAGTCCCAGCACTTGAGAGGAAGAGTCAGGTAGATCGAGGCTGGATGGTCTACATAGTGAGTTCCAGGGTAGGCAGAGATACATAGTGAAGTTCTCAAAAGAAAAAAAAAGTTATTATGCAAATCAGGTTTGGTGATGCAGAGCTCACACATAACACATGAGAGGTTATAGGTTCCATATCTGGCATTAAAGAAAGAGAAACTGGCCTGTGAGACGGCTGAGCAGGTCAGGGTACTTGCTGCCTCAAACCCAATGACCTGAGTTCGATTCCTGGAACCCACGTGGTAGAAGAGAACTGATTCATCCAAGCTGTTTTCTGACCTCCATACCCACAGCAGGACACACAGATAAAAGCATGACACACAATTAACACAATAATTAAAAAAAGAATCTACGGGTATATTTTACCCAAAAGTATACTTTCCCTAGCGTACTTGAAGTTTAAAAGTCCCCTAGAACCTCAACTCACTCCTCCTTAACCCACATATGTCAGAAAGGACCCACTACCCTTGCAGAGCTCCCAGGTAGCATGATGGCATGTTAGGGGACTGAGGGCCCCAAAGCCACCTCACTCAGAGCCTTCTTCCATCTCTGCGTGTCCTCAGGTTTCTGGGAACATATTCTTGGAAACTGGGTCCTCCATGCATCTAATGTACCTTCTGAGACCTTGGGCCTGTTCTATCCTTTTGAGACAACAGCCATTGCTGTTCATAGAATGTGCACTGGTTCTATCTAGAGCCCCCCAGGGGAGAATCCAGGCTTAAAGCTTGGTTCTCAAACCCCCAACCCTCACCTGTGACTTCAAATCCATCAGCTTCATTTCTTTGACTCTGGGCTGTTTCATGGTCAAACAGGCCAACACCTGGCCAGCAGGAGGACTGAGTGGGGATGCTAGTGCCTGGTGAGAGGATAAGGCATGCTTGCGTGTGTGTGTGTGTGTGTGTGTGTGTGTGTGTGTGTGTGTGTAGCTGTCAGAGGGGCCCAGAAAGCAGGCTAGCGTCCTTACCTAGAAAACCGCTCTTGTCCAGCCTTGTGACCTTAGATGACTATCAAATGGGTTCATAGAAATGAAGGACAGAAAACAGTGTCTATCCAGGAGCAAGAGATCACTGAAACAGCCCACCCTGACCCTCAGTCTCAATTCTGGGTCATCCCTTTATAACATGGAGCCCTCATTAGCTCTGCCTGTTACTATTTGTGTGTTTTTGTCCACCTGACAGAGACCCTAGTCTGTCCTGGGTTCCCTCCTCTCTGCCTGCCATCCTTGGGACCTAGTCCCTGCTAGGTGACTCTCATCCCTCCCTGAATTCTGCCCTCCCTGTCATCTGCTGAACCACGTGTACAATAGAGGGATCCAGAAAAGCTGGTTGCCAGGGCAACAGAGGATAAAGCCCTTGGACTGTCTGGCTGCTGATTGGCTGAGACAGGTCCCACCTCCTGCCATCCTGAATGTGGGGGTGCTGAGGGAAGGGTCTTTCATGGCAAGGAGAGATACCAGGGTGCCAAGCCGGCTCAGGATTGTTACCTTTTGGCCGACTCAGAGGCCTCCAGACCAGAGAAGCTCCATCTCCCGTGGGAGTATTGGCCTGTCACTCCCTGCCTCTAGCTAGCATAGCGGCCACAGATGGCAGTGTCTCTGGGGACAGCAGCTGCGACTGAGTCTACAGGCCAACCCTGAGCCGCTCAGGCTGAGGCAGTGTGCTCTGTGCAGAGAGTGCAGACCAGGCATCTACGGGTATGAGGTGAGTCTGCAGGCATGCTGGGGACACTGAGTGTAGCTAGTGGCTTGGGGACAGGGAGTGGGGCTCTGTAACCTTTACAGTGTCCCAGGCAGAACCTGGGCTGAAACAGTCTTGGCTATTTTCTTAGCGATTGTCTGGCAACCCTCATCCCCATCCTGCCATTGTGCACAGGGAACCCTGCAGCCTGTAGAGGGTGAGGGGTGGTCCAAGGTCACAGAGAGAGATTGTGTTTTCCTTTTCATTTACATCAGTCCCCTGAGAAATCAGGAAAAGGTCTAGGAGTCCTCTGCTGCCCTAGAATGCATGGATTTTTGTCTAGAGTATTGGAAAGGCAGGGGGACCCCAAGCTCTGCAAGTGAAATAGATACCGCTTTGCCACAGACTGTCGCTTTCAGACTGAAGTTTTGTTCTGTCCTGGGGTCCCTCTCTCTCCCTCCCACTGCAGCCTCCCCACCCAGCAATTCTGAACGCTTTATTTGGCTCTCCAGAAAGGACGGTGTGTAGGAGGGGGCTGAGCCCTGCACCCTGTCTCCACCTCTGCTGCTCTAGTCCTGACTCAAGACGATGACTGCCCTTTAATAAGCCCCTCCAGAAATAGGGCACCTTTAGTTGTTGGCTGTATTTCAGGACAGCCAATGGAAAACCGGGGGAAGGGGAGAGACAGGTAGACACATGACCAGGAAGCAGCATCTCTCTCTCTCTCTGAAGGTGACAGGTCACCTGGACTAGGGGACACAGGAGAAACTGGGGTTTGGAGGTCAGAATAATGGCGTTTCTCTTCAACCTGCTCTGGAGGTGATTCTGTCCACTCCCCTGTCCTGCTCACCACCAGAAGCCAGGGTGGCTCATGTCCTCACGCTTGGGAAGTTTCTTCCTGTTGCAGAGGACTCAAGCCTCAGGTCATCACTGGGAATGAGCTCTGCCACTTCTCAGTTGTGTAATCCTTTGCAAAGTGGCTTGTCTAGGCATCTGTTTGGTCCTCTGTCTACAGACAGTGACACCTAGCCAATATGCCCTGGCTAAGCCTGTGAAAATGCCGGACTCTGCCGGGTATGCAGAAGGTGGGGGTCCTCAGACCATACTTTCCTAGACCTAAGGAAGGTTTAGGGGTGGGATAAATGGACCCTGCATCTTTCCATCCCTGAAGAAAGTGAGTGGTGATGGGACGTTTGAAGTATAAATGGAAGTTTGCTCAATAATTAAGAATGCAGAGAAGTAAGGAAGACCAAAGCAGCCGTGAAGGTAGGGACCGCACAGCAGCAGGTGATTGGCACTTAGTTCCATGAGAGCACACAAGCGTGGGACTTGAGGTAGGGAGGTTGGGCAGAGCACAGATGGTGGTTACATTTGTTTCTTTTCTGTTGCTATGACAAAATACCACAGCAAGGAAACTCGGAGAGTAAGTTGGGCTTAAGGTTTCCGAGGGCCGGAGTTCATGATGGTAGAATAAAGGTGTGATGGTGGGAACAGCCAAGGGCTCCTATTTTTATCCACAAGCAGGAGGCAGAGAAAGAGAGAGAGAGAGAGAGAGAGAGAGAGAGAGAGAGAGAGAGAGAGAGAGAGAGAGGGAGACAGAGTGTGAAGGAGATAAGTGGGTTTAGTGTGGGCTTTTGAAAACTCAAAGTTCATCTCTAATGACACACCTCCTCCAACAAGGCCACACCTCCTAATCCTTCCCAGACAGTTCCACCAACTGGGGACCAAGTGTTCTAACATAGGCGCCTGTGGGGACCATTCTCATCCAAGGCACCACCAGGACAGAGTCTAAGCAGTCTGGGTTCACATGACTTTTGTAAAACACTTAACATGTTCCCCTCCATGTTCCTGTTTTCTTCTTCTGTGGCTCATTCAAAGCAACAGTTGTCTGGCTGAGATGGCTGCATGAAGCCCTAGGTTTGATCCCCAGTACTGAATAAACCAGGTATAGTGTCAAACTTTTATAATTCCAGTACTAGGGGGGTGAAGGTTCTAGGAGGACCAGAAGTTCAAGGTTATCGTCAACTACATAGTGAATTTGAGGCCAGCCTGGACTATATGAGATCCTCTCTCAAACCTTTTTTTTTTTTTTTTTCGAGACAGAGTTTCTCTGTGTAGCTTTGGAGTCCATCCTAGAACCTCACTCTGTAGAACAAGCTGGCCTTGAACTGACAGAGATCCTCCTGTCTCTGCCTCCCGAGGACTGGCACCACGATTGCCTAGCCACCCCCTCCTTTATTTTTGAGACAGGGTTTTTCTATGTAGTTCTGGCTGTCCTGAAACTCCCTCTGTAGACCAGGCTGCCCTCAAACTCAGAGATTTGCCTGCCTCTGCCTTTGGAGTGCAGGGATTATAGGTGTGTGCCACCATACCTGGCGACAACTTTTCTTTTTTTCCTTTCCTTTTCTTTCCTTTCTTTTCCTTTTTTTCTTTTCTTTTTTCTCTTTTCTTTTTTAAATGGGGCTGGTGAATGGCTCAGCAGTTGGATTCACTTCCTGCTTTGCCTGGCAACCTGAGTTTAATCTCCCAGGCCCATACAGATTGATTCAACAACTGAGAGTTATCCTCCTACCTCCACACTAATGCACACACATGTGCACATGCTTGAATGTATGCATGCACATGCCCTCGCACATACACACACACATACATGAGAAATAAAATGTTTAAGTTTAATTTACAATGTACTTAGTACAATGTACTGAGGGCTATTTCAATTTCCTTTTTCAGATAAGGCAGCTGAGTATAAAAACAACATTGTAGCACCTATACACTGCAGGCATGGGTATGGGAAATCTTATATACACTGACCCACTAAGCAGCCCCAGAACCCTATCACTCAGGAGCTGTTATTTCCATTTACAGCCAAATACACTCTGATCTTACCCAAGTTATATGGTGCTAGCGACCGGGGCCTCATAATTACAAAACTGGGCTGTGTAGGCGCTATTGATACCAGGCCGGGTGCCCTGGGGATGGGTGTTTGAACACCATATTTTCACCAGGCCACACTTTGCCTGATATATCTGTGGCCCCAGTCATCCTTGCATGTGTGAGTGGGTGGTGGGGGTGTCAGCAAGCCGCAGAAGGCAGGGTTCAGCAAGGCCTCAGGGTGCGGGGAGACCAGAAGAGGTTCCTCCCGACCTGTCCTCTTGCAGAGAGTGCTTTGCACACCCACAAGCATTAGTGAATGCTCACCATGACCTGTGCTGGAGTTGGACTAGTTTCCCTTTCCATCTCAAGAAGTGGCGGCCCAGACTTAGGCAACTTGTACAGCGGCCCAGACGCAGCTGTAAATCTCTTTCTTGACGGATGAGTAGGAGCTGAAGTGTTCTCATGTGAAGGGGACATCATGGTGCCTGTGGGAAGGCCGCTGAGTCACCCTGACATCCTGGTCAGGCAGTCTCCCACTACTCTACGCAGTCTTCCCACCTGTAATATGATGCTGGAAGGCTCTCGGGTCTGTCTTTGGGTGAGTACTATCAAGGAACCTTCCCGTGTCCTCATGACTGTGTCTTGGCAGCCAAAGCCGCCGCGATGCCGCACTTCCTGGACTGGTTCGTGCCTGTCTACCTGGTGATCTCCGTCCTTATCCTGGTGGGCTTTGGAGCTTGCATCTACTATTTCGAGCCTGGCCTGCAGGAGGCGCACAAGTGGCGCATGAAGCGCCCCCTGGTGGATCGTGATCTCCGCAAGACGCTGATGGTGCGGGACAACCTGGCTTTCGGAGGTCCAGAAGCCTGAGGCTTCCACCCACGCATCTGTAGCCCAGTAGAGACTCTTGCTGTTCAGGGAGACCCCTTGTGTGGAAACCAGGCACTCGAATATCTATCTTATTTGCTGCTTCGGGCTCAAAATCATGCCTTCCCTTCCCAGCTCTGGGGACATCCTCCACTGGCCCTCAGTGCCTTTAAGTGCTGTCCAGCCCTCTTCCCCTCCCTCTGGAGTCAGGAATGTCTGTCTCACTGAATTCCCAATTGCTTTCAGCTCCCATCTCTGCCTCGCAGCTGCGCCACCGAGCTGGCCTCAAAGTTGCCCCAGGAGAAGCCTTTCATCAAAATGATGCCAGCTTGGTTCTGACCAGCCCCGCCCACCTCGGTGGACTCAGGCTTAGAATGATGGTGTGTGGTGGACGTGTGCAGAAGGGCAGGACTTTGGAAAGGGTATGTGGGTGTGTCTGTGTGTGTGTGACTAGAAGGTGGGAAGTTGTGTGTGTGTGTGAGAGAGAGAGAATGGGGGCCCTGGCAGAGGTAGCAGTGGTGGGTGTGGAATGGGCTCTATGCAGCAGTGCGAGAACTGTCCACAGCAGGTTCCAGCGCCTTCCTTCTGCTGGAGTCTTCTACCCTAGGCTGAGGTGGCCGACAGGAGCCCCTGCCCATTATCCCTCTCTGTCCCATGCTGCACTTCCAGGACTGAGCCTAGCCTTGCCTGCCCACCCTGGAAGCTCCTCCTGTGTGGAGACTTCATTACTTGACTTTGGCACAAATGGGCAGACTTCATCTCTCTCTTCTGCTGTGGCTTCCATCTTCATTTATTCAAACCTAATAAAGGTTTCATGGCTCCCTCTGCAGGACTGTTCTTTCTCAAAAGCAGGATCATGCACATTTGGGTACTTGGGAAAAACACAACAGCTTGGTAGTCCCCACATTCGTGATGGGAACACTAAACCTCAGGAAAGGTGAACAGAGATTCTCAACCAACAGAATGAACCATTGTTGGTTGGAGGCAGGAGAGTGTCCTGTGACTGTAGGAAGATGTCCAACATCTGGAATTTCTACCCACAAGAAGCCAGCAGCATCAAATGTTTTTCCTACCAGGATAATCAAAATGTTTTATTTTACATCCGCAAACTTTCCTTGCTTTGTTTTGTTTTAGATAGGGTCTCATGTAGCCCAGGTTGGCCTCAAACTGTGCAAGCACAAGGACCTGAGTTTGGGTCCTCAGCACCCACGTAAAATCTGGGTACAGTGGCATGGATCTGTTTCCCTAGCACTAGGTGGTGGAGGTTGGGGGAGCAAGTGAATCCTGGGGGCTTGCTGGCTGGCCAACATCACTGAAATGGTTAGCTCTAGATACAGTGAAAGGCCCTCTCTCAAAAACAATAAGGTAGAGAGGGATGTTGACCTGATGCTGACCTCTGGCCCCTACATGTTCTTGCATGGGTGTGTACATCTGCTGCACACACACACACACACACACACACACACACACACACACACCCATGCACACACACATACAAAGTCAACAAGTTGGATGGCTTCTGAGGAATGGCCCATGAGGGTGACCATCAGGTCCATATGCACACATGTATACACACATGTCGGGGACCATTGCCCCAACATAGAAACTGATGTTCTTCCCCAAATGTATGCTCGGAGACGCGCGGAAAGAAACAGGCTTTTACACCATCGCAGTTTTAAAAGGCTCCCCTTATTTTTCAGCGAGGGCCTGTATTTATTCTATTTCCCTAAAATTCCTCCTGCTCTCTAAGGCTCTCTTAAAACCACTTCTTTTCTCTTTGCTCTGCTCTCTCAAACTCTCCTATGTGTCTTCTTGTTCCTATTTCTCGCTCTGTCTGTCTTCCTTCCCCTCTTGGGGGTTTTTCTAACTCTCCTGTCTCCCTGGGGCAACTCTTTCATCCACACTCATTGCCATTCTCACATCAGCTCGGAAATAGCTACCTTTCCTGGGGCAATCTGCAAATGACTCAGAGGCTGGAGCCAAAACTTCGGCTATTGTCTTTCTAAATAGTTGCCTTGAGCCACGAACCTGCATGGCATCCTTGGTCTAGCAGGTATCAGAGTCCACACACACACACACACACACCCCTACATAATAACTGTGCACAAAACACAAAGTAAATATCTGGAAGATCAAACACTGTTTTAAAGATTTATTTTTATTTATATGTGTTTTTGTACATGTATGCCACATGTGTGCAGGTATCCTCAGAGACCAGAAGAGGACATTGGATCCTTTGGAGCTGGAGTTACAGGTGGTTGTGGGCTACCTGATATGGATGTTGGGAGTCAAACTTGAGTCCCCTGGAAGAGCTTGAGCCATCTCTCCAGCTGCATTTAATTAAACATAACTGGAATCCCTGGAGTAGAGGACAGACTAGAAGATAAAATTAGTTACCAAAATGCCAAACAACAGGGTCCTAAAGCAGGAGGCTGTCCACAGCTGCTTTGGTGGCCACTTCTGTTCAGGAACTGGGATGTTGTTCTGTTCAACATCTGGGATGTTGCCTGAGCAGCAGGGAGATGGGGGCGGGGTGACGCTCCCCGAAGGGAGCTCGCTCCGACGATGGTATCTATATTCATCTCCTCTGCTTGATATTTAATCACATGGCTATCTTAGCTGCAAGGGAGGCTGGGGATGAAGCCTTGAGTTGGGTGACTGTGTTCTAATTAAAAAGCCCATCTAGGGCTACGAGTGGTAGAACACATCTTTAATCCCAGCACTCAGGAGGCAGAGGCAGGTGGATGTCTGTAAGCTTCAGGGCAGCCAGGGCTACACAAGGAGACCCTGTCTTAAAAAAAAAACCAAACCAAACCAAACCAAAACAAACTTTAAAGAAATATGGGGCTGGAGAGATAGCTCATTAAGAGCACTTGTTCCTCTGGCAGAGTACCTGGGTTCAGTTCCCAGCACTACAAAGTATGGCTTATAACCGTCTGTAACACCAGTTTCAGGGAATCTGACACTCTCTTTTGAACTCTGAGGGTACCAGGCATACATATGATACATATACATCCATTTAGGCAAAACGTGCATGAAAATAAAACAACTCTTAAAAAATAAAAGCTTGGGGCTGGAGAGATGACTCAGTGGTTAAGAGCATTGCCTGCTCTTCCAAAGGTCCTGAGTTCAATTCCCGGCAACCACATGGTGGCTCACAACCATCTGTAATGAGGTCTGAGGTCTGGTGCCCTTTTCTGGCCTGCAGACATACACACAGACAGAATATTGTATACATAATAAATACAGACATACAGACAGAATATTGTATACATATAAATATTTTAAAAAATATTAAAAAAATAAAAGCTCGCAAATCAAAACAACTCTGAGATTCCATCTTACACCTGTAAGAATGGCCAAAATCAAAAACACTGATGACAACTTACACTGGAGAGGTTGTGGGGAAAAGGGAACACTTCTGCATTGCTGGAGGGAATGCAAGCTGGTACAACCCCTTTGGATGTCAGTGTGGAGATTTCTCAGAAAATTCAGAAACAACCTTCCTCAAGAGCCAGTAATACCACTTTTGGGTATATATCCAAAGGATGCTCAATTGTGCCACAAGGACATGTGCTCAACTATGTTCATAGCAGCTTTGTTTGTCATAGCCAGAACCTGGAAACAACCTAAATGCCCCTCAACCGAAGAATGGATAAGGAAAATGTGGTACATTTACACAATGGAGTACTACACAGCAGAAAAAAAAATAACGACAGCTTGAATTTTGCAGGAAAATGGATGGAACTAGAAAACATTATTTTGAGTGAGGTAACCCAGACACAGAAAGATAATTATCACATGTACTCACTCATAGGTGGTTTTTTTTTTTTTAAATTTTTTTTTGGTTTTTCGAGACAGGGTTTCTCTGTAGCTTTGGAGTCAGTCCTGGAACTAGCTCTTGTAGACCAGGCTGGTCTCGAACTCACAGAGATCCGCCTGCCTCTGCCTCCCGAGTGCTGGGATTAAAGGCATGCGCCACCACCCGCTCATAGGTTGGTTTTTAAACATAAAGCAAAGAAAGCCAGCCTACAAACCACAATCCCAGAGAATTTAGACAACAATGCAGACACTAAGAGAGACTTACATAGATCTAATCTACATGGGAAGTAGAGAGTAGAAAAAGACAAGATCTTATGAGTAAATTGGGAGCATGAGGACATTGGGGGAGGGTTGAAGTGGGGAGGGTAGAGGCAGGGAGGGGAGCAGAGAAAAATGTAGAGCTCAATAAATATCAATAAAAATGTATAATAAAAAAGAAATGAATCCTTTTGGAAACTACCAAGTTCGGAAGCATAAAGAACACTATTGCAGATGAAGGGTGGCCATGATGGATCATTCCCTGTCCACCAACTGCCTTTCCCATTGCTGTCCTAGGAGAAAAAATAAAAGCTCACCTTGAACAGGTGAAATGGCTCAGGGGTAAAAAGGTACCTACT
This sequence comes from Dicrostonyx torquatus, assembly GCA_028555095.1. Taxonomy (NCBI): domain Eukaryota; kingdom Metazoa; phylum Chordata; class Mammalia; order Rodentia; family Cricetidae; genus Dicrostonyx; species Dicrostonyx torquatus. The sequence goes on along the minus strand of JAQHUG010000526.1, from coordinate 181,920 downwards.
GCCAAGCCCAACAAATTGAGCTTGATCTCCATGGTGGAAAACTGGCTTCTGCTGGTTGTTCTTTGGCCCATCCATACCTCACCCCTGCCCCAACCTCTTGACCCCAGTTCAAGTCTTATGCCCTGTCTTGGGAGGCAGGGAGGGGAAAAGAAGCCATTTGAGACACTGGGCTGTTATTTATCCATAGACCCAACCCAGGGACAGCATGAGCTGTTTGGCAGAGCTGGTTCTAGAGTGAGGCTTGATGGACACCTCAAAGCCACATTCTGGCAAAGCTTGTGTCCTCCCGTCTCTAAGGATGGTCTTCACTACCTTATGTCTCACTCAGCAGCTCTGAGAGATTTCCCACCTTCCTTTGCACATTGGATGCGTGGCCAGAACTCTCTCCTCACTTCTGAAGACTCTTCCAGGAGTAGGTGATAAAGACTAAAAGAGACTAAAAGGTCAGCTGAAAGAGAGGGACTCAGCTTGCCCGGTGTAAGAACTTCAGGGTGTCACTAGGACACTCTCTCTCCATCCCTGAATCAATATCTCTCTTTCTCTTTCTTTCTTTTTCTTCTTTTTTGGCATAGGTTTCTTTTCTCTGTGGCTGCCAGGTGTTCTTTCCAGTTCTCAATTCCAGGCTTATACAACTTTTAGCACCTTGATGTCTTAAAAACATTTACCAAGCTGGCAGTGGTGGCGCTTGCCTATAATCCCAGCACTCGGGAAGCAGAGGCAGGTAGATCTCTTTGAGTTCAAGTCCAGCCTAGTCTGAGGAGCAAGTTCCAAAGAAGCCAGGGCTGTGCAGAGAAAAAAACCAATTATTTCTTGTCTTGAAAAAAAAACCAATTATTTACTTTAATTCTATGTGTGGACATGTTTTGCTTGCATGTATGTAATGTATGTGCACCTCATGTGTGCAGGGTCTGCAGAGGCCAGGAGAGGGTGTCTGATCCCCTGAAACTGGAGTTACAGAGACTGTGAACCACCAAGTGGGTGCTGGGAACCAAACTTGGGTCCTTTACAAGAGCAGCAAGTGCTTTTAATGATTTAGTCATCTCTCCAGCCCCAGCACCTTGATTTCAAAGAGCAAGTCTCAGTAAACAGTACTCTAGTGAATCCCTAACTCATCACTTCCTTGCAGTGTACCCAATAAGGACCCTTCTAGAAACAAAGACAAAAAAAAAAAAAGAGGAGGAACATGAGGAGGTCACTTAAAGGTGAGAAGGTTCAGAAAATAGGCTCTTTTTTTTTATTTATTTATGCACCATTCTACCTTCATGTATGCCTTCATGCCAGAAGAGGGCACCAGATCTCATTACAGATGGGTGTGAGCCACCATGTGGTTGCTGGGAATTGAACTCATGATCTCTGGAAGATCAGCTAGTGCTCTGATCCTCTGAGCCATCTCTCCAGCCCAGAAGATAGGCTCTTATTGACCCCCAAAGCCTGTGAGCTCTGGTTGGGGTTCTCTGATTGGCCAGACAGCTCTGAACTGATCCTGTAGTTGTAAGGTGATGGTGACTAAGGAAGGGGAAGGATGCTGGAAGAGGGAAGGAGAGGAACGAGGTTATTATTTTACAGAGAGAAAACAAGCTTGCAGAATGGAAGGATCATTTAGGGTCACCCATGCTTATTGCCACTTGGGTTAGGGTCTGGAAGTCTGAGGGTGGGGTATGTGGATAGCAATCCAAAGAGTTTGGTGAACCTGCGAGTTAGGGGTCTGAGTATGTCCTGTTGGAGGCAGGGTATGGCAGAGAGTCAGCAGGGGACTGGGCTCTATGTGGACCCCCAAGAGGGTGGAGCTCTTCCTGTGTTTTTCATATCATCCCACAAAATCATGGGGGCCAGTTCACTCACTGGGAAAGCAGCCCCGTGAGGCCTCAGTTTTTTCTGCAATGCCAGGCCCTTGTGTATTCAGAGACTCCTTCCCTACAGGTCAAACTTCTGACACTTGAGGCGTCAGGCTTCACAAGTCACTTGTGACATTTTTCTTTTGGTGCTAATCTAAATGGCAAGAGGTGTGAAGCCAAGACCAGAAGCTCAGTGCAGAGCTGTTATTATCGGAAATCTTCCCCAGCCATGTTCCGAGGCAGGGCTGCAAAGAGCCCAAGCAGAAACCATGTGATGGCTTCTGGGGCAGAGAGTTGCCTCCCCCAGCTTGGGTAGGAAAGGAAGGTAACAGAGGGTATTGTGAGCTCCTCACCTTTACAAGAAAGCGAATAAGGGCTCAGGATCTCTAGAACCAGGCAGATCCTGTAGGATTCTTTTTCCTGCCTTAGAGATGGAACCTAGGGTCTTGTACATGCTAGGAAAGGTCTCGACCCATGGACCACACCTCTGTTGTTCTGACCACCTTCCATTCTTGCTTCCATGTACCTTTTTGTTTGTTTTTTTTGTGTGTGTATTTTTCATCTTTTTTATTTTTATTGAGCTCTACATTTTTCTCTGCTCCCCTCCCTGCTTCTCCCCTCCCCTTCAACCCTCTCCCAAGGCCTCCATGCTCCCAATTTACTCAGGGGATCTTGTCTTTTTCTACATCCATATTTGTTTGTTTTTCAAGACATGGTTTCTCTGTGTTAGCAGTCCTGGCTGTCCTGAAACTTACTCTGTAGACCAGGCTGGCCTCGAACTCACAGAGATCTGCCTGCTTCAATCCCTCCCAAGTGCTGGGATTGAAGGCGAGCACCACCATGCCCAGCTTTCTGTGTATGTTTTAATCAGCCTTTAACTTCATCCGTCACCATGGGAACAAGAGGCAGATGCTGGCAGCTTTTCTATTCCCATCCCTTTCCTTCCCTCCATCAAGTTACCAGGGTCTCATACGGCCCAGGCTTGTTTTAGACCTACTATGTAGCTGAAGCTGGACTTCAGCTCCTAATCCTTCTGCCTCCACCTCTCAGGAGCTGGGATCTCAGGCATATGCCCCTCACCTGGTTGGTGTTCAGGTCAGCACTTTTTTTGTCCTGTATCTCCAGCTGTCTTGGACAGGTTACCTGTTCCGGGTTCTTGCTGAAGTGTCAGGGACTCAAAACAGGGGCTCATCCCTCACCCTAGGCCAAGCACCTACTTTGAAGTTATCACCCTTATGTGGGTCAGGGGCCTACACATGGCCTAGCTTGGCTGGGGACCCACTTAGACTGACAACATGCCCTGGGCTTGAGTTATCTCAGAACAAGGCAACTCTCTTAGACTGTCTTGAGGGGAAGGCAGGTACCAGAAAGAATATTATAACTCTTCCTCTGTCCACCCGGCCATACTAAAACGGCCCTTTAGGAGTAGCCTGGGCTTAACCAGCTGAGCTGGGATTAAAGGTGTGCGCCACCATCACCCGGCCAGAGGGTAGCTTTTCTTTTCTCTTTTTTTAAAAAATCTATTTATTAATTATATATACAGTATTCTCGGTATTCTGTCTGCATGTATGCCTGCAGACCAGAAGAAGGCACCAGATCTCATTACAGATGGTTGTGAGCCACCATATGGTTGCTGGGAACTGAACTCAGGACCTTTGGAAGGGCAGGCAGTGCTCTTAACCACTGAGCCATGTCTCCAGCCCCCAAGGGTAGCTTTTCAAATACAGCTTAGACCCAGGAGAAAATCTGATAAACTTCCAGTTGCCACTCCTTGTGACCCACCATCAACTTACTTCTGCCCTATCTGTATGTGATTTATTGATGTCATGGAGGAGTGTCTTGTCATGGTGACCAATAGGCCTGGTGTTCAAGCAGGAACCCCAGAGGCTGCCAGGGGCTGCCATCTGCTCAGAGACAAAGATTACAGGAGAGTTTTCAGCTGCTTTAGGAGGTTCTGCAGAGTCTCGGGAGCTGGCAGGACACATCATGGTGGGTGTGTCTGGGCTTAGCCCAGAACGAGAGGACAGGGCATGAGGCTGTGCAGAGTCCTGAGTGGGAATGGATGCGATGTTCAGATTCTAGCTGAGAGGGCAGGACAGGCTTCTCTTTGTTCCTCCCCCACTGTTCTCCACTGTGCCTGAGCTCAAGGACTGCAAGAGGCCAAAAGAGCAGCTTAGAGAGAAAAGCGGAGGCTGTCAGCATCCCCAAACGGTGACCATGGGAGTTGGACATGGTGGCACACGCCTTTAAGCCCAGCACTCAGGAGGCAGAGGCAGGTGGATTTCTGTGAGTTCAAGGCCACCATGGATTGCAGAGCGAGTTCCAGGACAGGCTCCAAAGCTACACAGAGAAATCCTGTCTTGAAAAACAAACAAACAAACAAACAAGAAAACAAAAAAAGAAAGAAAACAACAGACCAGACAACAACAAGAAGACAGTCATAGGGCTGGGGAAATAGTCCATAGGTGGAAATGTTTGCTGTATAAATATGAGTTGGCTTCCTAACACCCACATCAAATTCAGGTGTACCTATAATCCCTGCACTAGGGAAGCAGAAAAAGGAGGTTCCTGGGAGTTCATGGGGCAGACACCGAGCTATATCCGCAGATTCCACATTCATTGACAAACTCTGTCTCAGGAAATAAGATGGAGGGTGATTGAGGAAGACATTCGCCATTGACCTCTGACCTCTACATGAAGGCACACATCCGTGCAAGCACAACCTGTCAGTATGTACACACATGTGAACAGGGCCACACATACGGTGGCCACAGTGTCAGGTAACAGTCTTTTCAGAGGATCCAGGTAGGCAGACCTTCTCCCCCTTGCCCTGTAAAGTGGGAACATAAGAACATGAAGTATGGAGGTCTGAGTGTCTCGCCAATGCCTCACTGTGTGACTGCAGCAAGTCCATTTCCCCTTCTGGTTCTGCGGCTTTGAACAGCTTCCCACAGCTTCGTGGAAGGCCAAAGAATTATAGGGGTGAGTAGACAAGAAATACAAATTCCAAGGCCACAATTCTGTGTGTGTGTGGCTGAATTTGGGGTTTTATACATGCTCGGTACAGAATCTACAACCAAGCTAACCCTAGCTCCAGAGGCCTCAATTTTCACGGCTCACGCGGAGTGAGTACAACTTACACTATCACTGCCATGAGAGTCTTCGAGGTTCCCTGAGGTCCTTCTTACAGCAACCTGAAAATGAGGCTACACCACTGCTTACCAAATATCCCTGGCTCTCCAAGTCTCAGGATGCGGTAGGATTTTACTTTCCTATGTTCATGTAATGGGTGGGTCATCCAGCTAGAGTTGTAATTAGGCCAAAGCCTTTAGCAGCTGGCAAGGGGGTCACTAATCTTCAGCTTGTGGCAGTCACTGGCAATGCTCTGGAAGGCTCTATTGGGTCCCAGAGTGAAGATGACTTAGTTGGTCCACAGCATTGTGGACAGGAGGCATAAGTGAGAAGCCAGGTTTCGGTGTTATAAGCCCGGAGGATTTTGGAACGGTGTTACCTACACTGTCTAACCCAGCCCCTATTACAGCACAAAGTGGAACTTAAGAGATACGAAGTTCAAAATCACATGGCTGCAGAATCACATGTTTGAGAGCTCTCATAGCATGTGCCTTTTGTCAGGAAGGCCACTATAAGGATTGGAGTGGAGGTCTCTGTCCTTGTCTATGTCTGTCTTTGATGGGAAGATGCAGGTGAAAAGGAAGGCATTGCCACTTTCGGCCACTAGAGGGCAGCTAGACCCAAGTTTGTAATTGTTGAACAGGTGGTGAACTCTGAGCCCCAGACTATAAAAACTGTGGGTGGCCACCAGTAACGGAATGTGGGGGCAGTGAAAACTGGGCAACAGTAAAAGGTGTCTGAGTGCACAACAACCAAAAATGAATTCAAACTCAAACTTGAATCTGTGGTGTTTCTGCCAACTCCTGTGTGATGGCTGTGTCTCCTTGGTAGTGAACATTCAAAGTATACGCACTGGCTTGCGCATACCCGCACTCCATATACCACCAATGAATGCCGCCTAAAACATCACAGAGACTATGGGATATAAATTGCAGTGTTTTTACTGCTATTATAGAAACATAATGGCTTAATGACGGAAAGTGAAGTTGGTATTTTCCTACTGTCAATCTTCATCATTTAAGTACAAAATGAGTTCAGTTCCTAGCGGTGCACAAAGTGGGTGTGGTAGTCCTCCATTAATGGAGGCCTGAGGAGCAGAAGTTCAAGGCCATTCTTGGAAGTTAAAGGCCAACTTAGTGTACGTGAGACCCCGTCTGAGACAAAAACACTGTTTTCTGTTGTGTCTGGAGTTTCATAAAGAGTCATTAAGGAAAATTTGACTTGGGAGTAGGGAAGAATTTCTAACAATTTCTGAACACATTCCTGCTGTTACTATGCTTTTGATTTATGCAAAGTGGCATTCTCAGCATTGTCAATTATAAAATCAAAATATCTGCCAGGCGGTGGTGGCGCACGCCTTTAATCCCAGCACTCGGAAGGCAGAGACAAGTGGATCTTTGTGAGTTCGAGACCAGCCTGGTCTACAAGAGCTAGTTCCAGGACAGGCTCCAAAGTACAGAGAAACCCTGTCTCGAAAACGAAACAAAACAAAACAAAAATCAAAATATCCTCCAGGCATGGCGGTGTACTCCTTTAATCCCAGAACTTGGGAGGCAGAGACAGGCAGATTGCTGTGACTTTGAGGCTAGTCTGGTCTACAGAGTGAGTTCCAGGGTAGCCAGGGTTACACAGAGAGAAACACTGTCTCAGACAAAAACAAAACCAAACTAAACAACAACAACAAACAACAAAAATAGCCATCAATTCTAAAAAACCTGAAGATGCTTACATCCTATGATATTGGGAAAACAGCTAAGATTTAGTTCTTTTGTAAAAATAAACAAGCATATCCATCTCATTAATATGCAAATTTACTTTTGTCTTTAACAAATGTTAAAATTTTATGTGTATCAAAAAATTGTTTTAAAATAAATTTCTTTTTCAAATTAATGTTATTTTTTTTTTGTGTGTGTGTGTAGGGATTGAACTCAGGGCCTTAGGCCTTAAAGCATGCTAGCCAAGGGCTCTGTCATTATACTCTATCTCAGGAAAAGATTAATTTCTTTGAATTATTATTAGTAAGTACTGGGTTTGTATACTTACATTATATACCTGTATACATGAGGTTGATTATAAGTTTCTTGCCTACAGGGGCAGCAGGTGGAAAAATTATAAACAGTTTGCTCGAAGCCAGCCAACAGTGGAGGGAGAGGAGAGAGGCAGCCCAGCAGGTGGAAAACAGAGATGGTTGAGACTTAGGTACTGTTCTGAATGGAGGGAGGAGGGGGGAAGTCTAGATCTCCAGGTGGGAAGAAATCACATGAGAAATCTCTAACTAGATAGACAGCTGAGACCTAAGAGTCCGTCCACTCCCTCGCCCCAGACAGAGTTTCTCTGTGTAGCCCTGGCTGTTCTGGAACTCACTCTGTAGACTAGGCTGACCTTGAATTCAGAGATCCGTCTGCCTCTCCCTCCGGAGTGCTAGAATTAAAGGCATGCGCCAGCACTGCCCAGCCTATCAGCCAGGAGTCTTAGGATGAGTGGTCAGGCAAGGAGAACCCAGCACCCTTGACTTCAGGGCTGCTTGATCACCAGGAGGTGATGCCATGGAGCAGGGTGGGCCCTACAGAGTTTTGCCCCCCCCCCCCGCTGTCCAGGCAGATTTTGTGTCCCTCCCCCAGCCACATCTTTCCTTCCTTGGGGCCTCAAAACGTGTGTGTGTGTGTGTGTGTGTAAGAGAACTCAGACAGTGCCCCTCCCCCCCTCCACTGTGATTTCATGCAGGTTGTCCTGGTAACCGAAGCATAACCAGCTTTGGAAACCTAAAGCTTGAAAGAAGAGAGAACAGGATAAGAGGGAAGGACCCTAGGCACTCAGTCTAGGTACAAATTCAGTTGTGGTACAAAAACACTGAGTGACTCTTGCCAGGCCCAGAGAAGACTAAGGGCCTGGTCTTTCAGAACTGGGCTGTCCAGTCTAGTAGACACACATTCGGATGACATCAAATCAAATATTCAGGTCCTTGGTCATCAGAGAATAATGGTGTGTGCTCAGGACCCACCCGTGGCTAATGGCTATTTTATTGGGCAGTTGAGATATAGAACATTTCCATTATCACAGAAAGTTCTATTGGCCAGGCCAGAAGCTCACTCGCCAAGGAGAGTAGCACATAGGAAAGCAGGCCAGACCCCACAACGTTGGGGGGGGGTATAGCGTCTTCACTGGCAAAAAGAAAGCAGCAAGGTGATGATTAGAGGGTGCCAGGGGAGTTTTGCTTAGCTCCTGGTTCAGAGGGAGTGTCTGGGGGATGTCCAAGTCGTATGTACTGTGGCTGACAGTGTGAGGATCTGTTTACACCTCTGTTGTCCTAAGCAGACTCTGAGCTCCCCCCATCTGACTCAGTGCCTGGCACAGAGTAAGTACCTGGCCTATGGTGGCTCTTCCCTCCACTGTCAGGAAAGGGTATCAATCCCAGTCTAGTGGCCAGGGGCTGCTGAGAATCTGCCTCATCAGAGCCAGCTTGGGTGGGTTTGTGGATTTCTTTGAGGTCAGGCCTGGGGCCAGTTACCTTCATACCCTGAATTTTAGTCTGGGATGTGTCTGAAGCAAACTGGATCTCAGAAAATGGTTGTGAAGGGTACAGATGCACATTCAAAAATTCCAGCTTGAGGCAAGATCTCAGGCGCATGGTCACAGATGGCCCCAGGGTCACTGAACTCATAGGCAGTTGCAGAGGGAAGGCAGGAGGGAAGTTGACATGGGGCAAAACGAGTAACATCATCGTTGGAGTAATCCTGTTCTCTCTTACTGGTGAGAGAACTTCTCAAGGGGCCAGTCTTGGAGACAAGAACACATGGGTAGGTGGAACATAAGGGCATCCCCTCCCTAGTGGCCCTGTGTTCAGGGCAGCTCAGCTGGCTGACTCCCATAGTTCTGTGGGATTCCAAAGACTAAGAGCAACCATTCACTGCCACCCACACTCCAGCCAGATCTTCCCTGCCCAGTGCCCAGCCCAGTTGCTGGGGCTGTAGCTAGAAGGACAAGGCAGGAGAGAGCTCTGTCCCTCAGTTTGTGGACTGTGACTGGGAGTTTGAGTCAGGACCCAGGAAAAGAGGTCTCTGAGCCAGGCCACATGGCTGGCCTCTGGGTGCAGAGGAGGGGGTGGGGTCTACAATTAGTCCAGCTTCCCTGACTGAAAACTACTGGCCCCTTTTCTGTCTTCTGATCAAGGTAGGTGTGTGTGTGTGTGTATGTGTGTGTGTGTGTGTGTGTGTGTGTGCGCGCAACTACACATTGGGAAGCATAGGATCAAGGTGTTCATGGCACATGGGGCTCAGTGAGGAGCTAGGGATCTGGTGACATAAGAACAAAGTGATCTTAGGGCTTGTGGCCAAGGGCAGAGTGACCATGGTGGGCCTAGGGTCCTGTGGTGTGAGCAATGAGCAAGAGGTCAGAGCTGCAGGGCTGTGCCAAATTGAGAAGGGGCAACTACTGGACAGTCTTTTTTTCTTTTTGGTTTTTCAAGACAGGGTTTCTCTGTAGCTTTGGAGCCTGTCCTGGAACTAGCTCTTGTAGACCAGGCTGGTCTCGAACTCACAGAGATCCACCTGCCTCTGCCTCTCGAGTGCTGGGATTAAAGGCGTGCGCCACCACCGCCCAGCGACTGGACAGTCTTGATACGAATACATGGCTGGTGATGAGGGCTGAGGACGCCACTTAAGGCACAATGAGGATGCCCGGGCTCCCTGTCTTTCTTGTCTCCTGTTCCAAACTTCAGAGAGATGGCTATGACATCACTCTCCTCCGCCAGTCCCTTACACTCAGATAATTCTTCCCACCAGCATTGGCCTGGTTCCCCAAGCAGGCTTGTGGTGTTGAAAATAACAGAAATAACTTTGTCCCAGAAGCTGAGTTCTGGGCAGCTCAGCGAGGTCACCAGTTAGCCTCCCGGGGAACCCTGGAGACCACCTCAGGGAGTATGGTTCATCTAACCAGACTTCCTGGCAGTGTGGGAGCATTGGCCTGGGTATTCCCCAGGCAGCCTTCTCCCACCCCATCCCTGACCCACCTCACAGTCCACAGAGCCCTTCTTCAGTCACGCCCCGCAGATTGCCTGCTCTCAATCCAACAATCTCCCTTTCAACCTGCCTTCAAATGGCTGTTCCTAACAGCAGGCAGGACCAGGCTGACTTGCAGGACCTAACAGCTTTGCAGCCTGGCCTATGTGTCCCCGCCCCCTCCCCGCCAGTTTACCTTCAGCCTTATCTCCACCCTGCCAGGCACAGCGGGAGCCCAGAAGACTTACTTCATTTTCTCACGTTTGGGCTTAGGAGCTGCCCAATGCCAGGCACAGCTGACATCCAAACTGACTCAGGCTTTCCCCAGATGTCTCTCCCACCACTAGTCCAGCTCAGGGGTTCTTTCCTAGTTTGCTGCAGAATCCTTTTTCCAGGGTCCCTGCCTATGTATGCAACCTCCATAGAGCTGTCCAGAGAGAACAGCCACACTCAGACCCAAGAAAAGAGAAAGCTGAACCCCATCCTGGGTTCTCTCATGTCAGGGGCAAGTTGCTCATCAGCCGAGCATACAGTGGGCTGCTGAAGGGGCAGGTGTGTGAGGTGCATGTCAGTCTGTAGCAGGTGGAAGCTGTTGGGCTATATAGGAGAACACATACTACTAAAGACTCAACAAGCCTCCAAATAAGTCCCCTTCAGGTTGCTAGCGCCATCTGCTGGTTGGGAGGGGGAGAGTTGAGCCCTCATCCTTACCTGCCCTCCTCTCTTGTGTTGCCTCAGGGAAGTCGAACAGCACGGATGGACCGGATGGACCACGACTTTGCACCTCCTCCTCCAGAGATGCAGCCGCACAGGGCTCCAGGCCCCAGATCTTCTTTCTCCCGCAGCCACATGCTGGGGCGCCACACCCACCAAAAGCTCACCGGAGATGTGTCTCCCCTCATCCCTGTCATCAAGAAGACTGTCCACTTGAACACCTTCCCCCAAGGCAATGTCCTACAGACTTCCAGCCAGCCTAGCCTTAGATCCAGGGCCTGGAGTATGCAACAGGGCAGCCTAGGGCCCCTGGGCTCTCTGCCTCCCAATAGCTTTATGCCCAGGAAACTCAGCTCTATTTCCTTAACGATTCGCCAGAACATTCAAGCGCGGTCCCTGGATGCCCCACTTTCTCACTGGGAAGAGTTGCCCAATTTGGGCAAGGAGGTACTCACTCATGGAGAAGGGAGGCCGTCCACTTCAAGATCACCACCCATGGCCCCAGTGCCAAAGGTCAGGACTTCCTCTGAAGGCCATGGGAACCCAGATCTTACCAAAGCCACCAGGACACCATCAGGGAATAAGCCCCTGGTGTCTTCATATCTGGCTTTGCCATTTCACTCTCAGTACACTCAGAGTTCAGGCCCTGTGGCTCAAGTCCAAACCAGAACCTCTCCAGGAAGAGGCAAGTCCAAGCCCAGGGGTATTCCCAGATCCCGAGCATACCTCCAAAGGGCTACTCCCCCTCCTCCTACAAATTTGTCTGCTGTGGGCACAAAACTAGATATAGCCAGAAATGTAGGCACAATGGCCATCAACAGACCTGAGCTGGCTATCAGTATGTCCACACCAAACCCATCCAGAATGGTCAGAGACACAGAACTTCCTATTCTGGGTGCCAAGATGGGCATGGCTGTTGACTTACCTATAGCGTCCAAGGCAGGAAAAGCCACAGATTTGGTGATAGCAGGCCCACCCAAACTAGGCACAGACATGAATTTAGCTGAAGCAGGGACAACCAAGCCAGGCCAGGTTCTGAATTTGGTAACTGCAGACTCAGACAAGCTAGAAAATGTCATGGTTATGACCACGGAGGACTCAGCCATGGCTTTGGAAATACCGGATCAAATTGATCTGGGCATAACCAGGTTGGACACAGCCATGACTTTGGCTGGAGTCAATATAGCCAAGCTGGACACAACTACAGATTCTTCTGTGTTGGACACAAGCAGACTGGAAACAGCCATGGATTCAGTTGTGTTGGTCTGCCCAGTCACTGGTGAGACCAAGCTAGACATTGTCAATCACCTGACCATCGCAGACACTGCAACCTATTCTCTAATGCCAAGCAGAAGCACAGATGTGGATGCTGCCACAGACAGTGCCACCGAACCTACCTCGCTGGACCTGGCCAGAGAACCCAAAGGTAAGCACAAGAACTTGGTTGGGAGGTAGTGTTGCTAGGGGAGCAAGGATGCAACAGTTTCTATAGGTTGGGAAAGAGAATGGGGACTCTAGGGTCAGAATCGAACAGGTGGCAAAAATGGGAACAAGGGTTGAGGGGCTGAAGAGAAGCAGTATGTCCCCTGAACCAAGCAACTGGAAGTCAGGCCGAGGGAAGCCACCAGGAGGAAGGTTTACAGCTTAAGCTGTGGAGAAGCAGACTGAGTCCTCTCTTGACCATGACCTATGCGTCTTTCTTTGTTCTCTGAAAAGTCAGGATAATTAGGTGAGTCCAGCTTAAAGGAAAGTCTAAGTTTGAGGCCAGCCTGGTCTACAGAGCAAGTTTCAGGACAGCCAGGGTGACACAGAGAAATCCATCTCAAAAAAACAACAACTAAAACCAAACAACAACAACAAAAAGTCTAAGGCACAAAAACACAGGCAAACTCTTCAGTCAGCTGTGAGTTATCTACCAGTAGCCTGACATCTCAGTGCTTCTGTGGGTGGGAGATAATGACCCATTTCAGGTCTTGGGGAGACCTAAATCAAATCACAAATAACTTTGTCGGAGATCTGCTATTTAAAAGGTATATCAGCCGGGTGATGGTGGCACACACCTTTAATCCCAGCACTTGGAAGGCAGAGGCAGGTGGATCTTTGTGAATTTGAGGCCAGCCTGGTCTACAAAGTGAGTTCCAGGACAGGGTTAAAAGCTACACAGAGAAACCCTATCTCGAAAAACCAAAAAGGTACAGCCAGGTAAAAGCAGGAGGATAAGAAGTTCAAGGCTAGTCTTACCTGGAAATCTTTCTTGGCTGTAGTTCTTTAAAGTTGAAGGAGAGAGAGGAGAGAGAGAGAGAGAGAGAGAGAGAGAGAGAGAGAGAGAGAGAGAGAGAGGACCCTACACAGATCTATAAAGAGGTCAGTACAAAGGCTAGAAATCCTATAGCTGTCTCGGAGAGGTTTGTGGCATACCCGAAGTCACACCAGAGTTAAATGGTGGCAGTACATTGATTGGAAACCAGGCCTGGCCAAATTTCCAAAGCTCAGGTTCTGGGACAGGAAGAAGGCTTGGAGAGTACCCAGTACAGCGCTTGAACAGGGAGCTGGGCTTGTCAAAGCCTTTCTCATCCCTCTCAGCACACAGCCTAGTCCTCACTCCTGCTGTGAGAGCCCAGCTCCCCATCTTCATCTCTGCTCTTCTGAAATGCAGAAGGCTACGTCTGCTGGGCTCTTCCACCTGGGTATCCAGGCCATGTCTAGAGGCAGGGAGGAGCCCTTTTCTTCTACAACAGTGGTTCTCGACCCCCCCCCCCAGGGGTCACAGATCACACATCCTGCATATCAAATATTTACCTCATGATTTATAACAGTGGTAAAGTTACAGTAATGAAGTAGCAACGAAATAATTTTATGGTTGAGGGTCATCATGACACAAGGAACTGTACTAAAGGGTTGCAGCCCTAGGAAGGTTGAGAACCACTGCTCTAGAAACAGTTGCTGCCCTCCCGCCTCCATCTCTCAGCTGCTGGCACCACCCATCTTTGATACAGTGTTTAGATTCCCCAGGTAATCTGCCGTCCTCATTTTCTTTCTTTTCCATCCCATTCTGTTCGTTCTCAATCTGATTTATGCATCTTCTCTGTACTTGACCATATGGCTGTCACTTCTTTCTTTTCTTTCCTTTCCCTTCCTTCCTTCTTTCTTTCTTTTTTTTCTTTCTTTCTGAGATAATATATCTATGTATCCCTGGCTGTCCTGGAACTATGTAGACCAGGCTGACCTCAAGCACACAGAGATCCACCCACCTCCACCTCCCAAGTGCTGGGATTAAAGACGTGTGCCACCATACCCCACAGCTGTTGTCATTTTGTATCCTTCTTCCGTCTTCCACAAAGCTGCCACAGGGACTTAGCTGGTGGCATAATTTTAAAGTCTCATTATTACCACCCCTCAAGCCCACTGCTCAGCCTACCTCTCCATCCTCTTTAGCTGGGGCAGTCCTTGCCTGTGGCCTTTCTTGCCTTACCCCAAGTCAGTGTTCTGAGTTATCACTTGCACACTGCTGTGCCGCTTCTGGGCTTGGCTGGCCCCGCTGCCCTTCTCTGGAGAATGCCCTTACATTTTTTCTTTTTTTTTTCTCTTCACCATTTGCCTATCCATGTCGGCCCTCACCGGCTCCAAATCTTCCGTTATCTCCATGGTGCGTGTTTGCTTGCACTACACAGCACCTGTGTGAACCAGCTGTCTGATTTCTGTTAGACTCAAAAACTTAAAGGTGAAGAAGGTTTGGTCATCCTTAGCTCTGTGCTGCCAGGGTTGACCACCAAGCCATCGTCAACGCATCAAAGATTTTTTTCCCGGTGGGTAAAGGATGGTCAGGGAAGTTCAAGGTTATAGGGTTCAATATCCAGGCTGGAAGATGGGCCTGGAACCCAGTTCTCTGATTCGGAGCTCTGTCAGCAACCGCGCCTGGGCAGAACCGCGGTGAGCCAGCGCAATACCCCAATCACCGCGTGACTCACGCACGCGCACGGTCACCGGCAGCTGCCACAGATCTCCTGCGCCCCGGACCCGGTAAGGGGTCGGGGACAGGATCTAGGGAAAGAGACAGGGACTGCGTGCGATGCAGGCACCTTCTCGGGCTTGGCAACCCGAGCTCCGGCACCTGCTCCTGCGTGCTGGCGGGGGAGCCGCGGGAAGGGGAGGGGCCCTCAGCGGGGCCGGCAAGCGCACGGGTCACGTGGTGCCGGTGGCAGCGGCAGCATCGGTGCGCGCGGGCAGGGGCGGCTCGGCGCCGAGCAAGCGGAGGCGAGGTCCCGGGTGGGCGCAGGGCGCGGGGCGCAGGGGCGGCGCGGCCGGGTGGCTGGTCGGGCGGGTAGGCGGACGGCGCCGAGGGGCTGCTTGGCCCAGAGGGAGCCCGCGCCCGGCTCAGCCTTGCAGCCCCGCGCCCTGAGCATCTCCCGGAGGACCCGAGACAAAGGAGGATTCATGTCTAAAGGTAGGAGCGTCGTTTGGGCGCCTGGCACCGGCCGGGAGGAGGCTACGGCCCCAAGCGCTACCAAAGGGAGGGTTGCTGTGCTGAGGACCCCACGTGCATATGCATGGACACGCATACCAGGTGGCACCCATTTGGAGGCATAGTCTCCGGAAAAGGCACACACAGAAGCTTGGGGAGATATGGAGACTCAGATGCTTAGGGAAAGCCCCTGCTGGAGCTCTCCAGGACACTCACACGCATGCATAGCATGTACTCCAACCATGGATACCAGACCACCTACAACCAGTAAGAGACCCGTGTGCTGATACATCCGTCAGTCCCCTTCCCCCACATAGAGACCAAGTGCAGAGACAGGCACCAGCTGGTGGTCGCCAAGGGAACTCATTGGCTTCCACACCAGAACGGGGTGGGGGGCGGGTGTCCCTTTTTAATGGGGAAGGACTTGTTTCTTTTTTCCTTCTTTCTCTCTCTCTCTTTTTGAGCTGCCCAGGGCTGGAACTGGGATGGCCTGGAATTGGCACTGCGGTGGGGGTGGGGTTATAAAAGCTGTTGGTTACCAAGGAGCTGGAGGACCCTCCCCCCCCCCAGCTTGGGAGGGAAGAGATAGTCTAGCATTAAGCTAAGGAGGTAGGCATTCTAGAAAGGTTCCCTTCTCCTATTGCCACCTTTCTGACAGAGGGGTGGGGTCTCTGGACCAGACAAAGACAAAGCCATTAATTTTCCTGTAGGAGAAAGCCCTACATCCTTGCTTGCCTTAGGGATGGAGTGTGCTGTCCTGTGGGGCCAGAGCTGAGTCAGGTGGACTCTCTCTCTTCCTGAGCACTAATGTGGCAGATGGTAACCTAGCAGGGGGTGCTGCAGACAGATGCACCCCTCTCTGGGAGAGCTGGGAACTCAGGAGGGGCCCTCCAGGGCCATCTAGCTGCATTCCGCTATGAGCACTGTTATGAACTCTTTTTCCTACTCTTGGGAAGCCCCCCTCCAATCTCAGATGCAGAGGATGGAGAAGGTCTCTATCGGCGTACCTACCTTGACCATGGTTCACACAGTAGCTATTTGTTGGTGGGGGTGGGGTTCTGGTGCTCTGGATGGGAAGCAGCATCCAAGGAAGGAGAAAGGTGTCTGCAGGGACTCCTACCTTGTGGGGCTTTCACTCATACACCATCTGTTCATTCATTGTTGGTGTCTATGATATGCTAGGGTGCACTGGACACAGGGAGCAATAAGGCATGGCTCCTACCTCAAAGAGGGCTGGAAACCAGTGTGCATTTGGTAACAGGTCATTTAAATTCATGATTTTGTGTGGCTTTCACAGTAATCCAGGAAGGCAGGTACATTCCTCTCTCTTTTGAGAAGAAAACCTAGGCTTATAGGGTTCATGCCTCTATCAGCTGCCCATCCAAAGACGGCCTGGTGGGGCCTGGGGAGTGGGAGGAGCACAGAATGGAGTCACAGAGGCCAACTCCAGAGCAGCATTTGCTTTGTACCCTGGAAGTCCTGGTGTACTTGTTAGGCGCCTTCACAGATGGTGGATCCCCTGGGGGCAATGACCTTGTCTTGGATACAAATGTATCCTTGGAATTTAATGTAGCACTTGGTTTAGTCTGGTTTTCATTTGACAGCATATGGAATGAGCTGGAATGAACTGATATTCTAAGTACTCTAGAACCTACAGGGGGTTGAGGCAGCATGCCAAGAGGGGCATTCATATCAGATGGAAGACTCTCAGTAAGGGGAAGTTACTAGACTGGGGTTCCAGCAAAGCTTGTGACACAGTGACCAGCATCACATCTGTGGTACTTGTGGTACTTGATCAGTGGCAGCTGTTAAGCCTGTGACTGGCATGTAATTAGAAAATGGTTGGGAGGAGGCCGACTTGCTGGTAGGTACTCTGTCCTTGCTCATCATAGATGCTAACACTGTTCCTTGGAAGATTGAAAGTGAGAGCCACTTATGTCCCAGACTTCCACCAGGCCAGCCATAGAGTCTAGGAGTTGTTCCAGCATCTGGTCAGCCCCCTCCTTCAGTCAGGGTCTGAGAGACAGAGCTGAGTAGGCCATGGTGCGGACACACGCTTTCTACGTATTTACAGCCTCCACATATACAAGTACCCTTGCCTGCCTCCCAGGTGGCTTATGTCACAACACAGGCTGGAGGTACCAAGTGTGCCTAGCAGGCATGTAGGAAACCAAAAGGGCCAGGCTGTGAAAACAGCAGGAAGGAGAAATGTGGCACTGGCTCCCAGGGCAGATGTGCTAAAGGGGGACATGAGCAGGGTGTGGAGTGGAGGAGCGGACCCAGGCTGTGCAGAGTCAGCTGTCATAGGGCTGAGCCAATCCTGCTGCCCTCTGGAGCCACCTGGCTGGCAACAGCTTCCTGGGAAGCAAGAGGGAGCAGAGCCAGGCTCTGAGGAGGTGTTGAGGCTTTGTCAGGTTTAGCTGTGCCTGAGGGGGGACACGGGAAAGAAGGATCCCATCTTGCCAGTATCAGGGGAAGGACCAGGTGGCAGGGGTACAAGAGCAGATTCCTAGCTGGGCTTGGGAATGGGGAGGGAGACCGTGTTCCCACTTCCTCCTGCCCATCTGCTGCTGCATCAACCTTCCTCACAAGGCTGAGAGGCAGGGTGGTAGTCATGAACTGCGGGGTTCCAAAATGGCACAGCTTCTTGAGAGCATGGCGGCAAAGATATGCTTGTGAAATCAGCAACCGGGGCACCTCCGCTTCATAAATGCTTTCATGTGCTCAGTTTCAATCCCACCCCAGAAAGCTAAACTTGAAAAGGGCAGGGGTAGCTGGGCAGTGGTGGTGCACATCTTGAGTTTAGGGCCAGCCTGGTCTAGAGCTGGGGCTACTCAGTGAAACCCATCTCAGGACAAAACAAAACAAAAAGGCAAGGGCGAGAGGGCATGGGCCTGTGAGGCTGGACTCTGGGCTAATAAGCATCGTGTCTCATGTAATACTGCAGCCTTAGTCATGACCCTACCATTCTGCGGAGGAAGAAGCAGGCTCATAGGAGGGAAGTGGCCACACAAGTCTTCAAGCTGACAAATAGCAGAGCCAAGATCTTTTCCACTTTACCCCACTCCCATTTTCCAGAAAGGAAAGTGGAGTTGATCTCTTGTAGGACTTACCCTGCAGGACAGTGACCCACCACGTCTCACCTGTGTGTGAGCATGCCAAGGGGACCTTTGTCTTTCTCTGGGGAGAGCTATTTCCCCAGCCTCCTCTTCTGCTGCTTACTAGTATGAAAGTGTCGTCTTAGGCAAGTACTGTCCTTGTGTGGGGTCTCATTCCTCCTTTGCTGGCTCCGCAGGCTCAAAACATTGCATGGGAGGTGTTGGGAGACCCTCTGCTGCACAGCAGCTTTTGAGACTCATGGCCCAGAGGGGAGACTGAGGCTGAGGGTGGAGTAACACTTACTCTGTAAAGAAAAGTAGCTCTGATTGCTTCTAAAAGGCCAAGAAAGCGAGACCATTGACAGTTGATATATAGTAGACCTGGGATCCTAAAGGTTCTTTGTTCCTTGCTTGGCAAGGCAAGATGTAGGTCCGAATAACTGAGACATTTCATAGATCAGAGCTCTTTTTTTGGGTGGAGTTGCCCCCCAGGAAATGTTTGGTACTCTGTCGAGATGCTTTTGGTGGTCACATCTGAGAGACTCCTTCTGGAAACTAGTAGAGACTATGGATGTTATTAACCATCCTGCAGGCACAAGACAACCCCGCTACAGTAACTACCCAGGTATCAATAGAGCTAAGGTGAAGGAGCCCTTGGATTGCATATACAAAGATGCAGTACTTTGAGGCAGTGATGTGTTTGAATGTGTCCAGCAACTGGAGAACCTGATTGGGGCTAGAAAGATAGCTCAGAGGTTACTGCTTACTGCTCTCCGAGAGACCTGGGTTTGATTCCCAGCACCTGTGTGGCAGCTCACAACAGTTTGTAAATCCAGTTCCAGGATGACCCAGTGTCCTCTTCTGGCCTCTGTGGGCACTGAATACATGTGATGCACATACTTACATTTATGCAAGCACTTACACACATAAGATGAAAATGTATAAATCTTTACATAATAAACAAACTGGAGAACCTGGTGCTGGTACAGATTTTGCAACTGACCTAAATGGTGTTCTTGGGCAAGTCCCTGTCCCCTTGCTACCCTTTTCTCCTGGGACTCAGTGTTTTCTTCACCTACACAGTATGGGGCCCAGACTGGATGAAATTATGGTCTCTTCCAGTCCCAACTCTGTGTCCCCATATCAAGATAATCTTGTGCCTTCCATGAAACCCTTTTTCTGCTGCTGCTCACCCTGCCTATTCCTCCAACCTCGGCTTTTCAGGGCTCCCAGAGGCCAGGACGGACACAGCTATGTCAGAGCTGGTACCTGAGCCCAGGCCTAAGCCGGCAGTGCCCATGAAGCCGGTCAGCATCAACTCCAACCTACTAGGCTACATTGGTATCGACACCATCATCGAACAGATGCGCAAGAAAACCATGAAGACTGGTTTTGACTTCAACATCATGGTCGTTGGTATGGAAAGCCATGGGGTCACTGAAGGCCTAGTGGTGGGCAGCGCCAAGGATCCCATTTCTTTCCCCAGAATGGCCTGGCTTCTCTAGGGTGAGCTCTTTCTAGGAGGGAGGATTTCATCATGCTGATCACAAAGGTCTGGTTTCTTCCTCCTAACCGGCTGATCTGAGGATGGGAGATTGGGGTGGATGGCCAGTCCGGCTTCATCACTAGCTGAACAGAGACGGGCAGCCTCTTCATCACTCTGAGCTGGCTTTTAGGTTTGTGGAATGGGCATCGTCAGCCCTTTCCCATCTCCGAGAGCCGTGAGAGGATTGGGTGAAAGATGGTCTCGTTGTTCACACCTTAAAGCTTCAAAGTTTTCCAGGGTCTTAGTCACTAAGGAGTGTCAGTGAGTCACAGTATGTAGTAGGAAGGGACATTTGCTTCATCCGAGTCATTCACTGGGTGTAGAAACAGAGTGAGGCAGCCTCCTCCCTCCCTCTTCTTCCATACAGTCAACAAGCCCTGTCCCTTTAACCATGTAAAGATCTCTGGGGCCTGTCAACTTCTGCCCATTCCCCACCACTACCCTAGGCCAGCTCACCTGGGTGGCTGCAGCTACCTGACTCAGTGTGGATCTGTAGAAGAACCACCTTGGTCAGGGTAGATTCATCCAGGTATTTTGCTACAAATCCACCAGCGGAGCTGACATGGATGTTGGCTGTCTGGCGCCAAAGTCTTAGCTTAAGAATCAGAAGTAGCCAAGCTGCGTGGTGGTGCATACCTTTAATCACAGAACTTGGGAGGCAGAGGCAGGCGAAGCTCAGTGAGTTCGAAGCTAGCCTGCTCAGAGTGAGTTCTAGGACAGCCAGGACTGTTGCACAGAGAAACCCTGTTTCAAAAAACCAAAAACCAAGCCAAACTAAATCAACAACAACAAAATCAAACCAAAACAAAATAAATCAGAAGTAGATGGTAGATGGTTTGTGGACCTTTACAGCGGTGCCAGTTGGGGTGACATGGGCTCTCCTGGTTCTTCATCTCCTTTCCTCTCCAATTCATTGTCCCAGTGGCTTTCCCAACATGAGAACTCATTGAACCATCCATCCTAATTCCCTAACTCTTTTAGCCTCAGGATAAACTTAGACTTCTATCCTGGCTGGGAACTGCTCCAGCTCAGCTTTTACCAATTCCCATCTACATTCTGCTCATGCACACAGAGAGGCTCTTGACTTGCGTGCTCTTTCCTGTAGAGCCCTTTTAACATAACTATCTAAGTGGCTTCTGCCAGCTCCTCAGGTAGGATGGGAACTGCTTCTAGTCACCGGTCCTGGTCTCTGCCAGTTCCCTCCTTCATTGCCCATCTGTGAGGAGACGATGGCCTAAAGGGATAACATGCCAAGCCCAAAGCAGTGAAAACACCACATATATATACACACAACATAGTACATCACATATACACAGATACACAACATGCTGCACACACACACACATGCATACAACGTGAGCATTTAACACATATACATACACATGTAGAATAAATAAATGTAAAAAAAAAAGAAGGCTGGAAATATGGCTCAGTGGTTAAGAGCACTGGCTGCTCTTCTAGAGGACCCAGGTTCGATCCCCAGCACCCACATGGCAGCTCACAACTGTCTGTAAATCCAGTTCCAAGGCTTCTGTCACACTCACACAGATACACATACAGGAAAAACCACCAATAAACATAAAATTTAAAAAAGTTTATATAAAAAAAAGGATTCTTGGCGTGTGAGCCCTGAAAGATCAGATCATTTAGTAGCTGTGTTGCCTCACACGTTACGTCTCAGCTAGGGAGGAAGACAGCTCTGCTACGAGATGCACAGGGATGAGTTAAAGAGTGATTAGAGAGGGCGAGGTACAAAGACCAATTTTATTAACAGACATGGACATGCTCAAGCACTGTGAGGCGGATCTGAATGCAAAGTAATTCTGTTCTCACTTTTAGTATCATTAAAGATGGAAAAGCTAAGTCGAACAAAACCACAAGCCAAACCAAACCAGAAAACTGTATCACACACACACCAAACAAATGCACAAGCTGTACCTTCTCTCAGTGGTTCTGGGCTCCACGGGAGGGTTCTGCGGCTCAGGAGGTAGATGTGCGGCCTGTCTCCCTTTCTCCGTCTCCTCCTCCCTTGCTACAGGCCAGAGTGGACTGGGCAAGTCAACGCTGGTCAACACACTCTTCAAGTCCCAAGTGAGCCGAAAGGCCTCCAGCTGGAACCGGGAGGAGAAGATCCCTAAGACAGTAGAGATCAAAGCGATTGGGCATGGTGAGAGCTAGTCCAGGATGTCCTCTGTGGGCATCATTCTGAGGAGGCCAATGCCAAGCAAGAGAAAGGGGGCTTAGTGGGGAAGAAGATGTGAAAGGTAACCGCAGAGTGGAATTAAACTCCAAATTTGTTGGTGCAGACTCCTTAGGCTGCTAGGGCTAGACAGTGAGGTGGGAGTGGGGGAAGTGTGTACGTGTAGAACTGGAAGAGGTGGGTCTTGACCTAGGTGATAAAGCTCAGGGAGGATTTAGATGTAGACACAGAAGAAACAGAGCACAGTCTTCTAGGTATAGAGAGAAGCATGTGTACAAGTATAGAGTAGGTGAAGTCTATAATCTTGACTTGGCTAATCTATTAGCTGCTGCTCAGAAGTATGGGTGTTCCTGGCCAGCAGACTGTAGGGCTCCTGGGGTCAACTATAGGACTGACCTGTCAGATGCTCTTTTTATTCTCTCCAGTGATAGAGGAAGGTGGTGTCAAAATGAAGCTGACAGTCATTGACACGCCAGGCTTTGGGGACCAGATCAACAATGAAAACTGGTATGTGTCTGCTTCTGTGATTTCTTTCCTAAATACTCTGCTAGGAAGACATAATGAAGATTAATTCCCATTGAAGACTACCTGCATCCTCCTGGGAGAATGCTACCCTTGCTAACCATCCATGGAAAGCCACCCATGGAAAAGCCGAGGGAGAACTGGCTGTTGAGTAGAGAAGTGAGCATAGAATGTGAGATGGGTGTGAGGGGATTGGGACCTGACTGAGTCTTGTCCTTTGGATGTATGCCATCTGTGTTTCCCCCACCCCTCAGCTGGGAGCCCATTGAGAAATACATCAATGAGCAGTATGAGAAGTTCCTGAAGGAAGAGGTGAACATCGCCAGGAAGAAACGCATCCCTGACACTCGTGTCCACTGCTGCCTTTACTTCATTTCCCCCACAGGACACTCGTATGTACCAGACCCACTCCTACTACTAGGTCCAGTGTGTGTCATTTGTGCCAAGGACTGGAGAACCCATACTTGGACATAGCTGGGGAGGGCCAGATGGCTGGAAGGTCATGGTGCTGTGACCTTAGGGTTCCCCAGACTTTCCATAAGAAAGAGAGTAAAGCTGAGCATCACTGCCCCCTCCTCCCCCATACTGTTCACTGGTATCCCAGCACAACCCAACTTTACCAACGGAGAACTTGAGCAGAGGGCACCTCATTTGTTCAGCAGATTCTTGCTTTGGCCAAGACTTGGGGCATGGGGGTGGCAAGAAAGGTAAAGTGGGCAAAATCAGGAGCTACTGGACTGGGGCTGGTATTTAGGCAAGATGTGGAACTTAGCTGTAGGTATCTAGACAGTGGCCATTTCCGCAGGATGAGCCAGACATCCAGAGATGAAAGCTGTGCTGGGAGCTTAATTTGTAAGTGGTGGATGGGCCCCAGGATAAGCAACATGGGAGCAGGCAGAAGTCAGGGATCTCTGTGGTGTTTCTAGCCACCTTCCTACAGGGTAGTGTGTCTCCCTAAGCCCCTCTGCAGGGTCAGAACTAAAGTTTTTGAGGGGATGACACAGCCAGGTAGACTCTGAATTTTGAGGGAGCCAGGGGGTACCCAGCCAATGTTGAGTTGTGAAATAATAACCCTGGGTCAGACATTGATCTCAATAAAATGAGGGCTTTTTTGTTGTTGTTGGTTTTGTTTTGTTTTTAAGAATGAGTGCAGGGAATTAAACATGCTACCATTGAGCTATATTCCAGCCCTCTTTTTTACTTTTAAAAAATATTTATTTATTTATTTACTCTACTTATTTTTTTAAAATATTTATTTATTTATTATGTATACAATATTCTGTCTGTGTGTATGTCTGCAGGCCAGAAGAGGGCACCAGACCTCATTACAGATGGTTGTGAGCCACCATGTGGTTGCCGGGAATTGAACTCAGGACCTCTGGAAGAGCAGGCAATGCTCTTAACCACTGAGCCATCTCTCCAGCTCCTTTACTCTACTTATTTATCAAGGCAGGGTTTCTCTGTGTAGCCCTGGCTGTCTTAGAACTAGCTCTGTAGACCAGGCTGGCCTTGAACTCAGACATCTGGCTGCCTCTGCCTCCCAAGTGCTGGCATGTGTCACCATGCCCAGCTCTCTTTTTATTTTTAAAGATAGGGTCTCACGTAGTTGTCCAAATTTGCTTTGAACTTACTCTGTAGCCCAGGTTGGCCTTGAATTTGAGATTTTTCCTGCCTCAGCTAAAACAGTAGTTTTAGCTTTTCTTAGACCTTGGTCCACAGTTAGTGGAAACTATAAGACAATCTGACTTAGCGGATTCCCCAGACTGCAAACTAGGGTCAGACCAGGGCTCCAGAGCCTGGCTCTGTGGGATGGAAGGTGGGGGCTGAAATGAGCCCATTGACAAGAGTTCAGTTGGTAAGGGCCATCCATGTATGTCCCCCAAAGAGAGAAATTCTTAGGTTGGAAAAGGTGTCATGGGATGATTTGAGGGGGTTTAAGGAGAGACATGATTTACATAGAAATTGAGGAAGGAGAGGGGGAGCTTGATTGTGATGGGCTGAGGGTGGAGCTGCAGACATGCAGCCGGCGCTGAAGCGGTGGATATTTGCAAGAGGAGAGGCTGCAATTGCATGGCCTCAGCTAGGTTCCCAGACCAGTCCTCTCCCAAGGATGGTGTGGAGAGAGCAGGGGCTGAGTTGGGAAGGGTTGGTGACTCTGACATTCCTGTCTTCTCTGGGCCCTAGCTTACGACCGCTTGATCTTGAGTTCATGAAACACCTCAGCAAAGTGGTGAACATCATCCCGGTCATTGCCAAGGCTGACACCATGACCCTGGAGGAGAAGTCTGAATTCAAGCAAAGGGTGAGCAGCCACTTTGCCCTTTTCCTGTCTAGGGGTTCCTTCCCCTCCTCTGGGTCTGAGCCATTTCCTCTTTGCCATGGCTCCTACTGCTACTCTACTCCAGTTTCCTACCCTAACTCCCTCCCACTTAACTATCCAGGAGGCAAGGGCTAGAAGTTCCTGGACCAAAGGTACGGCCATGCAGTTCCAGGCTGCCTCTTCCTCACCCTCCGTATTTGTCTGTAAAGGCTCCCAGATACACTCATCACGGAGAACCTGAGATCTCACTGTTCCAATGTTAGGTTACTTGAAAGACTACACTAACCAGTAACCAACAGTAGTATGCTAGTACTCATGGGATGAAAAGAAAAAGAAACCAAAGAAAAAGCACTGAAGAAGTCCTGGAGGAAGAGACTTATGCTGGTCTTGAGAGAGGGCTAACAGATAGCCTTGGGACGTGAACTTTACTTCCCTTGCAAAGGAGAGCAGAGCATGAAGGACAAGGTCATGAGCATGGCCTGTGGCATCTGGACACAGCTGTGCTGTCATTCTGAAATCCCAGGGGCCTGAGCCTGCATCCACTCCTCCTCTTTCCTCTCAGGCTGGGCTGTGTCTTTTCCTGGGATCTCAAGGGATCATCAGTGCTGTACTGCCTTGCTCCTCTAGGTTCGCAAAGAGCTTGAAGTGAACGGCATTGAGTTCTACCCTCAGAAAGAGTTTGATGAGGATTTGGAGGACAAAACAGAGAATGACAAAATCAGGGTAGGTATGTGGGGCCCTCTGCGTCACACAGATTCCCGGCCCAGTGCCTCTGGGATGTGCCTTCAGGCCCTTCTGGTTTCCCTACCATATCTCCATGTCGTGTCATCTAACCCAGACCTCAGGAAGTGGGAAAGATGATGACCCTTACTAGGACTGTGAACCCACAAGCAGGGCTTCCTGTACAGTCTTGTCCACCACCAGATGATATGAAAGCTTCCCTTTTCTTCCTAGGACCTGGCAAAACCTCTGTCGGGTGATGGGGCACTAGGCAGGGAAAGCATTGGGCTAGTACCAAGGGGAATCTATGCTCTAGGCAAAGTTTACCTCATTTCTCACTCTATAAAATACAGAGTCTAGACTAGGTGAGTGGCTAATAGGCTTTCTCTCTCCCTGGAAGAACTACATAAAAAAAAAAAAAAAAAAAACAACCGAAGGCCAATGAGATTGCTCAGCACGTAAAGGTGCTTACTGCCAAGCTGACTGCCTGATGAGTTGGATCTCCAAGATCATGAGGCAGAAGGAAAAAACTGACTCCCAAAAGTTGCTCCCTGATCTCAGGAGACACTTGAAATAAAGCATGCATGCACGCATGTGCACATGTACACACACACACTCACACAATATGTAATTAAAAATTTTAAAGAAGAATAATGGGCTTAATGTAAGTTATAAGAGTTAATAAGAAGCCTGAGCTAATGGGCCAATCAGTTTATAACTAAAGTAGAAAAAAATTTTAAACAAAAAACTTTAGAACTCTAACATATAAACCACTAGAACAGAACTGCTTTGACTGAGTGTTGTGGGCACAGAGCTCTACTGCCCCAGCAGGTGCTAAAATACCTTCTGTGGCTCTGGCCTCACCAGGAAACTAGGTTTGGAGACCATTGGCTGTATGACTTCTTAGGTCTTGCCCCATAATTCTGTGATTCTGCATCACAAACCTAGCCCATTACCAACCCAACCTAATCTGTGACAAATCTCCATTCACGGCTTAGGTTTTGAGACCCTTCTAGACTCTTCTAGAAAGTTGAAAAATCTAGCGGAAGCCCTTTATCTCTTAAAGTTGGACAGATACTCAGTTGAAAAAGACAATTGAATTAAGGTTATTACTAAAAATTAAGGTTATTACCCCCCTTTTTTGTGGGTTTTTTTTTGAGACAGGGTTTCTCTGTGTCACAGCCCTGGATGTCCTGAAACTCTCTTTGTAGACAGGTTGACTTCAAAGATCTGCCTGCCTCTGCCTCCTGAGTGCTGGGATTAAAGGCATTTGCCACCACTACCTGGCATTACAAAAACAAAAAACAACCTTTTTAGTGACATTAATTTACTTATTGGGGTGATGAGGGAGTGGGAGTCCCTGTGGCATGTGTGGAGGTCAGAGGAATAACTTTCAGGAGCTAATTTTCTTCTTCTCCTGTGGCTCTAACTCAGGTTAGATTTGGTGACAGGTATTTTTATCCATTGAGCCACCTCACCAGCCTCAGATATTCACCTTAAAAATAACGCCTATAAATCTTAAATGTCTAAAAAGAAGCAGTTTAGGAAGCTAAAATGTTAAAAGTATGTGTCACATCCATCAGCCTTTATATCCTTGTGGTGCTGGGGATTGCATCATCACATTGCTTTATCACACATGTGCACACACACCACACACTCTGTGCAGGCCTGCGGATCAAACCTAGGACCTTGGATATGCTAGGCAAGCATTCGATCACTGAGCTGCACTCTCAGCCCAGAGTCCATTCTTGATGCCAAAGCAGTTCACTGATGTCATCTTTCTGCACACTTGGCATAATTTTCTGAAAACAGCTCCACACCTATGTCTTCAGTTTACATATGGTAATCATGGGCTGCGCGAAGGAAGGGCTTCCCTGCAATCATATCATCATGTGATGTGGTAACTGTTTTACTGGTTTGTGTGTGTCTAGGCTATGAGTTTGCCCGTGAACTTTTCTCAGAACGTATTCCAGCCATTAAGCAACACATGGCTCTTTTTTTTCCCCCGACAATAACAAACACACACCAGGCAGATACATTCGGGTGCTTGCTCCGATAGAGCAGAGCCCTGAGAGTTCGGTACCTGGGCATCTGCCAGTAGGTTCCATGGGAGCCACAGAACACATCTTGGAGTCTGGCTGGCGCCTGAGGGGCGGGGGGAGGTGCCATTTGTAAGAGTCTGTCCTAGCTACCTCACAGAGCTGTTCCAAATCAAACGAAAATATGTGCTCAAGCACAATGAACTGTACAAAGTGCTCTTTAGTTGAAGGAAAGCCAACTTACTGAGACTAACCAGCCAGACAACAGTGTAGTCAGGGTTGGGCCCAGGACCCGAGTGCCAGCTCAGCCTTTTCAAGGGACAGAGTCTTGCCCTTACCCCCAGGAGCATCACTGAATGAGCAACAAAGTAAGTTGTGAAAGGCTATCCTGCCCTTGGACATTCGGTTTGCAGAAGAGGACTGAGCATGTGTGCTGCTTTGTGCTCTTCCCCCATCCAGCAGGAGAGCATGCCCTTCGCTGTGGTGGGGAGTGACAAGGAGTACCAAGTGAATGGCAAGAGGGTCCTCGGCAGAAAAACCCCATGGGGGATCATTGAAGGTAATTCAATCCATCTCCTAGAAGTGGCTATCCAGAACCACTATTAATCATCAGGAAGTCAAAGTGCTGTTCTGGGATATTGATGCCAGCCAGTTGCTGCCGATAAGGAGCTTATTGGCAAGCAATGCCACCATTTAACTTGTGATTAGATGGCAATGACTTGGCCTGTCAAATGAATTTAGAACCTGGAGAAACTATAAAGGGTGGAAAAAAAAACAGAGAAAGGTTTTCATATGTGATCTGGCAAAGTGCCAAAGGGTGGTTCAGCTATTGTAAAGACAAAGGTCCTAGCATTTATTATGAATAGATGTGACCTTGGGTGGGATATGATGATTCTGAACATTTCCAAGAAGTTGCTTCAAGGGTCTCATTCAGGGCTCGGGAGTAGCTCAAGTGATAGAGCGCTTGCTTCACGTGTGCAAGACCCCGCGTTCCATCCCCTCCAGTCCACACAAAACCAAACCAAGAAGACGAACAACCCATTATTCAACATGGTAGCCCTGTGAGGAGTGCAGGTGCTCCTGTCCTCAGAACATGAATCTTGGACAAGTGTCTTGTTTTGCAGAGGTCACACAGTCCCCACCCACCACCAGCAGCTGCTCTGGAGACTAAATCCAGCACTTTTCACGTGCTAGTGAAACTTGAACTTCAAATTTGGATATTTTGATTCCCAAACTGAGATTTACTCCACTGTCTTGGATTGTTTATTGTTAATAATGTTTGTGGTCCTGGTAACAGAACTCAGGGCTCACTGTGCTAAATAAGTGCTTTACCACTGAGCTAAATGCTCAACTAGTGTTTTTTTTTTTTTTTTTGAGACAGGTTTTTACTGTTGTATCCATGGCTGGCCCTGAAAGCATGATCCTCTGCCCCTTGTCCCAAATGCTGGGATTGCAGTGGTGGGCCGCCGTGTTCACCACACCCAGGACCTCAGGATTTTAAAAGTAGCATTATCTCATTATTCACCTTGAATTAGAAATATTGATGGGAGGGGACTGGAGAGATGGCTCAGCGGTTAAGCACACCGACTGTTCTTCCAGAGGACCCAGGTTCAATTCCCAGCACCCACATGGCAACTCACAACTGTCTGTAACTCAAGTTCCAGTGGATCCAACTCCCCCAGACACCAATGCATATAAAAATAAAAAAATTACAAAATGTTGATGAAAATGTTATAAACACATTGTGAGACCAGAGTCATATAGTATCCTCCTTTCTTCCCATCATTCTTGGTGTGTGGCTTGCAGACAGCAGCCACTCCACATCTGTTAGCTGGGTTTTCTGACCTTGGAGAGCTGGTTCAGTTATGAGCTCCTGTGTGTTTTCCTTTCTTTCAATCATCTTAGGCCTTCACAAGTTTTTTTTTTTTTTGGTTTGTTTGTTTGTTTTTGTTTTTTTGAGACAGGGTTTCTCTGTGTAATAACCCTAGCTATCCTGGAACTAGCTCTTGTAGACCAGGTTGGCCTCCAACTCACAGAGATCTGCCTGCCTCTGCCTTCCGAGTGCTGGGACTAACGGTGTACACCACCACAACCTGGCGTCTCGTGCTCTCTTTAAAGCTGCTCACCTCTGAGCTGTGCACTAGTGAAACGGCCACCCATTTTCTTCTGTTTTATCCATAGTGGAAAACCTTAACCACTGTGAGTTTGCCCTGCTTCGAGACTTCGTCATCAGGTAAGACGTTCTCCCCCTTCCCATGTGGCGGTTTTAATTATTTGGGATTGAGGGTCATCCGTCCAAATTTACTTCCTGAGTTTCCATGTATCTCCAACAGAGCTTTCTGTCCCAGTTCTAGCCCCTGTCTCAAAGAAGGAGGGGTTGAAGAAATGTCATTGGCCCTCAGGAGTAGGGCCAAGTCATTGGGTTCAGTCTACCAAAGAGCTGTGTTAGCCTAGAGGTGGATCACTTCTCATCTTCCAACCCTTAATTGCATCCCCTTCTCTTTTTCACTGTGTCCTTCAGGACTCACCTCCAGGACCTCAAAGAAGTCACCCACAACATCCATTATGAGACTTACAGGGCTAAGAGGCTCAATGACAATGGAGGCCTCCCTCCGGTGAGCGTGGACACAGAGGAAAGCCACGACAGTAATCCATGATGAGTTCCTTTTCTGTGTTAGCTGCCATACATATCTCACTTCTCCGAACACACACACATCCCAGGCACCACCTCCAGCCACCTTTTCCTGTCAGCTCTGTCCCAAAGGCCTGTCTGGTATTTGTGGAGTATTTTGTCGTGTGTGTGTGTGTGTGTGTGTGTGTGTGTGTGTGTGTGTGTGTGTGTGTATGAGAGAGAGAGAGAGAGAGAGCACCTGGGTATGTGTGCTCAGGGGTGCGATAATTTCATTGCCCTCTCTGGAAAGTCTTTTGTTAGTCTGCTTTCTCCATGACTATCCATTCTGTCTCCTTTTCTCTTGTGCTCCAGAACAAAAAGCTGTGCGTCTCACTCAGGAGGTCTGGGGAAGGTTTTGTTTTAAAATTCTGGGAGCAGGTGAGCCACAGGCAACCCTTTCTTTCTTCTGATCCACCCACAAACTGAGGCTGCAAGTGTTCTTCACAGACAGGTGGCTGAGCTAGCCCATGGTGGGGTGTGGGGTTCGGAACAACCTTCGCTGTAAGTTGAGGTGGCCTGGACCTCTTGACAGAGAAAAGAAAGGTCATGGGGAGCAGAGAAGAATGCTGAGGGGGGTGGTTCCTGCAGAATTAGTGCCTGGAAATGGAGCTCCACCCTTGGGTCTATGTCAAGGCCACCATCAACACCACCACCTTGCTGCAGACCACTGCTTTCTATGCTCACCTTGCCCATGTTTGCAGCCTGGCTGGTTGTCTCCTCTTCCCGATTCCCCCCTCTGTCTCCTTTGCTTCCTTTCTTCATATATTCCTACATCCTCCATCTCTCCTGCCTGTCTCTGACCTTTCGCTTCCTTTTAGAGTAATCTGTTAGCTTCATTTCTATATTTAGAAATCATGCCCAGCCTACTTCCTAAATTGACTTTCTGTTGCCCTAAAATAAAGTTACAACTAGGGGCTGAAGAGATGCCTCTGTGCTTAAGAGCAACTTCCACTCTTGCAGAGGACCCAGGTTCGGTTCCCAGTACCTACGTGGCAGCTCACGACTGCACTGAGTGACTCCAGCTGCAGAGGATCAGACGCCCTCTTTTAACCTCCACAAGCTTGGCATATATATATATATATATATATATATATATATATATACATGGAGACAAACTCATATGCATAAGATAAAAATCAATAAATACTCAAAAAATAAAGTCACAAGTAAAAGCATGGGACAATACACACTGAGATGGCAAGAGAAATCCGAGCTATAGGGAATGGAGGATCCAGTTTCTGCAGCGGAGCACTGAAATTTGCCCTGAACTCGGGAGTAGCCTAGGGAAAAAGGGGAACTTGGACTGCCTGCTCCATGTTCTGTTCAAGGAAGCACACATACTGGTCAAGTGAGGCAACTTTTGGGTGGAGGACATGACATTTTCGAACTAATTCTGAAGCATCAGAAACAATATATAGAATTTCTTAGGGACCCAGGACTTCGGAGACAAATTCTAGGACAGTTTCCTTTCTCTAGATCCTTCTATGTTAAGCTGACTTTTCTGTGGCTTCACCTCATGTAAACCTCACTCGCTCTTTCTGTTCTCATTTGTCTGTCTTCCTCTGCTTCTCCCCTCTTCCCCCCGACCCAATTTCCCCACCTTTTGATCCTATAGATACTCCCAGGAACATCTACATACATTTAGCCTTCTCTTGCCTTTTTTCGGAGCCCTGCAGTTATGCACACGCCCACTGCTCCTTGCACACACAAGTTATTCTTCTTCCCGTAGTTTCTAAGGCTGCTTTAAGAAAAACAGTTTAGCCTTAGGAAAGGGATTCTGTTTACCATTGCTCTCATGCACTATCCTATCTCCTGGTCCAGCCTGGGTATTTAACTGGTCCTCACTGAATGCCACCATTCATAGTCACAGTTCCTTTATCACTTAGGCACTAGGAGAAACAAAAGAGATGGATCCCATGATTCAGTGGACAAAGTGAAGGAGGAGGGAATGATCAGATCATGTGACCCTAGTCCTATGATCTTAGCCTTTCCTTAGCTCTACCTATCTAGCCCTCATTCCTCATCTCATTTTCCCATAAGTTACTCCGAAGTAGGCACCCGTCAGGCTAGAGTGGGAGCAGTGTTCTAGAGCTCCCTGGCTACTCCAGGGAGTTGTCATGTATAATGATGTGGATTTGGTCACCTAGGGCCAGCAGGGATAAGGAGGGTAGGATAGTTGGATAGGCTAAGTAGCAGAATGGTGCCTGACCCCTCATTAAGCTATGGATGGTTTCACTGTCCCTGGAGAAGCTGTTTTTATGTGCTTGCTGTAAACTGCTGGTCTCCACACCCTCAACCGTTCTCAACTCCCCTTGCAGGGAGAAGGCCTCCTGGGCACTGTCCTTCCACCTGTGCCAGCTACCCCCTGTCCCACTGCTGAATGAAGGCCATTTCAAGCGCTGCTTCTCCCTCATTCCTTCCAGCTGCTCTTGCTGCAGGGCCAAGCCCCCTTTAATGCTGTGCTTGTCCAGCCCACCACCACAACCCCTTTCAGCCCTCAGCAGGTGGGAGGGGCCGACTGCCTCTTTAGGACCAGTAGCTTCCTCCAATTAATAGACTCCTCTCCTCCTAATGGAACGGAGTTCCTGCCAGCCAGCATTGCCCTGCTCCATCGTCTGTCAGCAGCCCCAGCCCATGTGTAGAGAGAAGGAACTCACCGAGAGCTTCTCCTGCCCTTGCAAGCCCATTCCAGTGACTTGTAACCATCTCCAAGGGAACCGGCACTGCTCCCTAGCCATTCATCTGCATGAGTACTCTTCTTGGCTCCCTTAAATGGCCAAGGAAGCATTTTTTCTGCTTGTCAGTCATTGAGGTCAGCTGTGTGAGCCCCCATGTGGGACAAGGGTGTCTCCTTCATTGCTTAAAGGTATAAGGGTGATTCATAACAGATATTGGGGAGCAAGAGGACTAGCGTCACTTAAATCACCACTGGTATCTGGCCCAGTGTGTGTATATGTGTGTGTGCGTGTGTGTGTGTGTAGACAACCTCTTTACCCCAAAATGTGGCCATTTGGGAAGTGGTTTTCCTGAAAAGAAGTTGCTGGGTTTGACTTCCTTACCCCCAAACAACAAGGGGAAAAAAAAGGTGAATTAAACACACACACGAACCACCCCAAACTCACAAGCTATACACTCTAGGCAGAAAAATAGCACCCTTTTGTACATTTAGCAATAAGAGGGATCTCTTCCCACCTACCCTGAACATTCCAACTCCCATCTCCCACCCTGTTAATGTGAGCAGTGCATTAGCCTGACCACAGGTGGTCGCTAGGGGCTAATGGAAAATACTCGACGGAGGGCAAAGCCCCCAACAGATGCATGAATGTTTGCGAATGTCGGCTGCCACTGCCCCATACACTGTGTCTTTATAGAACCCTCCCTTGGCCACCTCACCTGCCATCTCCACCTGGATACAACTTGCTCAAAGGCTGGTGACTTGTGGGCCATTCATCTACAAGTCTTGATGGAACAAGAGGCCCAAGCCTAGGGGATGCAGGAACGACCCATTTT
This sequence comes from Dicrostonyx torquatus, assembly GCA_028555095.1. Taxonomy (NCBI): domain Eukaryota; kingdom Metazoa; phylum Chordata; class Mammalia; order Rodentia; family Cricetidae; genus Dicrostonyx; species Dicrostonyx torquatus. Next base: position 148,154 of record JAQHUG010000526.1, on the reverse strand, counting down.
TAAAATATTAGTCCCAGCCAATGTTTTGGTGATATTCCAGTTGAATTTCCCAATTGAAAACAAGCCAACAGACACTCAGACTGGTCATGTAAATGTTGCTAGCCTCTGTGTTGTACAACTAAACATTGCTGTTTGAACGATAACGGCCTGGTCTTTGTGTTGTGTTCTTTCCACCTCAATCAAATCAGCCATGGATGACATCTCACCCGTGTGTGAGCTAGGGACCCTCTTGGCAAAAAGTAGTCATAGATATGAGACTGAATACGTTCAATCGATTCATTTTCAGGTGACATGAGGTCATATCCCAGCCACTTCCTGGAACTTCATACCCCAATGATGAGTGGAAGAGCTGATACTTGATCTTAAGGTCCCGTGTTTTCCTAAAAGACATAGTCCCATTTACTTCTTAATGTCCCCTCTTTTTACCCCCTGAAGGCATAAGAACCGATGAAAGCCTAGTCTTGCCTAGAAAACAACTTTACCATGAACATATTCAAATTATAAAGGGGCCAGGGAGATGGCTCAGCTGGGAAGAGCACTTACTGCCAAGGCTGCCAACCTGAGTTTGATCCCTGGATTCTACATGGTGGAGGGAGGGAATTAACTTCCAGAAGTTGTTCTCTGACCTCCATGTGTTCTTGTGCATGTGTGTACATGTACATGCACACACACTCACACACACGATTCAAAGGGAACATGGCAGATGGGCCATCTGGTAAGAGTGACGGCTGTGCAAGCATGAAGACCTGAATTCAGATCCCTGACACCCACATGTAAAAACCAGGTATGGTCCCATGCTTACCTGGGGCGTGGTGGTCACCAGCCTGTGTCCAGGTTCAGTGCGATATTCTTTCTTGAGGAAATAGAGGGGAGAGTGAGAGGACACTCTCTTCTGGCCTCTTCGAGTGCACACAGGCATGCACAGCCAAACACATACGTGCACATATACCACTTGTACACTCAAAGGAACTTAAACACTAGCCTTTTTCTTGAAGATAGGATGATCTTTTCCCTTACTTGTAGCTTATTAAATAACAAAACTACCATTTGTTTATTTTCCTAAAGTTTAATGTGAACTGTAAGCAATCATTTGGGACCTTGACTTTCTGTGAGGTGGATATAAGGTATAGATGAATGAGGAGAAACAGTTTGGAGGGGCCAGAATGGAAAAGGATGAGTAAGAGGCTCTGAAATCATGCAGGGAAAGTAATGAAGATGGTAACTAGTGGCAACACAACACAGGGAAGTGGAATTTGAAAGACAGCTGTTTGGTGGGAATCAACTATCACAGCCACAAGAAACCTAAGCAATCTTCTGATACCACCAGCATACAAATGCAGCAGGTGAAGTCCAGAGAACACAATCTTCTTGCTTAGGGTTGCATTGGCCACGACAGGAGAGACTAGATCTTGATGTTTGCTCCACTGCTGTATACTATTCTTAATGAATTTAATTTTTAATTCTAGTAAGTCTTGCACTTAAAAAAAAAAAAGAAAGAAAGCTGGGTTGTGGTGGTGCATGCATTTAATTCTAGTACTCAGGAGGCAGAGGTAGGCAGATTTCTATGAGGTCGAGGCCAGCCTGGACTACAGAGTGAGTTCCAAAATAGGTTTCAAAGATACGAGAAACGCACCCCCTCCAAAGAATCTATACTAGGCATGGTGGCACATGCCTTTAAATCCAGCACTCAAGAGGCAGAAGCAGGATGACCTCTGTGAGTTTGAGTCCAGCCTGGTCTACAGAGTGACTTTCAGGACAGTCAGAGCTACATAGGGAAACTCTATCTCAAAAGACAACGAAAGAAAAATAAAATTGGAAATCAGGACATGTCTTACGATGACAGTCTGATTATTTGGTGATTGTTTCTTCACTGGCACATCAATAATCTAGAGCATCTTGACTAGCACAGTGAGTGTGACACCTACAAAGGCTCAGCGGATCCCGGAGTGGGACCCACTGAAGTCTGAAACTCACAGTCCACTTCCTGATCTAGCTCACCTTTTCCGGATGTTCTCTCACAAGGCCATGAGTTCGGACTCCAGGCCTTCTTTGCTGGAAGAAAGCTCTGGTCTTAAAAAAGTGGAGGGATGTAGACCCTTGATCTGGATTGATTTTAGGTAATCTGGGCTGAGATTTGGGGCTAATGGCTGCTTTTTAAATAAAACTCCCAACTCCTAGCAGGAGCAAGGGGGCCTGGCTGTAGGTGTACACATCTGTTGTGAGCTAGCTCTACACACCCATCCTCCAGTCCCACCCCGCTCTAGGGGTGGAGCCAGTTCCGCGAACACGCCCCTTGGAGGCTCTCTCCCCTGACTCTGCCAGTTCCTCTTGTGACAGCTGCCCCACTCAACTCCAGGTTTCTGCGCCATAATCTCCGCCCTTTCCTCAGGGCCCCGCCCCCTGCATTGTAGGCCCCGCCCCTTCCCGTTTGAAGGGCAGACGGAGGCGGGAGGGGACCAAGATGGCGGTGAATCAGAATCACACAGAGGACCGCCGTGGAGCCGCCATCCCTCGTGGCGAAAGGTGCCTGAGGGGACTTCCAGGCTGCTGTCTAGGAGGGAGGAGATACTCAGGGGTAGCCTTGCGCGAATCAACGACTTTCCCGCCCTTTCCGGGCCCATTCCTTTGAGCTCCGCCCCTGACATTGGAGGGCACGCGCCTTCGCGGGCGGTCCAGGAGCGGTTGGCGCGTGTGCAGGGCGCCAGGAAGAGCGTCCTCAGAAAGGTCTGAGCGAGAGATGTGTGAGGAGCTGGTCAGCCTTGCATCGCGCAGCATGGCCGCCATGGACTGTGTGCAACTTTATGGGGTGACAGTCACCCTGAGGGCCTTGAGTGCGCCTCACACTACCCGAGTTAGGCGAATCGGAAGAGGGGCTAGGATGGGGAGTGTAGGTAACTGTAGAGAAATCACGAACTGGCAAGAGCCTTCCTCAGAAATTCCCCTAAGCTCGCTTTCTTGTTGCTTCAACCTGGGAGATGACAGCATCACCTTTATTGAAAAGACTGAGAACAAAATGTAGGGGTGTTCAGAAAGAATGGCGCCCTCAACCTCTTCCGTGCTAGGGCTTGTAAGGTGGCTTCTCTGCCAGCGGAGGCCCATCTCAGGCAAATTTAAGACCTTGACCCCAATCCCCTCTTTAGTCCACCCCTCACCCACTTTCCCTACACTGTGTCTCCACTTCTCGATAATCTCTTGCTGATTTCCCTTTATTTCCCACTCAGCAGTGAGACTCAAATTCAATGGTGTGCTCACATGAACTTGAAGGCCAGTGTGAGACCATCCTGGTATCCATAGTGAGTTGTAGCATAGCCAGAGCTATTTACTAGAGAGACGCTGTCTCAAAAAAGGAAAGAAAAGAAAAAAGCCCAAATATTTTTGTTCCTTTGAAGTTTTAGAGTCTGTGCTCTTGAATATGTACCGATAGTTTTCATTGAACAGCTAATTATGGCAAGTATTGTTCTTCATGCTTCTCTCTGCTGTGTCTGCAGTGGCAGGCAGAGCTGTTCCTCTCATTTCGCAGGCAGGAATAGAAGAGACAGTTTGCTCAGAGTCATTTTCAATGCGTATGAGAAAGCTCAGATTTGGATTTGGAATCACATGCATCAATTTCTCTTGCTGCCTTTCAGAAAAGTTTTGTTTTCTGCTTTCTCTTTGTCAAAGACCCTGTTAGCTATGACTTTCCCAGATACAAACTGCAGTAAGAAGATAGTTGAGGGGGGAAGGATTTGGCTCTATTTTTAATTTTGCTTATAGTTATGATACACATTTGAGAGTTTAGGTACAATTGGTGTGTTGAATGTGTTGAGACTGAAGTCTTGCTATTTATTTAGCTAGGGCTGGCCCTGAACTTGTGATTCTTCTGCTTCAGCCTCCTAATGAATTTTGTAGTAATTAAACAACTACAACAAAACACCCCAGAATATCTCAGATTTGGAATTGAGCAAGGGTTTATTTACACTGGAATACCAACCATTGACAGTAATAATATAGATATTGACATTAAAAAGCATCCCCAATGCATTGGAAAATGAGGAAAATAAATTACAAAGAGGTTGGGGGAGCATACATGTTATCAAGGAAGAATTTAGTGACTAAAGTTGGAGTTAAAGTGTCTTGTTTGTATCCTTGCCTTGGTACAGAGTATGTTAAACAGACCTAATCTTTAATTTAAAATGCTCCATTGAAGCCAGATGAGATCATGCAGGTCTGCTGGGATTGCAGGGGATGGTGCAGGTCTGCTGGGATTACAGGGGATGGTGCAGGTCTGCTGGGATTGCGGGGGATGGTGCAGGTCTGCTGGGATTACAGGGGATGGTGCAGGTCTGCTGGGATTGCGGGGGATGGTGCAGGTCTGTTGGGATTACAGGGGATGGTGCAGGTCTGTTGAAATTACGGGGGATGGTGCAGGTCTGCTGGGATTACGGGGGATGATGCAGGCCTGCTGGAATTACGGGGGATGATGCAGGTCTGCTGGGATTATGGGGATGGTGCAGGTCTGCTGGGATTACGGGGGATGGTGCAGGTCTGTTGGGATTATGGGGGATGGTGCAGGTCTGTTGGGATTATGGGGATGGTGCAGGTCTGCTGGGACTACGGGGGATGATGCAGGCCTGCTGGGATTACGGGGGATGGTGCAGGCCTGCTGGGTTTACAGGGGATGGTGGATGGTGCAGGTCTGCTGGGATTACGGGGGATGGTGCAGGTCTTCTGGGTTTACGGGGGATGGTGCAGGTCTGCTGGGATTACGGGAGATGGTGCAGGTCTGCTGGGATTACAGGGCATGGTGCAGGTCTGCTGGGATTGCGGGGGATGGTGCAGGTCTGCTGGGATTACGGGGGATGGTGCAGGTCTGCTGGGATT
>JAQHUG010000526.1:130785-142267 GCA_028555095.1 Dicrostonyx torquatus | reverse complement strand
GGGGGATGGTGCAGGTCTGCTGGGATTATGGGGGATGGTGCAGGCCTGCTTGGATTACAGTTTCATGCTGCCATACCTGGCTTGGAGTGCATTTATCATCATGACTGAGAGGTCATAAATGTACAGGCCAGGCTTTGTTGTAAAAATGGAAAAGATTAAATAGTTTTATTTTATCAATTTTTAAATAATTGGGCAGATAATACTTGATGTCATAGTAAAATCAGAGAAAAAATTAATTCCCCAAATTCCAGCATTCAGTAGTTTTTACATCTTATTATAGATTTCTCTTCACTTTTCCCTATGGAAACTCATGTTTGTTTCCCCCCTTTTCACCAGCTTTGGAACTAATTTTTCCTCATTTGCCAATCTATTGAGGCAATTTTTTAATACCCATATCTATATTGTTACTGTCAATGGCTAATACTCCAGTGTACATAAATCTTTGCTTAATTATGAACTATTCCGATATCCTTTTCCTCATTTGTAAGCATTATTGTTTGGAATTTTTTAAAAAATTAAAATTACATGTGTGCATGTGCACATACCACAGCTCACATAGAGGTCATAGGACAACCTATGGGGGTCCTCTCACCTTCTACTATGTGGGTCGTAGAGATCAAATTTAGCCTATCAGGCTCACTGGCAAGTGCCTTTACTTAGGGACTCTGCTTGAGAATGTATACTGTAACCTGTCTCTGTGCCTTACCTGTGATGCCAAGGATGCTGTGAGAGGCAAGGAAGAGCCCAGATTGAGGCTGTTTTTCTCGAACTCACAGAGATCCGCCTGCCTCTGCCTCCCGAGTGCTGGGATTAAAGGCATGCGCCACCACCGCCCAGCTCAAATAGCTTTTTAAAAATATATATATATATAAAATAGTTCGTAGGAAAAAAATTAAGAACTTTGAAATGATGTGTTTCTATCTTTTCTTCACCCAGTACAGGCTGAACATGCCTGATCTGAAAATACAAAATAAAAAATGCTCCCCTAAATTCAGGAGTGATAGGGTTAGAGAGATAGTTCATTTGGTAAGAGTTCAGTTCCCAGAACCTACACTAGATGGAGCACCACTGCCTGTAACTCCAGCTCCAGACCTTTGGTCTCCAAGGGTACCTACAGATATGCATATACCCTCTCCCCACTACAAAGGACACATACACAATTTGAAAAAAAATTATTCTGGATGTGGTGGTGCATACCCGAAGGCGAAACTGCCTTGAAAATTACAGCACTTGGGTTGATTGTGAGTTCCAGGACAACCTGGGCTATATAGCCAGACCATTTCTCAAAACAAAAACAACAACAAAAACATTTTAACCTGATCTACAGAACAAGTTCCAAGACAGCCAGAGCTGTTACACAGAGAAACTCTGTCTTAAAGAAACAAATACCTCATCTGGAAAATTTCACTCCATGATACTTTATTTTATGTATAACATTGCTTAAAATATTATATGAAGTCACCTTCAGGTTATATGTATAAGGTATATATGAAACAAATGAATGTCACATTTAGACTTGGATCTCAGTCCCCCCAAATCTCTTGTATATACAAATATTCCAAAACTCAAAGCTGTTAAGATCCTGAATATTCCATTGAAAGATACTCATGTTATACTCAAGATCGACTTGTCAGCAATTAATCTTGAATTAATTTTGATAAAAGTAGGAAAACAACTATCACACTAATACTATTGTAATCCCATTATAAAAGCTTTATTAATGTTTGATTGATTTGTGTGAGAATATTTATTTATTTATTCTTGGTTTTTCGAGACAGGGTTTCTTTGTGGCTTTGGAGCCTGTCCTGGAACTAGCTCTTGTAGACCAGGCTGGCCTCGAACTCATAGAGATCCACCTGCCTCTGCCTCCTGAGTGCTAGGATTAAAGGCGTGCGCCACCACCACCACCCGGCGAGAATTTTTATTTTTATTTTGTTTTTTCAAGACAGGGTTTCTCTGTAGCTTTGGAGCCTGTCCTGGAACTAGCTCTTGAAGACCAGGCTGGCCTCAAACTCATAGAGATCCACTTGCCTCTGCCTCCTGAGTGCTGGGATTAAAGGTGTGTGCCACCACTGCCGGACTGTGTGAGAATTTTTGTGTTTTGTGGTGGTTTGGATGAAAATGACCCCCATAGGCCATAGGGAGTAGCACTATTAGGAGTGTGGCCTTTTTGGAGGAAGTGTGTCACTAGGGGTGGACTTTGGAGTTTCAGAAGCTCAACCCATGCTCTGTGTCACTCTGCTGTCCAACGATCCATATCTAAAACTCCCAGCTCCTTCTCCAGCACCATGTCTGCCTGCGTGCCTGCATGCTTCTCACCATGATGACAATGGAGTAAACCTCTGAACTGTAAGCCAGCTCCAGTTAAATACTTTCTTTTATAAGAGTTGTTGTGGTCATAGTATGGTATCTCTTCATAGCAATGAAACTCTAAGACGTTTTTATTTATTTTTTTAAGATGTATTTTTATTTGTATGTGTGTTTTGCCTGCATGTATGTCTGTGTACCATGTGTGTGCAATGCCTGTGGAGGCCAGAAGATGTAGAATCATTTGGGACTGTAGCTATAGATGGTTATGAGCCACTGTATTGGTACTGAAAATTCAACCTAGGTTGTCTCCAAGAGCAGTTAGTGCGCTTAACAACTGAGCCATCTCTCTAGCCCTGTTTTTTTTTCTTTTCATTTGTTTGTTTGTTTTTGAGTCAGGATTTTACTATTGAACCCAGTGGATCATTTTGTAAGCCAAGGATGTAAGCCTTGAGCTCTATGTATATAAGTGAGTGTTTGGGCTGTAAATGTAGTAGATGTACATGCGTGCATTTTTGTGAGTAGTACCATGGGTGTCCTCTTCACTCCTCTGGGTAAAGGATCTCTGAGGCAGGATCTCTCACTGAACCTGAAGCTCACTATTTCAGCTAGACCAATGAATGAACTCCTGTGATCATCCTGTCTCTTTCCAATGCTGGGATTATAGGTGCATGTGGCTATTCCTGTATTTTGCATGGGTGCTGGAGATTTGAACTTGGGTCTTGTTGCTTTCACAAAAAGTCCTCATATCGACTGAGCCATCTCCTTAGCCCTCTTGAACTCTTTATTCTCTTGCCTCAGCTTCCCAAGTTCTGGGATCAGGTATGTACTACTATGCCCAACATGTAGTTGGGGAGTTTGATTCATTTATAGTTAATGTAATTGTTAAAGGACTTAACATCTGCAATTTTTGCAGGCGGATCTCTGTGAGTTCGAGGCCAGCCTGGGCTACAAGAGCTAGTTCCAGTACAGGCTCCAAAGCTATAGAGAAACCCTGTCTCGAAAAACCAAAAAAAAAAAATCTGCAATTTTGCTATTTATTTTCTATACCTTTCTATCTTCTGTGTTCCTTAACTCCTTCACTACTGCCTATTGTTTCTGAGATTTTTTCTCTAGTATGTCATTTAATTTCATTCTTATTTCTTTTTGGATATATTTTAGTGATTTTCTTTGTGTTTGACCTGTTGATTATACTTAATATCTTAATTTACAGTAATATAATTCAAATCAACAGTGCTGCTCTGTGACTCAGCCAGGCTCTCCATGTTTCCTCCTGCCCGCGGGTGGGCTGGCTGAGGACACGTGGAACCCTGTGTTGTTCTTTTTAATTAAATAATTGGGGTCCCCAGCAGCAGGACCCAAAGTCGAGACCACATGGTCAGGTCTCCAATGGCGGTGGGTCCCCAGTTTGCGCTGGCAGCGTGGCAATGGCGGTGGCAGCAGGCAGCATGAGACCAGATGGCTAGTTTAAGTTAAAGCATTTAGCGGGGCAGTGGTGGCGCACGCCTTTAATCCCAGCACTCGGGAGGCAGAGGCAGGTGGATCTTTGTGAGTTTGAGGCCAGCCTGGTCTACAGAGCTAGTTCCAGGACAGGCTCCAAAGCTACAGAGAAACCCTGTCTCGAAAAACCAAAAAAAAAAAAAGGTAAAGCATTTATTAGATGGATTATGGAGGGGAAGAGAGGGAGGGGGAGAGAGAGAAAGGGAAAGAAGAAGGATAAGGGGGGAAGGAGAAGAGGAAAAGCCCTCCAACCCCTTCCAGGAGCTGGGTACAGAGAGAATGAATCTGCGAACTACAGGCTTGTGCTTGCAGGCAGACAGGGAGTGGGCGTGGCTTGCCCTTAAAGGGACAGAATCTATTACACCCTGGGCTCCAGAACCAGGTTTCTTTACAACAGCTCTACATTCCATCTGCCTGAGGGCAATTTCTGTGCACACCACCGGCTTCAATTGGTGAGTTCCTCCATTCTGGTCAGCTTAACTTTTTCTCCAAACCCAACGAATTGACTGTTGAGCTCCCAGAAATCTTCTGGTGTTCCTAGAAACGGGGACAGCCCCCAACCACAGTCTTTATGGCTACGGTTGAGCCCTTCACTGACATTCTTCTCTGGATTGCTTCCCTTAGCTAAAATTGTCAGTCCTCCTGTGACTGGGAAAGGAGGGAGCTGAGGGTCCCTTGGATTTTTCTTTCTCCTTTTTTTCTTTTCTTTGACTACTTGTTAGTGGTCCCTGCTGTGGTCTTTCTGGCTTCCGAGTTGCTCCAGCTGGATCCAGTCAGGTTCGAGACCAGCCTGGTCTACAAGAGCTAGTTCTAGCGCAGGCTTCAAAGCCTCAGAGAAACCCTGTCTCGAAAAACCAAAAAAAAAAAAATACCCTGCCTGTAGGCAGAGGATGCTCTCCTACAGTCCCTGCGGTGTTTGCCACTGATTCACACCCCACCTCTGCTGATTCACACCCACCTATAGAGGGGAGACATCCCTTATAGGCATTGTGATGTTGCCATTATCACGGGTTTTCATGGTTTCAGCTATGGGTAGCAAGCCATCCAAGCCCATCAATCCAGCCTCCCCCAGGGATGCCTTTTAGAGGCCTTAAAACCCCAGGTCTTAATGCCCTACTTACAGATTCCCACACTTATCCATCTTTGTTCAAAAAATGGCCTCCTTACAATTACAATTTAAAGTGGCCGCCTAACGGCACCTTTGATCCCAATATTCTATGGGAGCTTTCTAACTACCATCAGTGCACAGGCAAATGGAAGGAGTTTCCTTACATCTAATCATTTTTTTTAAAAAAAGATTTATTTATTTATTATGTATACAGCATTCTGCTTCCACATATGCCCACATGCCAGAAGAGGGCACCAGATCAGATGGTTGTGAGCCACCATGTGGTTGCTGGGAATTGAACTCACAACCTCTGGAAGAATAGCCAGTGCTCTTAACCACTGAGCCATCTCTCCAGCCCCACATCTAAGCCTTTTACTATCTAAGCTCTAAGCCTAAGCCCTTTGTCCTTCCAAGTTGTTCGCCTGCTCACATGTTCTTGGCTATGCCATCTGAGCCAGAAGAACCCTCCACTTCTCTGGACACAGCTAATGAACCCCTGCCTTTTTTACCTCAGTGGTCAGGTACCCCCATTCCTTTAGCTCCTGCCCCTGTTCCTTTAACTCCTAACCCTTTTCCTTTAGCTCCTACCCCCACTCCACTGTGTCCCACTGGCTCCACTTTTCCTCAAACTGTCCCTGCCACCACTACTGCTGCCAACAAGATTGGTTGGATCCATGAGGCAGCTGTTTTCAATTCCAGCCTTTCTCCCCTGCTGCAACTTGGCATGGCAGCTCAGCAACAGTGCAGATCATGCCTCTAGGTCTCTCTTATTATTAAACTTAAAATCCCTGCAGCTCAAAAGTTGTGGCTTTTCCTTACAACATGTGACCACTGCCATTTTGACTGAGGTCAGGTGATATTACCATCATCTTAACTGAGGTCAGGTGACTTCACCACCATCTTAACTGAGAGCCAGGTCAGGGTGACCAAGTTCTGCCATCTTTACTGAGCTATTCCCTTTCTGGTACCCTGATACTGACTCTGTTGCATATGTGTTTTGCGCAGTGGCATGCCTTTGGTAGGGCCCACCAATAGCATCCTCTTCACCCAATTCCTGTTCACTCTGTGTGTATGTGTTTATACATGTAACTTAAATGCACCTATGTTCACTGCTAAATGTTATAATTGTCTGTTAATTGCATCTCGTTTCAGACTACAAAAACAATGTCTCATGTTTTAAACTGGTATGTACTTTTAAGTTTCTTCAAAAATACTTTATATTTAATCCAACCCTCATTTAAAATATATTAAAATGTTCTTTACTATTGTCAGTTCTGCCATTAACCTTCTATTGCAAGCAGTTTTTTCTTCCTTCTGTCTTTTTACGATTGTAAATCTTACCTGTTAAGGTGAAAGCCAGTACAGTTAAGCTTGAACCCAGCTCTCCAGGCAGATTTTATACTGTAGTTATATCTGATAAACAGCCCTCAACTGCTTAGAGATCTGGGAAATATGACATTTAAATATTTAATTATTAAAAGACTTTTTCATAACAAAAAGAGGCTGGTTGGCTTCTAGCAGCAGCACTCTACTTCCTCTAAAGAAGACAGAAGACAAATGGGCACAGAACAATGTCCATGAGCAGTTTACTTCAACTCCCAAGTGCTGACCACTGGACAAAACTGCCTTTTATCTAAACTAAAGATCTCCAGACAGTGGACAGAATCACTGGAATCAACAGCCTAGCTGCTCAGGTCAAGGTAGGCTTGTTTTCCTACAGATTTCTAACCCACAGGATCTTCTAAAACCTGGAAGGCCCTGTGCTAAACAGAAAAAGGCAAATACAACCCTCAGCGACCATGGAGAATACTGAGGAGTAGCTCTAGATGCCAATCAAGTAAGTTCTCTGTTGTTTTTTAATCAATAACTCAAGTAAAATTTTACCTTTCTCAAAGATCTCTGGTGCAGTTTGACAGCTGAGAGGTTTTGTCAGTTTAAAAGAACAACCATACCAAACAAAATTCAAAAAAAAATAAGACCTGGACGTTATAAAGGTGTGAGGACAAATACAAGTTATCAAATTTCTCTCTCATGCTGCCTTCCATAGTCTTAAAAATACTTTTCATTGTGCAAAAATATCTATCACAGTCATTCTGACATAAATATGCTACTGTTTATACAATGTATGTGTCTAAAACTTCTGTTTTCACAAGCCCAAATGATTCTTATGAGTTCCAGAGAGCCAAATTGAAGAATCCACCTTAAACAGTTTTAAGAGACACCAGACAAGAGCAAAGAGACCAGCTACACCAGGTTGTGACCAGCACCCAGATTTCTCAAATTCCCTCCCCCAAAGACAACACCCACAAAGAAGCAGGAAGCAGTCTGGAGAATCCGCTGCCCCAATTCCTTTAACCTGTGGTGCCTAACCTCCTGCCTTTTTATTTTAAAAAAGAGATAGAATGAAATGGTCTGTCCTATTCCTTTAAGAGACAAGCCACACCCACTCCCTCCCCTGTCTGCTGAGGCAAGATGATCATCAGCTTCCAGCCTGAGACCCTTCTCCCACTTCTCCCCTTCCCCTCTCTGTTTCTCTCTGTCTCTCTGCTTCTCTCTCTGCTCTTCTCCCCTTCTCCCCTCTCCCCTCTATAACCCACTAGATAAATATTCAACCTCACTTTGCATGACGTACCTATCCATGTCTCTGTCTATTGCCTGCCACATGGCACCCTGCCTGGGACCATTTGCCTTTGGAGACCTGCAGCATGGTCTCTGTCTCTCACCCCCTCCATGAGGCTCCCTGCCTGCCACTACCCGGGGATCCACAGCGGCATAGTCTCATGGCCAGCTGCCCACTGCAGCCACTTGGGGGATCTGTAGCAGTTTTATTTAAACCATAACACCAACAAAAAAATCTTTTGTCCTGTGTAGCTCTGCCCACTCCCAAAACTTTACTGTCACACATTACAGTTCTATGTATTACCACTATCAATGTATAATCCTCATTTTATGATCTTAAACTGATCCTTCCACTATATCACCCTCTCCTTAGTCATGTAACTTCCCTGCTGAAAAATACAGAGCTTGCAGTTCTTCTTGCCTGTCCAGTGAGTTCCCAAGCTCACATCCCAAACCACTTCCCGCCTTGGTCTCTCTCTTCTCCCTATTACTTATGCTGTGTGACATCCACATGACCTTTTCCTCCCGAGGAGGTGATTTGCTTTCCATTATCTGCATCTCCATTCCTATCAATGCTATTGACTGAATTGTTTCTTCTACCATCACCTCTGCCTTAAACATTACCTATTTCTTAATAATCAGCTCTAGTGGGATCCTTTCTGAGAGATCTTTCACAATTGTTTCCACCATAAACAATCCGTCCTGTTAAATTACTGCGACATTTTTGTGCCATTTACATGATACCTGTCTCCTATTACTTGCATTATGTCTGTTCATGTTTCCTCTCTTTTCCCCTTTTTCATTTTCTTAAAATAAATATTTAGCAACCTACAATTTGCTAGAGCTGTAGTAGTGAAGCAGGCAGTTCTGTCTAATAATCCGGGGGGGGCATTGAACAAATAAACTCAAAAAAAAAACCCACCTAGATTCTATGAGTGAGGTGAGTGAAGCCTGAGTAATGTGCAGGGTTGGGGGCAGTGAAGCTGGAGTAATGTGCAGGGTTGTGGGGGAGTGAAGCCAGAATAATGTGTAGGGTTGTGTGTGGGGGAGTGAAGCTGGAGTAATGTGTAGGGCTGGCGGGGGAGTAAAGCCAGAGTAATGTGCGGGGCTGGGGGGAGTGAAGCTGAAGTAACATGTGGGGCTGGTGCGGGGAGGGAAGCTGGAGTAATGTGCGGGGTTAGGGGAGTGAAAGTGTCTGTGCTTGGTCTTCTTTACCAGCCAAACATTCCAAGAGCCCAGTTCTTCCTAGTTATTACACAAGAAGTATAATAATTAGTGGCAAACATTGAGATTAGAAGTTTGAATCCAGTCATAAAAAGGGAGAAAAGGGGGGCTGGAGAGATGGCTCAGTGGTTAAGAGCTTTGCTTGCTCTTCCAAAGGTCCTGAGTTCAATTCCCAGCAACCACATGGTGGCTCACAACCATCTGTAATGAGACTTGGTGCCCTCTTCTGGCCTGCAGGGCTACATGCAGACAGAACACTGAATATAAAATAAATAAATAAATAAATCTTTAAAAAAAAAAAAGGGAGAAGAGGGGCTGGAGAGAACTTAGTGGTTAAGAGCGCTTCTTGCTCTTCTAGAGGGCCCAAATTTGGTTCCCAGTGCCCATATTAGTCAGCTCACAATAATCTGTAACTCCAGTTCCAGGGGATCCAAAGGCCTCTTCTGGCCTCTGTGAACATCCATACTCACACAGACACTCACATGCATAAACTTAAATGTATAAATAAAAGTAAAATAATTTTATTTTAAAAATTATTTTGTGTGTATGGATGTTTTCCCTTCATGTCTGCCTGTGCACCATGTGCATGAAGGTCCTTTGAAGGTCAGAAGAGGACATCAGATCTCCTGGAACTAGAGTTACAGACTATTGTGAACTGCCTTGTGGGTGCTGGGACTCAAACCTGGAGGAGCCAGTGGTCTTAACTGGTGAACCATTGCTCTGGTCCAAACAAAATCTTTTTAAAAAGGAAGAATAGTAGTAAGTTGTCCAAAAATAGTATTTCTTGAATCCTTTTCACTTCCTAAAATAGGAGTAGCAGCTAATATTTATTGACTGATACCGTTGTTTGTGCCATTTTGGTGTTTTCTTTGGTGATGCTGGGGATCACATTTGGACTAGCAAGTTCTAGGCAGGTGTTCTAGCCTGGAGCTGCATCCACAACCCTGAGTTTGTCTTTTCTGTACTTCTTGACATGTGTTGCCCTCCTTGCCTTTCTGTAGTCTCCTGAAGAGGTGTTCAGATGTGGACCTCTCCTTCCCCCAGCCACCACCAGACTCCAGCTTCTTCAGTGGTACAAAAAGGGGTGCACTATTTCTCACCTCATACCGGGTAATGTACAGTTTTCTTTTGATTGGCTGATTAGCTTACATTTGTTTTTCATAAGGCTGAAAAAAGTTAAACATTGGCTTTTAAGGTGTTTTAAAACATTTTTACAGGGCTGGAGAGATGATTCAGAGGTTAAGAGCACTGACTGTTCTTCTAGAGGTCCTGAGTTCAATTCCCAGCAACCACATGATGGCTCACAACCATCAGTAATGGTGCCCTCTTCTGACCCGAAGGCATACATGCAGGAAGAACCCTGCATACATAATTAATAAATACATCTTTAAAAATTGTTTTTACTTTGAGACTTCCATTGAAGAAGGATGGAAGAAAAGAGATGATGTTTCTCAATTAGGCTGCAGTACCCAAGTGACTTGGCGTTGCTTCTGCAAGTCTCTATTGATGGACAAATTCTGTATTCCTTTTCCAAAGTTTCCTTCCTCACTTAGGTGATTTTTGTGACTTCACGTTCAGACAATGATCCCATGTTGTCTTTTATGATGCCATTTCATCTGATGACTAACTGCACTGTTGAACAACCAATCTTTGGTGCAAACTACATTAAAGGGACAATTCAGGCAGCTCTAGAAGGTAAGATTTTCTTCTTAGAAGTGCCTCCCATATGCCCCCCCAAAGATGCTAGAGAGTTTAAGATTCCAACTTGCTTCATGTTAAAATTGAAACCAAAGCTGAGCTGTGTGTATGAGGGTGCATTCCTCAGGGTTTGTGAGCATTTGCCATTTCTTCCCCCAGGTGGCTGGGAAGGATCAGCTACTTTTAAAATGGTTTTCAGGAAAGGAGGTGCCATTGAGTTTGCTCAGCTGATGGCCAAAGCCGCCTCTGCTGGTAAGTGATAATGCAGTAGAGGCTGTAGGCATTAAGGGGTTGAAATAGTATACTTCTTAGCAGAGACTGGCATTTGGCATTTCTATATGAATTCAACAAGCATTTCCCAAGTTTACCTGTTATCTACACTGTATGCTTATTTACCTTGCCCTGTCCTGGAGTAGCTGGGAGCCTATAGTCAGACACCTGTATGACTAACCTAAAACCAGTGGTCTCTTTTGCTACCTCCTGCATGGCTTGGTCCTGGAAACCTGACTGGAGTGACCTGGGAATGAAGAACAGACATAGTCTTGTACAAAAAGCCTAAGACTAGGTGGGCCATGCTCACCCAGATGGAGGAGCACCAGCATGCAGCTCAGAAACTCAGTGTCTGTCTGAACAGCATGAGGGAGAGGTCAGGTCTTCTTGGTTAGGAGGTCTCTGTATGAGAGCCGTCTCAGGCTGTAAAGAACCCGGGCAAGGAAGTTTCAGGAAATGCTTCTGTGTCGGGGACCGTCGCCCCAACATAGAAACTGGTGTTTTCCCCCAAAAGTGTTCCCGGAGGTGCGAGGAAGAAACAGGCTTTCACACCATCACCGTTCAAAGGCCCCTTCGGACTTCTCTTGTCCTTTACAGCGTGACCTTGCATTTATTGTGCCTCTCCCAAGCCATTCCTGCTCTGAATGCTCCCTCAACTCTTGAGGAAATTTTCTATTCATATTCCTTTTCCAGGACACCTCCCCCAGCACACACACACCTGCATTCCTTCACCCATTTTGGAGTTAGCGACTTCTC
>JAQHUG010000526.1:79885-97726 GCA_028555095.1 Dicrostonyx torquatus | reverse complement strand
AACAATTGCCTTAATTCATTTGGGAAAACCCAACCTAAATTTGGGCAGCACCTTTTGGAGGCAGCCCAGATATAAAAGAACAGGGATGGAAAAGTATTGGCTTTCCCTATCACCGCTGGGTTAATTTACTGCTGATGAGTCCTTTGATATCTGAACCAGTTTTTCTGGGCTTTCAACACAGACTGGAGTGGCTCTTCAGGAAACCCCCAAGCCTTCTATACTAGGTTGCAACCACAGCTACAGGACTGTCAACCTCTAGGACATGCGACAGCCATTGTTGGCCTATGCTTGCTGAGGCATTCAGCTTCAAGAACCTAGCAACTGTGGGCTCTTGACATTCCAGGTATGAGTCTGCTACCGTTGGGAACATTTTGACCATATTTCCTAAACCAATTTAATTGATCCTTTAACACACAAACACCAGTTCCGTTAATGAACCCACACATGACACCGTCAAAACATGTCCTAGGTTTTTTTCACACCTTACTGTAGACTCAAGGACCTCAAAACCCTGAAGGTGGAGTATAGATCTATCCAGAGGAAATCTCACTGGCAGGACCGAGACAAGGCTTTAAGCACAGGCCACCCCTGCATTTAAGACCCTAGCTAGCCTGCTCTGCCACCAGCACCGCGAATGGCAAAGAACCAGAGCCTCCAGGGAAAAGAGGTGTCTCATATCCTGAGTTAAATAAAGAGATGGGACTTAGAAGTCAGAACTAATAACAGGCGGTCCAGAGCTCACCATTTTTGACTGCTGCTGCTTTCCTTAGTTAAAGAAGGCAATAGACCTCAGGACAGAAAAGAACCCCCAGATTTGTGAACACAGCAGGAAAATTTGAATCTCTTCTGCTGCTAGACTGAGGGATAAAGAAGCCACCAGGTTGAGGAACTGGGGGTACCAAGGAACACCGCTGGGTGGAGCATATGCTTTAGGGCCTTGGCATATTGCCTCTCCATCTGACTATGTTGCCACCACCTCACCAGCTTTAGGCACACCAGGGATGGCCCCCTATTGGGAGGCAAGCCTGGCATCTCCAGGAAGTAGAAAATTCAGAAAAGGGAATCAGGTCTAAATGTCACTCTGGAAAACGAAGGACCCATGTTGGGTGGGATTTGAAGCCGGCATCTGGGTAGTGCCACCCAAATTCTCTCACTAAGCCTCAACCCCTTGGCCCCAAGTTCATAATACCACTATTTAGAGAACAGTTAAACAGCTTTATTGGTGACCTAAGGGAGCTGAGGTTTCTGATCCATCCCTCACTCCCCAAGGTGTCAATTGCAAAGCCTTCTCTAGTAGGAAGGCCAATCACATGATCTGTGAGAACTCCTGGCACAGAGTCAGATCTCTGTTCCTAATTTGAAAAATTCCAAATCCTGATTTCTGAGTCAGCAAAGTCAGAGACTAGAGTGTGATGAGCTCCTGTGGGGGCTCAGGAGGCTGGCCAAGTTGTTCAGCCATTATCTGCAGAGCTGTGGTGGCAGAGGTTCGAAGGCCACAGGAAACTGTCCCAAGGTTAGTTTCCAAGAGGGCCCCCAGCCCCAGCAGGGCATGGAAACTGACCCTGCAAATGCACTTTGGGTATGATGGGGTCACATCGCCAAGCAGCCTCGGGAGGACAGAACCCTGCCATGTCTTTGGCACGCCAAAGCTCCATGGTCCAGGCTCAGTGGGACTGACATAGCCTGTCATTCTTGGGTCCTCACAAATGGGATATCAGCGTGGAGAGCCCCAGGCTCTTGGTGGGATATAGGTACCACATCACAACCCCTGAAGGATTGATGATCACAGTGAAGTTGGTTTCACTCTTGAGGCCGCTGATGACATCCCCTGTGAAGACATTCTGGCCCTATATTGGGGAGGTATACATCATTATTGAGACTAACATGAGAACAGCTATATAGAGACCCGCCTCCCACAAGACCTAGAAGCCCATACGTGCTAGGTTTCCAGTACACCCCATAGGAGTGAGAATTTCCCACTCATTTATTAGCAAGGCTGACAGATGTTCAAACAGACTACAGAAAAGCCCCACCCTGTGGAAAACTCCAAGGATGATGACATGAAAGCTGACCAGGGAGTGAGGACCAGCTTGGGATGTCAAGGGTGCCCATTCACACCCAGCAGCTCCACAACAGTGCAGAGGATAGCATTAGTCACTGCCCTTGATGCCTCCTGCTGCCCCCACTCCAGACTCTTTCTAGGGCTCTAAGGCATAGGGGACACCATGCATGAGCCAGGACCACCTGGATCCCAGAAGGCTGGGCTGGGGACAACAGGTGACAGGGCACTCACCTCATACACACTGGATCCAGGGAAGTTCAGCTCCAAGAGGGAGGAATGGAAGCGGTAAGGCATGTCTGTCCTGCGGCTGAAGAAGACCAGGGCACTCGCCCCATTAGACAGAGGCCGCTTGAACACCTCAATTTGGGATTTACTCTAGGCATAAAAGAGAACCACTGGCTGGAGTCTCATGTTTGGTTTAGTCCTGACATCCCTGCATCCCAATCCCTTCCTCACAAGCTCTCTCTTTAACCCCAGCCCACAGTTCTGTCAGAGACTTGAGGACAATATAACATCACAGCCATCTGGCACCTATACTTTTCTCTCCCCTCCTCCCTGACTCAGCAGACGCTAACTAATTCCATACCAGGCCCTGCACAGATCACAAGAGGTGCAGACACAAAAAACTGAGGGCACACCGTATGAGCACTGCCAAGACCATTCCAGGGCTGCAGTTGGGGACACAACTAGGAGGGGGACAATGAACACTGATGGGGAAAGGTATGCAGCTGGCCTCATGTAGAGAGCACTTCATTATCTAGAACAATCCTCAGACACAGCTTCACCACTGGCACCTCTGGCAGGGACTAGTTATCTCCTTGGGACATCACTAATTTGACAAGTGCCTTCTGTTTTTTGTTTGTTTGTTTTGTTATGTTATATTTTGTTTTCTGAGACAAGGTTTCTCTATATAATAGTCCTGGTTGTCCTGAAAGTCACTCTGTAGACCAGGCTGACCTCGAACTCACAGAGATCCACCTGCCTTTGCCTCCTGAGAGCTTGGATTAAAGGTGTGCATTACTACCTTTTAAGAGTTATTTTTATATATATGAATGTTTTTGCCTGCATATATGTAAATTTACTGCATGCATGCGATGCCTGGGGCCAGAAAAGGGTGGTAGATTCCTGGAATTGGAGTTACACCATATGACACGCATTCTGGGAATTGAACCTTGAGTCCTCTGGAAGAGGGGTAAGTATTCTTAACTACAGAGCCATCTTTCCACTGCCAACTTTTATTAGCAGGTGTGTGTGCGCGCGTTGTGTGTACATCAGAGAACACATGGAAATCAGAACTTGTGGCATTTGGTTTTCTCCTATTTTGTGGCTCTCAGGAATGAACCCATCAGAGTCCGCAGCTTTAACAGCTGAGCCACCTTGCTGGTTTTCTACAACTCCCTTCTATAGTTTGATATATTTCCTTTCATTAGAGGCAGGGATTTATGCACAGAACAAAGGTTTTGGAGAATTTGTATTGAATTCAAGCACAAATGAGTGGCCTTGGGAGAAAGTTGCTTAAATTCTGGAAGTTCCAATCTCAATAAAACAGAGTTACAGAGAAAATGTGTGCAGGATGCTCAGCCCTCAGTAGACACTGACAGTAGCAGCAGTATACAGTAGACACTGACAGTAGCAGCAGTATACAGTAGACACTGACAGTAGCANCAGTATACAGTAGACACTGACAGTAGCAGCAGTATACAGTAGACACTGGCAGTAGCAACAGTATACAGTAGACACTGACAGTAGCAACAGTATACAGTAGACACTGACAGTAGCAGCAGTATACAGTAGACACTGGCAGGAGCAACAGTATACAGTAGACACTGACAGGAGCAACAGTATACAGTAGACACTGACAGTAGCAGCAGTATACAGTAGACACTGGCAGGAGCAACAGTATACAGTAGACACTGACAGTAGCAGCAGTATACAGTAGCACTGACAGTAGCAGCAGTATACAGTAGACACTGGCAGGAGCAACAGTATACAGTAGACACTGACAGTAGCAACAGTATACAGTAGACACTGGCTGTAGGAACTGTCCTGTTCTGACCCAGACAAGAAGCCAGCAGCTCCAAGCATCATCCCTAAATTCATGCCACCAGGAGGGAGACTCAGTGCCAGCTCCCCTGCTCTCAAGGGAGCCCAGCTCCTTAAGCCTCTTCTTCTCACCCCCATTCCAGTACCTTGAAGATCCTACGTCCCTGGATGCCTAAGGGATCCTGATTGATTTTGATCATGAGTGGATTCTGAAGAATGTCTATGTTCTGGGGGGAAATGGTACGCAAGTCTGTGGACATGAAGAGGGGGGCTGCCAGCACTGTCCACAGTGCCATCTGGGCCCGGGATTCCTCAAAGCTCAGGCCGAAGTTCCCGATGAGCAGCTGGGGACAGAGGAAAGGAGCAATCAATGTGGGCCTCCTCAGGGAGGTGGGCACCAGGGCCTTTGTCAAACGTGTGGCCAAGGCAAGAGCAGACAGGGATTGGGGAGAAGGTTGCATGGCTTAGCACACACAGCCGAGTCATATCCTATCTAGCATCAGCTTCTTTCATGCAGAGGTGGTGATGGTCTTTTTGAACTGCTCAGATGATACAATGGGTCTCTGCATTATATTATAGTGACATAGTAAGACCCTGTCTAAAAGAAAAGAGAGAAAGAAACCAAGGAACTGGAACTGGCCAGGTGAAGCTGAGAGCTGGAGCAGGAGCTCCAAGGCAGGTGAGCTCAGCTCTCCAGGCTGGCCTTCTTCCTGCCTCATCACTGTCTTGATTGGTGATGTTTCCTGACTAGTTGAACTGATAATCCTGAAAGCATTTGTGTAAGTCACCAGGGCTATGATTGAGATCCAAATGACCAGAAGCAGGATGTAGGGCGTGTGTGTGGGTGGGTGGGGGGCATGACTGGAGACTTTGTAGGGTGAGAGGGTACAGCATCAAAGGAACCAGAGGCAGAGAGGGAAAGGGACAGAAGAGTACAGGAAGCTGGATGGATGCTCCAGATGGGCTCTCAGTGCTTTTTGAGACATCAGAATGTCCTGGGAGGTGCTTAACAATGGGCATTCCCAGACTATGCTCTTGAACATCCTGATGTGAAAGAGGGGGACAAGGAGGGGTTTAGAATAAGACCCCAACATACCCCAACATAGTTTAGTGTTGATCTAGGACCTGCCTAGTAAAATAGCAAAATTACAGTTATGAAGTAGCAGGAGGAATCGTATTAAAGGGTCGAAGCATTAGGAAGGTTGGGAACCACTGCCCTATAGGAGTGCACAGGGTGCTAGGCTGCAGGGACTGGAGGGATGGCAATAAGGGCGGGGATAGAGACCTCCCCTTCCATGCTGGTACCATGTCTGGGTCATTCCAGTGTCCAGGGCCTGCCACTGGTTGCAGTATGTCTTGGTGTTTCACAAACCAGTCCAGAATGGAGAGCACGCTCTTCCAGGAGTCCTGGATATCGTCATAGTTACGCCAGAGATTGCAGATGTTGGCAATCAGAGTGTAGTTCACCTGGATGTTGGGAGAGGTAGGAGCTAACACATGTCACCCTAATGCCCAGGGGCCATCTGCCAGCTGGGGAAGCTAGCAGATGGAGGCTTGGAATGAGGCAGAGGATTGGTTCTCAGGGGTGTGTGGTCTGGGAAGGTGACCCCATTCATGGGCTGCCCAGGCCTTTCCTCCACATAGGGGTGTGCCCATCACTCTCCCCACCATGTGCCATGTACACAATGTGCATTTCTTCAGTGACAGTGCCACCACTTGCCTCCTTCAGGTTTGGAGGTCTGAGCCCTTCTAAGAGGCTCTGCCTGGCCTCAGTCACCTTCTGGGTCATCTAGCCCATGGGGGCCCACCCAGGATTCTGGTCGCTTGCTGAACGTTGTGCCTGTGCCTTGCTTGCCTGCCTTGGATGCCAACACCAACAACCTACCTGATGAGCTGACTGAGACGCCCTCTATGGTTCAGGGACCCGGTGGTCTCTAGACACCTAGAAATAGGTGTGCTGGCTAACTATGACGAGAGCAACTCTGACTATGGGGGCAGCCTGCCTTTGGCCTGGCACATAGGAGGTAACAGGGCCTGGGAGAGAGAAGCTGTGGCAGGCAGGTGCACAGAATGGCTTACCTTGGGGGGTAGGCCCCCTTCATAGGCTGGCCAGCTGCAAGAAAAGGCGATGGGGCGGCCTGTGGCATTCAGAGCAGCAGCCATCTTGGGATACCCTGCAGAAACCCAATTTGGTGACTGAGCAGGCATAGGGGACAGTCTAAGAAGTGCCTCCCTGTACCTAAAGATTTACTTCCTGGGTGCCAAGCCTTAGGAGGAAGCTATGTAACTACAGTGCTGAGACCCTCTCTCCATATGATGGTTGAGCCAGGCATGAACTCACCCTGTGCACGTTCTTTGGCAGTAGAGAAGCAGCCATCCAGCTTCAGCATGTCAATCTTCCATTCAGCGAAGGTTTTGGCATCCAACTCCACTTTGTCCAGAGTGGTACCAGGGTAACCCATGCAGGTCATTTTGCCCATATCCTCATAGATGCCTAGCTTCAGACCCAGGGAATGGGCCTGCAGGGTTGAAGACACAATGGTAGATCAAGTGAGACCCTTTTCATAGTCATATCTTGACAGAGATCATTAAAACCTTCAACAGCCCCTCAGATACCAACATGGCCCCTGATCTCAGGTATTTGCATAGTCTTCGATAGTAACAGGAGCCTTGGACATCAGCACAGATCCTGGCTGCAGTAGGGCCACGAACCTAGACACATGGCCTTCATGCAGCTTTGGCCTGGACATCATCATGGCATTGAGATGATGGTGAACCAGACCAGTGATTCACTGCAATGAACACTTGCTAGTGAAGCTTATAGACAAAAGGGCAGACTATATGACACACCCAGGCCCCCAATGCCACCAGGATGGATGGAGAGGTGTTGGAGAGGCAGGAAAGGAGAAGCAAAGAGGTTTTTGGTGAGGTTGGTTTCTGTTTTGTTTTACTTGGTTTGTTTTGTTCTTATTTTGTTTGTTTGCTTGCTTACTCTATTGTTTTCTTTGGCAAGGGAGTACTTCAGGGGTGAAGGGAGGATATGGGGGATTGGAAGGTGAGCAGAATTGGGGTGCATGATGTAAAACTCTCAAAGAACCAATAAATAAGTTAAATCAAAGAACAAAACCAACCAACCAACCAACCAAACAAACAAACAAACAAAACCCCTCAATGGCTCCCAGGGCTGGCGATGTAGGTCAGCTGGCAAAGAGCTTGTCTATCATGCACGATGCCCTGAATTCTAGTCCCAAGCACTGCAGTATAAACTGTGTATAGTGGCAAACACCTAAAATCCTAGAGCATCAAACATTTTGTTTGTTTGAGACACGGCCCCTCTATGTAGCCCTGGCTGTTGGAACTCTCTGCATAAGACCAGGCTGACCTTGAACTCATAGATCTGCCTGCTCCTAGAGCACAGGATTAAAGACGCATACCTTCACATCCAGTTGGCACCAGATAAACTTAAGGTTATCCTCAGCTGCAGAGTGTTGGAGGTCATCCTGGGCTATGCAAGTCCCTTTCTCAACGAAATAAAGTGGGAACCCTCAGTGGCTCCCACTGACCAAGAGATAAGTCCCAGCTGTCTGGCTTCTGCCAGCTAAGGCCATTTTCCTCCAGCTATCTCTTGCCTTGAGGCCTTTTACTGCCCCAGAGGCCTCACCTCTGGGATCAGTTCAACCTACTGCCTCTGTCAGGGATCTTTCTTTTTGCTAAGGTCCCTTTCTAGCTCTCACTGCATTAGGTCAACAGTAGGTGTTCATTTTTCAGCGTCCACTGTTATACTGAGTTCTCAACAGAGATGTTGCTAATGAGTCCCAGGCACAAGGGAGGAAGAGAAGCGTGTCCTTCATACTAAGGGGCAGGGCTGGACTGGGACTTACATAGTCAGCAAGGAAGGCAATCCCATGAGGGAAGCGCTTGGGATCAGGCAGCAGGCGGCCTTTGGCATCACGCCCACCAATCCAGCAGTCATCAATGTTGAGGTATACATAACCAAGGTCCCGCCATCCATCCTGGGCCAGTCGGTCAGCCATCTCCATGAAGAGCCGTTCACTAGCAAGGGATAGGAGGATGGTGTTGCTCAGTAGTCCAAGCTGTCCCACATTCCTGCTCTTTCCTTTGCTCTGAGTGTGAATTCTGGCTATAAAATCATACCTCTAGCCTTTAATCCCAGCACTTGGGAGGCAGAGGCAAGCAAAACTCTGTGAGTTCGAGGCTAGCCTGGTGTAAAAGAGCTAGTTCCAGGACAGCCAGGACTGTTACACAGAGAAATCCTGTCTCAAAAAACAAAAACAAACAAAATCATACCTCTAGCTGGGCAGTGATGGCACACACCTTTAATCCGAGCAGTCAGGAGGCAGAGGCAGGGGGATCTCTGTGAGCTCAAGGCTAGCCTGGTCTACAAGAGCTAGTTACAGGATAACCAGGACTGTTACAGAGAAAATCTGTCTTGAAAAAACAATCATACCTCTAGCTGGGCGGTGGTGGGATATACCCTTTAATCCCAGCACTCGGGAGGAAGAGGCAGGCTCTGTGAGTTCAAGGCCAGCCTGGTCTACAAAGTGAGTTCCAGGACAGTAAGGGCTACAAAGAGAAACCCTGTCACACAAAGTCAAAAGGAAAAAAAAAATCAAGCCTCTGCTATCAGCTGAGGACTAGACCAGATAACAAGAGTAAATGACCTCCTAGAATTGTGTCAGGGTGGGGCGAAAGGGGTGGTCTGGCCCCTAGGCCAAGGGAAGCACAAGGGGCCTCCTTAGCCTTTTATCTCTTTTCAGTTACCTCAGGGGCCAGGTCCACCTCTGGACCCTACCCACTGAGGCTCCACTGAGGCACCGTGTAGGTCACGGGGCTAGATATCAGCCTGTAGTCTCCCTAGGCTTAGCAATTCCAACTTTGCACTTTGTGCTGGTGAGTGTCTCCCACCCTCTGCTTCCATTTTATTGCCTTGGGTGTCAAGATTTTACTCACCTGATGCAGTTCTTTGGGTCCTGGTCACAATCGATGTTACAGCGGAAACGTTCCCAGGCCAGCCAGCCCATGGGTGGCGTTCGCAGGAGCCCATTCTCCAGCATCAGCACCTGGGTCACCAGGGCCAGTAAGAGCACTGAGGGGAAGGTGGACAGTGACTTGTATGTAAGTGGCTCCCACAGCCTCTCACCCTCGTCATCACCTCAGCCCCCCATGTCCCTCTTAGTCATTAGTTCCCTCTATGCAGCTTAGTGGAAACTGAGACTACCCAGTTCAAATTAGAGTTAACTCAGTCTGTACCTGCGGTTGTGGGGAAGGTGCATGGGGCATGGCAATATGTTTAAAAAAAAGCTGGGCAACCCACTCACTGTTGGCACAGCCTGGGAATCAATAGAACTGACCCGGGGCTGGAGAGATGGCTCAGCGGTTAAAAGCACTGACTGCTCTTCCAGAGGACCTGAGTTCAATTCCCAGCACCCACATGGCAGCTCACAACTGTCTGACAATGCAATTCCATGGGATCTGACACCTTCACACCAATGCACATAAAAATAAAGTTAAATAAATCATTAAAAAATATTTGCCGGGCGGTGGTGGCGCACGCCTTTAATCCCAGCACTCGGGAGGCAGAGGCAGGTGGATCTCTGTGAGTTCGAGACCAGCCTGGGCTACAAGAGCTAGTTCTGGGATAGGCTCCAAAGCTACAGAGAAACCCTGTCTCAAAAAACCAAAAAAAAAAAAAATAGAACTGACCCCTGAAGTCATATCCTTGATATATGTGGGACGAGATCCCTCTCTCCCTCCCTACACAGAAGTGGCAGTACATGGTGAACAGACTCTAGGTTGCTGAGGCCTTGGGGCTCTTTGCTCTCCACCTCAGAAAGCCGCAGAAGGGCCTAAAGAGGTTGGTCAGGATGGACTCATACCCAGCTGCTCACCTGCATGAGCCCTTTCTTCTTGGATTTCAGTTTCCTTACATGTAAGTGACTGTACCCACTTTACCAGCTTGCTGTGGCAGGCTGCTACTCGGTAAGATAGGGCCTCTACCCCAATGCAGGACTGTGAAAGGAAATGCCCCTCTTTGGAGGGGAAACAACTCCTGGCTGGGGAGCATCTCCTTGCTTTTCCTGGCCCAGCTCCAAGAAGAGGAGAGGAAGTGTTCTCCCCACATACTCACATCAAGAAAGAGAAATAAGTGTCAGGCAGAGTCCTGGCTCCCCATCCACGGTCCCTCTCGGAAAGCCACCCCAGTAGGTTGTGGGTACCTGTCTTTTGCAGCATTGCCTTGGAGTCAATTATCAGGACCCACTGAATCTTCTCTGCTCCAATCAGCTTTATATGTTGAACTGTGGAAGATAACATGTTAAATATCTCACTGGGCATAGCGTTGCATGCCTTTATTTAATACCGGCACTGGGAGGTAGAGGCAAGAGGATCTCTTTGAGTTCCAGGCCAGCCTAGTCTACACAGTGAATTTCAGGCCAGCCAGAGTTACATCGGGAGACCCTGATTCAAAAAGGAGATGTTATTGCTGGGTGTTGAGGGGCACACCCCTTAATCCCAGCACTCTGAGAGTTTGAGGATAACCTTGTCTACATAGTTCTAGGACAGTACCAAGTCGCTTTCATTACCGAGGCTCCTTCCCCTGCCATCACTACCCCAAGTCTGGGCTCTTCCTTTAGAATTACATAGAGTCTAGGACGTCGTCTTTTTGCCAGACCAGTGCTCGAAAGCGGCAGCGAATGGTTCCAGGAAGCCCAGGAAGAAGAGAGGCGTTGGGCCCTACCAGGCTCCGGATCCCCGTGCGGAGTCCGGGTTCTCGGCCTCGGTCCTCAAAGATCCAGGTCCAGAGTCCTCCTTGATCTCCTTATTCTTCCTAGGTCCACCTTCTGGGTCGCTCAGTCGGCTGTGCGCTTAACCTCAGGAGCCCCCAGCTGCTGCCTCCACGTACCTATAGCGACCCGAGAGGCGGGGCATCGCGGGGCAACCCTTCCGGAGCAACCAATCAGAATCCCCTAGCAACGCCGTGCCCTCCCTCTATGCCCCAGTGCCCAGCCTCCATAATCACCGCCCATTTAAACTCGCGTTCTGCGCGCTCCTGAGGCGCGCCCCCGTGGAATCGGCACCGGGACCCTGTGCGCGTTCGGGCACGCAGCGAGTCGGCCCGGTCTCCTCCGTGCACCGCCCCAGGGGCGCGGGGCGATGGTCCGCACTGCTCGCGCTCAGTAAGTGGAGGTGCAGTGAATTTCTACTGATAGCCAAAGGAAATAGCCCAGAAACCTGGTCCTTAACCGCTAAAAACGGTAGTGAAGAGGCTGGTGGGAATTCAGCCCTTGAAAGGTTAGGAGGCTGTCCCCTCCATCTGACACCCAAGGGGTTGTTCGCCCATCCACTTCCCAAATTCATTCATTCATTCAATTATTTATTGAACATATGCTGGTGCCAAATGCTATTTCTGAATGTCTTGGCCCTGATGGTAGTCATAACAGACTACCTTAACAGAATAGTACCGTCTTCCACATCCCGGGTAATAGCGAACGTACTTCTCTGTGCCACGATCCAATGATCAGTACGCTCTACCTTCTTTTCCCCTCAGCCTTCATATGTAATTCTCCACAAATCCTGTGCTCTCTACCTTCGAACTTGACCCCTCATCACACTGCAAGCCTGGCTCATCACATTTTGTCTGCCCGGTTCACAGAAGTCCCTCAATGACCTTCTGCTCCCATCTAAGGGGACTTTCTTCACAGCAGACAAGGCAAACCTTGAAAACCCAGCTCTGCGGGCTGGAGAGATGGCTCAGTGCTTAACAGCACTCGTTGCTCTTGCAGAGGGCAGGGATTCGGTGTCTAGATTCACGTGGTGGCTCAACAGCTATCCCTACCCCAGTTCTAGGGGATCTGACACCGTCTTCTGAACTCCGAGGCATGCACATGGTGCACACATACATACATTCAGGCAAAACTCTCAGACACATAAAATAACCTAAATAGAACCCAATCCAGCCCTGGTCACTTCTCTCTCAAGCCCCTGTTAGTACACTCTCTCAGTTTGGAGAAATGGCTTTCCTGAGCCCCACCCTCTACCTTTGATCCTGTTTCCTACAGTTATCTTCCTCATTGCCCTCCTTGTGGCTCTTCAAACACAGTAGCTCCGGGGCCTTTGGAACTAGCAGTTCTCTCTGCCTACAATTCTGACACCCTCATTTCCGTTAATTATTTGTCAAAGTGAGGTCTACTCTGACCATTTAAACCTCAGGCTCCCCACCGTGAGAAGCCCACGCTCCATTTACACTTTGTAAGATATTTACTCCAAGTGATACTTCTAATTGAAGAAAAGTTGGTAACAACAATAGCAAACACCCGCCGCACCCCCACAAACCCATCCAGCACAACTCAAAGCACAACTCTTCTCCTTCTCTACATTGTGAGGTCAGGGAGGGGACCTCAGAGCTGACCTAAATGTCAAGGAGTTCTGAGGCTAGTGATGGGGGTTGGGTGAGAAGGAGGGTTCTCTGGGCTTCAGGAACTGCAAAGAAGAGGTTGAGGTGGGAACCCACAAGCTCTTGGGCAGGCGTTTGAACGCATTTGCCCTCGGCTTCTGGGAGTCCTGCCTGCCTTAGTGATATCCTGCAGTCTTCCCTTAAGCGTTTGGATGGACAAACTCCAGGTAGAGCTTTGGGACCACAAGTGAACTGCAGACCCTCGCTGGCGGGTGATAGAAGCCGTAATGGACAATTTCTAGAGGCAGAGATGGGGTTGACCCAAGGACTTGGTTGAGAAACTCGGCAGGTTTTGCAGGCTCTGTAGAAGCTCGCCTTATGAAGTGCCCTATCCGATGAATTGCTTGGCTTGGCTCTGCCAGCGTGGGGTGGGACTGGCTGGGCGGTAGGAGGGAACTTTTGGGGGAAAAACAGTCGAATTCTCCTTCGGTGGTGGGCTGGAGGCCTGTGGGTAGCCTGACGGTTGGGCTTGGGGTTCGAGGTCATCCTTCACCGACAAGTCCTGCGGCGCAGGCGGGTCTCCACCGTCCAAGTCCTCAGTTTCCCTCTGGTGTGCGTGCCGAGGCGACTTTGCAGATCCTGAGGCCTGGTGGGTACTGGGCGGGGAGAGGCCGGGGCGGTAACACGAGCCTCCCGGGCGGGGTCTCTTGGCTCCCGCGGCCACGTCTGCGGCCCGGGCCGAGGCGCGGGGTCCGGAGCAGAGAGCGGTCGCAAAGCACCGGACGAGCCAGGCTCAGGCTCTGGAGGTGAGTGCGGGTCGGGCGGGCTCCGGGAGGAGGTGACCTGGAGGGCGTGGCTGAAGAGCCCGGGCGGGATCCAGGGATCCAGGAACCCATGGGGCCGCCCCAGGGAGAGGCCTCATCTTCAGGCGCTCGTGGGCTCGGCCCCTCCGTGGGGCCCACGAAGGTCTGCGGCTAGAAGGACCTTCCTCAATTCCAGGCCTGCTTGCTTCTCTTTTGAGCCCTTCTTCCCCTCCCGCATTCTGGCTGCAATTTCATCACTCATTACTTGATTAATTCATTATTTAATTGTACTACTTGCTTACTGCGTGTCTCTCCTACTGCAAAGTAGATTTCAGGAGGAGAGGGGCATAGTTTTGTCCCCTGATGTATTCCTGCGAATTCAGCAAGTCTGCACAGGGCTGATTATGGGAGGTTACTGGACAATCAAGATTATAGACATCCTGCAAATGGGGACAGTGATGTGAAAACATTGACAGAGGGAGGCGAAATGGACAAAGCCAGAAAATGGAGGATTGCTGGCCAGTTGACCTTAGAACAAGCCACTTTGGGTGCGGCAGCGATCAGGAGAGATTTCTGTGGTACGGTTCCCACAAGTGCTAGAAGGGAAAGCCTTGGCAGGCACTTAATTGACCTACCTAGCCTCAGGGGGTCCATAATTACAGTCAAGAGACAGTGGGCTAAGACCCAGAGGGAAGTTCAGTTGCTCTGGGGGATGAGTGGTGCATTGAAACTAGGAGGCAGGGCTTCCTGCAAGAGGCTGCCCTTTCACTGGGCCCTAAAGTTAGAACAGCAATTGTCACATTTTTTGAGAACTGTTTTGCAGGCTCTGTAGGAACCATGTGGCTGAGCTGTGTGGTTAGATAAGAGGCCAGCCATCCTGTCCCCTCTTTAGGCTCTTCTGATAAGTATGTCACCTAGAAGGTGTGAGACCATATGCTGCTTCTCCTTCATCATGACTCTTGCAGGTTGAGCTGCAATAGGAACCTTGGAGCACCAGAATTTGGTGGGTGTCTTAAGTACCTCCAGTGCCACTGGAGTTTAACAGAGCAGGTCCCCTTTGACCCATTGCTGGCTGCCCCTTCCCCTGACTCCATCTGGCTCTGAAATCACAGGTTCTTATTAAGGTGGGCTGGGCACCACTGAGAGAGGCTGGTAGGGCCCAGGAAGGTCACGGGATCCTGAGCATGTAGCAGGCCTGCAGTCCCAGGACTGGGGAGGTGGAAACAGTTGGATCAGCTCAAGAGCATCCTTGGATACATAGTTGGAGAGCAACCTGGGCTACATGAGAATCTGTCTTTAAAAAATAACCAAACAGAAAACCACTATATCAGCTGGGCGGTGGTGGCGCACGCCTTTAATCCCAGCACTCGAGAGGCAGAGGCAGGCGGATCTCTGTGAGTTCGAGACCAGCCTGGTCTACAAGAGCTAGTTCCAGGACAGGCTCCAAAGCTACAGAAAAACCCTGTCTCAAAAAACCCAAAAAAAAAAAAAGGAAAGAAAGAAAAGAAAACCACTATATCAATGACCTGCCATTCTTCTGATATAATTGTTTTTTTCTGTTACAGTTTTTTGATATCCAGTTTTTGTGTGTGTGACCCTTTCATGACCTTTGAAAAGAACAGCAAGGAAGACTAGTCATTGTCCTTCACAGATGAAGTCTGAGAGCTGCAGGGACACAGTAGCAGCCACAGGACTGGGCTGGAGGTCTTCTGAGCTTGGGTCCGTTCCTCCAGGTGCTACCATCTCTACCTCACTGTTCTTGTGGGAGCCATGAAGCTGAACAAGAGGAGTGTGACCCACTATGCTCTGAGTGATTCTCCAGCAGATCACACTGGCTTCCTTCGTACTTGGGGGGGACCAGGGACAGCACCCACTTCCAGTGGTGCTGGCCGAAGATATTGGTTTGTGCTCAAGGGCAACCTCCTATTCTCTTTTGAGAATAGAGAAAGCCGGGCCCCTCTGAGCCTGGTGGTATTGGAGGGCTGCACGGTGGAGCTGGCTGAGGCTCCTGTGCCAGAGGAATTTGCCTTCGCCATTCGCTTTGATGCCCCTGGAGTGCACCCACACCTGCTGGCAGCAGATGGGCAGGTTGCCCAGGAGGCCTGGGTAAAGGCACTATCCCGAGCCAGCTTTGGCTACATGAGACTTGTAGTCCGAGAACTGGAGAGCCAGTTGCAGGATGCCCGTCAGAGCCTGGCCTTGCATCGCTGTGTGTCCCAGAAGTCTGTTGCCAGCTGCAGTAAGCCTTGGACTCCTGATCGCTCAGCTCCAGGCCCTGAGAATGGCTACTTTCTCCATAGGGACCGAAATTCCAATGGTTCTGTGGAAGAAAGGGGAAGCAGGCCAACGGGTCGGGATTTGACTGAATGGGAGTTACAGGGTCCTGCCAGCCTCCTCCTAAGCAGGGGACAAAGCCCTGTGTCCCCTGAGACTTCCTGTTTCTCTACCCTGCATGACTGGTATGGGAAGGAGATCATGGAGCTAAGGCGAGGATGGCAGCAGAGGGCCAAGGGGAACCAGCCAGAGAGCAAGCAACAGGATAGGCCCTGAGCCCTGGCCCTTTGCAGGGCGACCCTGACCTGCTGGTCAGTATGCCAGGGTCAGTACTTCAGGAGTTAAATGTTTACTCATTTCCCAGATTGCTCTCTCTGTGTGTGTGTCTCCCTTCTGCTCTGTAGACTTTCTCCAACTTCCAATCCTCCCCTCTTCCTGGAGTGAACTGAGGAATCATGACTTCCAACCTTTTTCCTGAGACCTAGAAAGGCCAGGTGACTGATGGGAACATAATGTAATGTAGGAAGGGGCTGTGCCCCCTGCCCCTGAAGGACACTCTAGCTGTAATTTCCAACATAAGAAGTCTTGGGCATCTGAATGCCAGTGGTTCCAGCAGAAGTGGCTTGAGGGCTGACATCGACATGGTTTGTGCAGGGCTCTCTCTGTAGGAGAGGCTCTTCCGGTGCTAAGGGGGATTTCTTTTCTCCCCCGCCACCTTGTCAATGTCCAGTGCTGGACATGGCCCTGGGAAAGGCAGGCAGCCTTTATCTAGGAGCAGCTATTCCTGATCTGCTGTCCTTGAACACTCCTAGGGACCCTGTCTCCAAGCCTTGTTTCCCAAGGCTTGTCTGCCAAGAATCCTCGTGGCTACTTTCTCCTGTATCATGCCAAGTATTGCTTTCTTCTAAGAGGACAAATGGCTGGGTCTGTAGAGCCAGATCCAGGCCCATCTGTCTGTTTATGTATGTGCGGTGACAGTGACTGTGGGAAGATGTTGGGCTTGATAGAACTATACCTCTTTCCCAAACAAAACCTGCTTCTTCCTGACCACCCTTCTTTCCCTGTCTGGGGTCTTGGGGCAGCCTGACTAAAATCCACCAGTCTTTGGCCTCCAGGAGACTTGAGTTTCACGGTCTCCTTGGCCAAGGCCAGGTCCTGTGACGCCAAGCATGGTTCTCAGCCTGCCTGCAGCATCATAGCCAACTGCTCTTGATTGTTCACACGAGTACTATGCCTTTGCTAACTTTGTTAGTGTTCATTCTTTAGTTTGATTTTTGGAGACCAGGTCTCACTTTGTAGCCCATACAGGCCAGGAACTCATTCTTAGCTTTGCAGGCACTGGGATTATAGTTATGAACCACCACACCCTATTTGGTTTTGTTTGTAGCAGGTCTTGATTCTCGGGAAGGCCTGCCCACCCAGCCCCTTATACTAGCACATCTGACTTTAGGTTTCTGCTTTGTTTTCTTATAATCAGAACAGTAAAGTTTGCAGGGTATGGTAGCAAAGGAGGTAGAGGAGGATCAGGAGTACAAGACCATCCAAGGTTTTTGACTAGACTGGGCTACACGCGAGACCCTTTCAGAAAATGATTCATTTTGGTTATTATAACCCCTGTTTACAAATGAAGAGTCAGGAGTCGAAGCTGCGAAGCCGGTGTCCCAGCCTAGCGACTGAGTCCGGGAACCAGTCCTGCTGGTGCAACCTCCACCAATACAGTTCTGTTCTTGCTTGTTCCCTTGCCCTGTGGGAAGCCTGCTGCTCACTGCACCTGTTCGAGCAGACAATATGGGCTCTTGTTAACTTTTGATTGTTAAAGTTTTTTTTTTTCACAAATTCAAATACCAAGTAAAGTTTTTCATTACACATTTCGGTTCTGTAATTAATTCAAGTCTTTCAGAGGCGAAGGTGACTAACACCTTTTACAAAGGGAGCCCCAAACGGACGGCCCCGCCCTCCAGAGCCCGGGAGGGGCGTCGTTGTACTCCTGACGTCATCACGTAGGGCGGGTGCCCGGGGCTTTCCCACGGCGACAGGAAGGCAGGCACTGCGCAGGCGTAAGGGCTGTGCGTCCCCCGTACTCGGGAGTCTCGCGAGGCTTGGAGGCGGGTTTCTGCGAAAAGGCCGCACTGGGTGTGCGGGGTGTGGATCCCTACGAGGGGCGGAGCTGGAGATGGCGTTCGCGGCGGCTTGCCGGCTGGCCCGGATAGCACTCCGACCAGAGGCTCTCTGGAGCGGGCCGAGCG
>JAQHUG010000526.1:41708-65022 GCA_028555095.1 Dicrostonyx torquatus | reverse complement strand
CCTATACTTCCTGCCTGGCCAATCAGCATTTATTTAAAACATGATTGACAGGATACAGAATTGTCCTGCACCATATGGGGGCTAAACCACCATATTACTGATGACTTTTATTTTGTGAATTTTTTCTTTCCTTCATTTTCTCTCCCCTCCTTTAAATTTTAACCTGGCAACCTGAAACTCTGTATAATTCCATGTTGATGGGTTCAGGAACTATCATAACTCAACTCTATCAGTAGGGAATCCAGTACCCTTTTCTGGTCCCCATTGAGCATCTGAACACATGTGACACATACATGCACACACAAACACACACACACACACAGAAATCTTTAAAATTTATCAAGAGTTGTGCTTGCTTCTGCAGCAAACAAAGTAAAATTGGAATGAAGAGAAGATTGACTTGGTTGCTGTGTAAGGGATGATGTACAAATTTCTTAAGCATTTAATATTTTTATATAAGTGACCCCAGAAATTCTAAAGATAATCATGCTATAATAACAGACCCAGAGAGACTAAATAAAATGAAGGCTCAAGAGGGACACATGGATCTCACTAGGAAGGGGAAACAGAAGAGATTACAAGGGTAAACTTGGGGTGGGTGGGGATACGAACAGGAGGGAACAGGTTGGGGGAGTGGAGGTAGAGAGTACTGGGAGAGATGACTGGAATTGGGGGGCATTTCAATGGTGAGGTAGAAAACTAGTGCAGTTGTAACTTCAGGATTTCATGAGGGTGGTTCTAGGAAAGACTCCTAGTAGTGGGAGATAGGGAGCCTGACCTGGCCATCTTCTATACCCAGGCAAGGCTTCTAGTGTAGGGATTGTGACACCAACCCAGCCACAAAACCTTCAACCTATGATTTGTCCTGCCTGCAAGATGTGGTGGGGTAAAGTGGTGCATATTTGTAGGAGCGAACAACCAATGATTGGTCCAACTTAAATATAATAATTAGCGAGGGGTCCAGACCAAAGACTGGTTATCAGTTGTTAGATTTTGGTGTCTTTCTCTTGTTTTTTTTTTTTAAGGTTATCTTTTGATCATGGCTAAATCTTTTTAATTATCTCTGATTGACTGACATAGAAGTGACAAGTTTTTTTTTCCCATTTGGCTTTTTTACTGTTATATAGAGACCTCCTTGTCTCATAGAGAGGAGGTCCAGTCCCTCTTCATTCTGAAGAACAACCTCAGTTAAAGAATCTAACTGGACTTCCAGAATGGAAGCAGAATTTTTAGATGGCCCAAGTCTATGCTTCTCTGAGTACTGAGTTTTTATTCCCCATAACTAGGGCTGAAGTTTCAACCACAGTGGAGCACATGATGCTTGGCTCCACCAATACGGAAATGGGAGCAGCTTGTTGTGCTTGGGGAGGCCAGGAACCTAGATTGAGGTGGGCCTCATGGCCACAATGCTGCCAGCATTGCCATAGCAACAGCAGCAGATGCTACCTGTGAGCCTACAGGAAGTTGTAGACTGGGGCAAGATCCTGCCATTTAGATGTTTCTCCAGTCAACAGAACTGACAGAAATAGAGATGCACAGAGAGACACACAGTAAAGACAACCAGGGGTGGCCACCACACATTCATACACCTGAGCAGACCAGGGGAGTCTGGTGATATCTCACATGGATCCCGGATGCTGTATCAGCAGCGCCCCTTTGTACTTTAAACAGAAGGCTCCTTACCCAGACTTACCTCTGCAGGTAACAGACCAGGTGTCATTAGAATTTGTTTCCCTTTTGGGGTAGAGGTATCAGACTCCTCCGAACTTTAGGTAGCAGGTGATCAAAGGGAGTTATAGGGTTCTGGAAATTCTTCCAGTTCTGCACCCCCTAGAAGTTTCTTGACCTCTGCACTCTTCCCTGCTCTGAGGATCTGAGACACCCCCCCCTCCAGTGTCTCAAGGTCTAGTCTCTGGGGATGTTGGTGTAACCTCTAGAAATATTGTGGGGTATCCACCAGAGAAGACTGCTCAGACACAGGTCTAAGCCAATAGAAAGTCTTTATTAGCTGGCTGGTGACTACACTGAGTGTTCAGGATCCCAGTGCAGTCCTGAGTCTTTCTCAGGGTGAGCTTTTAAACCATATCCTGGATTGACACATAGCAGTTAACAAGAAGAGTTAGCCAGAAGCAAAACTACAGAAGCCAAAAAGCAAGGTTAGTGCATTTAGAGACTTTCCCAGAACTATGAACTTCGATGGGTTGAGTGTTTGCTTTCATTATGGCAAGAGGTGCTGTCAGTGTGCTGAGTTTTATGGCATGAATGGTAATTCCATCGTGGAGAA
The DNA here is from genome assembly GCA_028555095.1 of Dicrostonyx torquatus. Lineage (NCBI taxonomy): Eukaryota > Metazoa > Chordata > Mammalia > Rodentia > Cricetidae > Dicrostonyx > Dicrostonyx torquatus. The sequence goes on along the minus strand of JAQHUG010000526.1, from coordinate 62,738 downwards.
GGTTGTGCTAAGATCTGGGGATCTACTAAGGTCTGGGAGCCTGTTACAACACCAAGCTTGCTGGTTTTACCAAGCTTTGTCTCACCTTCCAACTGTGCAGGGGCCTGGACACCAGTAACCCTGATGGGTCATAGTGGCAACTAAGAAGCTTGGGAGGTAACCCCTTCTGGACACCCATAAAGTGTTTTAAGGAAGCAGCTGGTACCCGATGACTAACCTTGGGCACTTAACCTGGCATATCATTTCAGCCTCCCTGACTTCTCTGCTGCTCTGGAATATCATGGAAGTTAGGCAATAGTTGTGATGATGCTCACTGAGCAGTTAGCCTCAGCTGTTTGGCGGGTGGAAGTGGGTCTCAAACGGGGACTTCTAGGAGGAAGTCCTATGTAACTGACTCTGTCACCTATCAGCAGTCCTTTCTGGCTTTCCTTCCAGGTGTTGGCATCTATGTACAAACTATCAATTTGGGTGAGAAAAGTGAGGGCTGGGGGGAAAAGGCAGCGATAGGTATCATTCTCTGAGGTTCAACAGACCAGCCCTTCCCTTGGGATCAAATAAATGGTGATGCAATAGTAGGGAGTTGTGAATGTCCAGGGGAGGGTACCAAGATCCCATTCCAGCCTGTAGATCTCATGGGTATGGTTTAGTTCAGAGTAAGATGATTTATTGCACATTAGGACCCCAGCAGTGCAGTGAGATTTCATCACTCGTCTTAGCGGGGAAAAGCACAGAGCTGGTATGGGGATGGGGCTGTCATACCCCTGAAGACCCCATGGTCGCTGGGTCGGGGTTGTCCAGCAGGCACCGAGAAGTTAAAGTGCTGCAGGAGGCAGGTGAAGAAGAGGAAGAGCTCCATGCGGGCCAGGGGCTCCCCTAAGCAAGCTCGGCGACCTGTGGGTGGGAGAGGGACTCAGTCAGACAGGGGTCTGGCCTCACAATTCAGGGCATTCTGGGAAGTGGGAGGGAAGCCAGGTACCCACAGGTACCTGCTGAGAATGGCATGAAGGCCTCATGTTTCACAAAGTGGCCCTGGGCATCCAGGAAGTGCTCAGGATGGAAGTGGAGGGGCTTCTCCCAGATGGTCTCATCCTTCAGCACTGAGGACAGGTTGGTGATGAGGGTCGTCCCCTGGCAGGAGGCACATGGTGTGAACATGGACTGGGATGGGGACACTATGATCACATATATAGTCTCTACCTCACATACTTAATCCTTTCATGTAACCTCAGCCCTAGAAGCTTCTTAGCCCTCTCTTTGTTATTAAGACAGGGATAAGTGACATAGGTGTACACAGTGTCACCTGTACTTGTAGGTAGTAATTGCTACAACTACCCTAGCCATGTTTTAGCTTGCTCGATTTTCTACCTGGGATTCTGCTATACACTTGTTGTACTGTTCCACTTTCCATACTCCCCAGGAGAGGTTGGTACTGTGCAGTTGAGAATTGGATTGCCTAGATTCTAGTCCTTCTCAACTGGGCAGCTCAGGCCGCTAGCTGGCTGGTAACATGGACATTGGAGGGGTCCAGGCCTACCTTAGGGATAAGGAAGCCCTGCACTTCAATGTCACGAGATGTCTTGTGAGGTGCTCCAAGTGGGAGGATGTCACCAAATCTCTGCACCTCATGAATGACAGCATTGGTGTAGGGCATGTGGGCCTGGTCTGCCATCTCTGGACACCGTGCCTGCCCTATGACTTCATCAATTTCCTTTTGGACATGGCCTGGAGAAACAGCATCTCCCCAGTTAAGGAGCCCCAGGCAGATTACCCTTGACCCTCTACTACCTCTGTGTTAAGGGCTGGGTCCATGGGAGAAAGATGGCCGTCACCCTTGCTGGAGTCTGGGTTAAGTGTTTCAGGTAAGCTTAAGGGGTGTAGCTCACTTCTCCTTCTTCTTTCTTCCCAGCCCCATCCAGACTCACTCTGCACATCCGGGTGCAGGATCATAAGCAGCAGGGCCCAGGACAGCGTGATTGAAGTTGTTACCATCCCTGCCATGAACAGGTCAGCCACCACCATACGCAGGTTCTCATCATTGAAGCTGCTCTCAGGTTTACCCTTGGTCTGAGCCAGGCAGAAATGGTAGACTCAGTGGGGAGAGGAAGACTCTCAGTGGCCTCCCATTGTCCTCAGGCAACCCAGGTGCTGAGTTACTTGGTGATACACAGGACATCAGCCCACAGCCCCTGGCCCCATCTCTTGCAGCTGCCAATCACCTTCTCCACCTCTGCCAGGAAGGCATCAGTCAGGTCTCGGGGTGGCTGGGTAGGGTCTCGGGTCATCTTGTGCTCAGTTAGCAGCTCATCCTGCAGGGCCATGAAGGCCTTTTTTCCAGAGAACACCTTGTCAGGCAGCCCTGGAATGTTCAGTAGCACCGGGATTCCATTCAGGAACTGTGAGCAACAGAGAGGATCAATAGAGGGACCTGGGTGTTCCCTGTGCTGTGCTCCTCTGGAATAGCCTTGGTTCCCAGCTTCCTCCAGGATAAACTAGTGAAGTAGTCCCTCCCAGTGTGAGTCTCTAAACTTCCTGTTTGCCCTGAGCTTCCAGAAGGGCTATCATACTGTGGAATTGCAGACTTGTGTGCCTTCCACAGGTACTCACCATTTCCAAGCACTTGGTCCCAGTCTATCCTCTCCCTTCCCATTGAAGTTTGTCCAGCTCCTCCCAAATGCCCTCTCCCTGTCACTCCTGCATGTTGATCATCTTCCTGAGAGGCCCCACTGTATGTAGTTATCTGGGTACCATGGACAGGAAGCCAGATTCCTGGTCAATAGTATCTTTCAACAAGTTCAGAAGCCTGATGAAGCGTGGGTCATCATACTCAAATCGGCAGGCATAGAGGAGGGATGCAATCACATTGCACACTGCTTTGTCCAATAGAGTGTTGGGGCTGAAAGGGTGTCCTGTGAGTGGAAATGCCGGTCAGGGTGTTTGCTGTCTATACCCACTTGTACCCACCAATCCATCACCTACCATTATAGTTGGTGAAGGCAGAACAGAGGCATCTGGCCTCCTCGGTCACCCACTGCTCCAGTGACTTCTTGCCCAGGCCAAAGTGACGAAAGGTTGACACAGAAAAGCGCCGCTGCTGACGCCAGGCAGACCCATACTGTGCCATGAGCACACCTGGAGGACTACAGTTAGCCTCAGAACCTCAACCTCTTTTCTGCTCCTGTCCCACTTTATCCCTGCTATAGTCTTTATCACTACTGTAATATCTCTGTCCATCCTGTAGCTGTCTGCCTTTGCTGTCTTTTTTGTGTTGTTTTGTTTTTTGAGACAGGGTTCCTCTGTAGCTTTGAGCCTGTCCCTGAACTAGCTCTTATAGATCATTCTGGCTTCAAACTCACAAAGCTCCACCTGCCTCTGGCTCCTGAGTGCTGGGATTAAAGGAGTGTGCCACCACTACCTGGCTAGCCTTTGCTGTCTTTTCTCTTGCCTGTCCCTCCCCAACAATTGGTCCCAAACTGTCTCTACTTCCCAAACCCTCTCTAGTTTCCATTTTCCCACCACACTTGTCATTTTCTGCATTTGCCTTGAGAACGCGGTCCAAAGCCCACGTGGTCACTGGTATGCATTAGTGGTCGGTCAGCAGTGTCCTCGCTGTGTCTCACCAGTGCCTCACGCAGGGCTGTCAGCCCATTTAGGACAACCACTGACTCAAAGGCCAGCTGTAGGCTGAACAGGTCCCCAAAGCGGCATCGCATCTGTAGGCAAGGAGTTAGTGCATTACTGGCAAGCCTGGATTCCTGTGCTTAGCTTTACTGAAAGGACACGGCAGGGTAGTCCAGTAGTGATCTCACAGAAGGATGAATCTGGTATTATTTGTCTTGGGAGTCCACCTAGGACTCTATCAGTCACTTTACCATGATCTTGCTAGTGTCACACATTTGCCAACTGATCCACTAGCATCCCCACGTCTAGCTGCAGAAACTAAGACTCATGGATATTAGTAGGGAGTCTGAGAATCTGAACTAGCAGAAGGATGGAAACAGTAGCTGCACCTCTCTCATCTTTGATTTCCTGACAGAAACACTTGTTCAGGATCATGGCCTTTCCCACATTCTCTAAACATTTCCCTCTGATGGAATGAAAAGGAATGTGAGACCTATATAACAAGATTTTCCTTTTATTTTTATTGAGTGTTCGTGTGTTTGGGAGTGTTTGTGTGTGTGTGTGTGTACACGTTTGATTCAATGTCTCAGTATGTTGTCAGGGCTGTCTAGGAACTAGGTATGTAGACCACGCTGGTGTTGAACTCACAGAGATTTGCTTGGCTTTGCCTCCTCAGAGTGCTGGGATTAAAGATCTGTACCACTGCATTGGTTTTTTTTTTTTATGTTTAAAGATTGTAGAGTTTCGTTTTGTAGCATGGGCTAGCCTGAAACTCAATATGATAGACCAGGCTTGCTTAGAATGCAAATAAATGTCTGTCTCTACCTCCTAAGTACTGGGATTAGAGGCATGTCGCACTGTGACACCTGGCTCTCAAGTTTTGGTTTTATAGGTAGTTTTGTTAAGGTGGCCTGGAATTTATAACCCACCTACCTTAGTTTCCCAATTACCGGCGTGTTGGAATTAGGATGCAGCCCCAGCACCATCACTACCCACTATATTCTGTCATGTTAACTAGATCTCAGACTGGCTGTTAGGTCCCATCCCACCTCCTGGCTATTGCCTTTGGGAAGTTCAGGGTGTCCTCAGGTCCTGCACCACTCTCCTCAAGGGAAGGAAGCCTCTTCACTTGCTTTGTCCTGGGGACCAGCTCCTGTGCAGCATGTAGTTGCACTACCACCCACTGTGTTTGATGACCTCTCCTGACCTCCAACAATTCCCTTACCTTTTGGAAGCTTGCTGGCATATTCTGAAAGTCCACCTGCAGCAGGTTCCCAAGAACAGGCAATGGCATAGGGCCTGGAGGATAGCGGGCAGTCCAGCGGTGGCGCCGGTGCATTAGGTCCACCAGAAGCAGGAAGATGGCCAAGAATATGGCCACAGACCACAGCTCAGCCCCAGCCAGCAGCCCCATGCCTGCCCCTATGCTCTCTGAGTTTGCTCTGGAAACACTTCTCGGTCCTCACTCCAGCCACCTAAGACCAGGAAAAACAATATTATCACACCTTCGGCACGTCCCTGGCCTGGGCTGGTCCTTCAGAAAGGAGCCAGTCTGCCCTTTGCCCTCTGCTTTATAGCCAAGCTGCTGTGCTGTCAGTCCAGAGTGCAAGGCAGGGCAAGTCAGGTCAGCAGCAATGGTAGCCTTAGAAGTACCTGCCCTCAGCCGGGCGGTGGTGGCACTCCCAGCACTCGGGAGGCAGAGGCAGGCGGATCTTTGTGAGTTTGAGACCAGCCTGGTCTACAAGAGCTAGTTCTTTGGAACTAGCCACAGAGAAACCGTGTCTCGAAAAACCAAAAAAAAAAAAAAAAAAAAAAAGAAGTACCTGCCCTCTAGGTCCTCAAGAGCTTATGCAGGGGGCGGGGACAGAAATCTGGGGAAATCATGCGAGCTTATCATGCTGCTTGTGCTTATCTGGGTACTGGGACCTTCATGGGCAGGTCTCCCTTTGCTCAGGCACTTGGTTAAGAGGATGTATACAGACAACAGAACTCAGTCTGGAGTGGGACTTTCCTGGAGGCTTCATTGGAGGACTTGGTTGGCAGTCGGTGAGAAGCCTGGATGGCACAGCAGGACACTTGGCTGTGGGGCCAGGTGCCTGATATGAGCAATCAGGTGAGTGAGGGGCACTGGGAGGAGGGCAATAGCTGATCACTGATATTAGTGCATCAAGACCTCTAGGGGCAGGAAGGTGGTAAAGGTCAGGCTACAGAAAGTTTCCCTGACCAGCAGCCCACCCATGGATGCCAGGGCACACATGCAGCTTTCCACAGTTCAGATACTTGGCACAGGTAGGACACTTATCACATCCTGGGCATTTGAACATCTGGGGCTTTATCCTTCTAAAGGAGAAGAGATGCCCTTTGTCCTCTCTTTGAGTCAAGCTGCTACATTGTCTGTGCAGACAGAAGAAGCAGGCAGAGTAGGAGGATAGAGGAAGGGGCAGCTATGTAGGCTGTAGGCTGTTCCCTTTCTTTCCCTCTCTAGGTACTTCCAAGGACTGGAACCACCCCCTGCCCCCAGGCACCCTTCTACAAACTCTAGTCTACAACATCTCTAGTCACTTCTGGAGGGACAGTGTCACTCCTGCCTCTAACTGCTAATGAAACCAGATGCTAATGCTGTTGATTGCCCTCATCACTGTGAGTTGCTTCTTTCTTGCTTCCAGTTTTCTGCTCTTTGATAACTGTGTTAAAACTACAGAAATTGCTCTGCTGGAAGCTGTCCTAGGAGTTTCTATTAGTTAACTATTCTCAAATCTGTAAGGAACTACCTGTCATAAGCCAACAGGAGACGTTGGGGCTGTTTTGGTTTACAGTGTGAGGGCACAGTCCATCATGATGAGAAACACCTGAGGTGGGGCATCTCAAAGCTGTGGTGGCAGGAGCATGAGACAGCCAGTCTCCAACAGTCAGTCATCAGAAGGAGAGAGCAGGAGGAGATCAATACGGATGCCCAGCTCGCTTCCTCCTTTCTCCCTTTTTATTCAGTCTGTGGTTCCAGCCCTTGGGATGGTACCACCAACATCCAGGTAGATCTTTTTGCCTTAGTTAAAGCTCACTGGAAACTCCTTACAGAAACACTCAGATACATCCTAAGAGATAAATGAGGTCAAGCTGAAAATTTAAATTCAGTACCACAGAGTTCCTTGAAATTTCTTATACACACAGATTATTGGCTTCATCAAATTTTTTTTTCCTTCGAGATAGGTTTCTCTGTGTGTAGCCCTGGCTGTCCTGGAAATATTTCTGTATACCAGGCTGGCCTTGAACTAACAGAGATCTGGCTGCCTCTACCTCTGCTTCCCGAGATTAGAGGTGTCTGCCAGCTGCTTCATCACATTTTTAACTGGACCTGCACGACAAAGAAGTTGGTCTACATAAAGGTTTCTGGATCACCGCCCTTCCTCTTCATTCTTAGTTGCTGCTGCTCAGGACATTGTCTCTATGCTTACTGACTCTTACTTCTGACTACTCAGATCTGCTCTTGAGATGCCAAAGGGATTTTCAGTTTGATTATTGTCATTTTCAACTACAGAATTTCTTTTGGTCTCTGTTCTTAGTTTCTGTCTCATTACTGGTATTAGTTAATATTTCAGTTTTTAAAATTTTTTTTTCGTGCGTATGCGTGAATGCTGGCAGGTATGTCTGTGCACCTTGTACATGCCTGGTGCCTGCAAAGGCCAGAAGACAACATTGGATCCCCTGGAACTGGAGTTGCAGATAGTTGTGAATTTGCATGTGGGTGCTGGGAATTGAACCTGGGTCCTCTGGAAGAGCAGCCAGTGATCTTAACCACAGAGCCATCTCTCCAGCCCCAGTCTTTTACTTTTGAAAGACATCTTTTAGCATTTTGAACAGATTTCAGTGAACTGATTTAAAGTCTTCATCCAGTGCCTTCAGTGTCAGGGATAGTCTGCTCACTGTGTATGGACTACTCGTTCTGTCTCTTTGGCCTGTCTCATTATTTCGAAACTGGACATTTCAAGCACTACTGTGTGGTTACTCTGCACACAAGATTCTTACTTGGGTTTTTGTTTCTTTGACAAATAAATTTTAAGAGAAAAACTTAAAAGGATAAAAGATTTATTTTGGCGCATAGTTTCAGGTGTCTCACTCTATGTCAACCTGCTTCATTGTTAAGGGGCTATGGCCCAGACAGAGCATGCAGTATTGAGAACATGTGGCAGAGCAGAGTGCATCTCATGACAGCTGGGAACCACTAGGGACAAGATGCAGCCTTCAGTGACATAACCCCAATAACTGACTACTTCCAACCCAGGCCTTGATTCTAGCAGTCCTTTCAGCTATAACCTCATCAATGGATTAACTCATTATTAGACTGAAGCTCTCATGGGCCAGCTATCTCTCAGTAGTATCACCACCCAGGGACCATGACTTCAGTGCAGGAGCCCTTTAGAAGATACTTCTTGTGCAAACCTCAGGAAGAAAAGGGACCTTCTTCCTCACCCTCCAAGGCAGGGTTTCTCTCTGTAACACTCCTGGCTGCCTTAGAACCCAATTTTTAGACCAGCCTGGCCTTGATATCACAGAGCTCTGATGGCCTCTGCTCTAACCATGGCAACAACAACAACAACAAAAATTTCATGTATGGGTCAGAGAATAAAAAATCAGTGAAGAAACTCAGTAAGCCTTTGTGGTTGGGTATGGTAGGAGGTCATGAGAAACCTCCAGGTATGGAGAGGTTGAGTGACCCAAGAATGGGTACATGAGAATCCCTCATGTGAGGGGACTGAGTGACTCTAAAGTCAAAGGATTTGCAAGACACTTCCAGTATGGGAAACTGAGCAGTTCCAGAAAAAGACAGATCTACAAGATAACCCTTGTATCTTGGGGAGAAAAAAAAAAAAGATAAACGTGTTTGTTTTTCCTCCTGTAGCTGTATGTTCTCTGTGTTACCTGAACTTAAGAGGTGTGCGTGTATATGTGAGGGACTAAGATTAGACAGATTCCTGACAGGCAGGAAAGAGATGATAAAGATGGCACATTCCTGGTTTCTGTCTCACCCTCTTGACCCAAGACAAAGGCCTAGGAGCTTGCGACAGGCCTGGCAGGTTTTTTTCTTCTGGATAGTGGCGCCTCCCCGCATCAGTCGACAACTTTAAAGACTGGGCCAGAAAACATGAACCATTTTGTTGGGGTGTAGTATGAATAATAAAAACCCAGAGACAGATACTGGGGTTCAGGCTGATGATCAGAATAGCAAAGCAGTCAAGCACTATAGAAGTCTTGCCTCTACCAAGGCTGGGTGACTGCAGAGAGCTAAGCCTCTACCTCTTCCTGTTTGATATTCTCCTTTAGTGTTGGGATTAAAGGCCTTACTCCCTAGTACTGGGATTAAAGGAGTGAGCCATCACCACCTGGATCTGTTTCTGCATTGATCCCTTGTGAAGCCCACAGTGGCCTTGAACCCAACAGAGATCCATCTGCCTATGTCTCTCAAATCCTGGGTTTAAACGTGTTTGACACCATGGCCTGGCCTCTGGTGGCTTAGTTTACCTTCTGATCTTCAGGCAAGCTTTATTTATTAAAACATATAAAATATTACTATATTGGGGTGGACTTTTAGGCTGTGTGGCTGCTTTCCTTGTAAGTAACCCCTCACCCCATATGCCTCTTAGTAACTCCAGTAAAAAACCATTAGTTTATCATACTGTGGTGGTGTTACTTTGGTCTGTTGTGCATCCCACTTCTGGGTTGAACAGAATGTGTGTGTTTGTGTGTGTATGAATTACATCTCCTCAAGAAAAGTCTGTTATTCAACAGCTCTTCAGGAGGAATGACAGAAAACTGTAGGTCCAAGGCAATGGCCACTGATGGTATAGGGAATAAGAAGGTCATGATTAAGGACTTGCCTCCCAGCCAGAGCTTCAGTGCATGGATGTGCATGACATTCTTCAGAGCCAATTTCTCAGAAGAGTCAAGGAGCACAGGTACTATGAGCTGAGCCAGTGGACAAGCACCATAGCTTGGCTGGGCTTCTGTGTGGTGTCTCCCCATCCCACTGAAAGACCCCTGCTCTAGGCATTCTGCCCAGCTTAGCCATAGAAACGCCATTTTACAAGGCTTGCACTTACCCATAAGAGCTCAGATAAGAGACAGCCCTAAATGAGTTAGCTCAGGGCCATTGCCGGGCAGGATATCTGTGGTCAGATATCTGGCCTGGGAAAGTACCGGCTGTTCTCCCGGACAAGAGCCAAGTAAGTTCCCTCCGGTTGCTCCCTTCAGATGAGAGCTGAGCAAGCCCTTTGTCTAACTCCAGCAGTAGCCCCCAGATAAGGGCTGAGAAAGCTCTCTATCTAATTTCTCAGCCTTCGAGAACATAACCTCATCCTCATGATGGCCTTGTTTAAATTAACCAATGAAATCCCTGTAACCATGCATCTCACTTCTGTGCCCCCCGCCCCGTGCTTCTGCTCTTCTGCCCCCATAAAAACCCCTAGAGCCCCGAGCCAAGGGGTGCCCAAGTCCTTTGAAAGACTTGGTCGCCCCGGATATCCATGCATCTGAATAAACCTCATGCTGATTGCATCTGCGATGGTGGTTTCGGCTGATCTCTGGGACCGGGGTCCCTCCTGAGATAGATTCCCTTCGGGGGGAATCTTTCACCACAGGTCCCGTTTCTGTCTGCCACATGCTACTCATCGAACTGGCCAAAAGCCAGGCCTTCGGCTTTCATCCCTGTAAAGCTTGAGTAGTTGGCAACTGCTAGTAATTGCACACTGTAGAGAAAGCTCCCAGGCCTTCTATCTCACTTAATTATCAAAATTTAAAAAAATTCTGGAATTTTCTTAGTGACTGTCTACTCCAGCTCCACTAGAATGAAGATCATATTTCTTTGTACCATCTGCACAAGTTTGCAAGTCATTGAGTTTGACATTAATTAGCTTCCTGTTCTACTCCTAACCTAAAAAACTCACAGCCCCTGAGGCAGATTATGGCTGTCTGAAATCAAGATACTTTCCATTGGCCTTTTATGAAAATGCCTTTGTTTGTGGGCAGTGATCCAAACAGGAAAAAACATTCTTTGTTGAATTACAATCAGCCTCGCTGAGTAGAAATCACAGAGCCAAGGGAGAGCTCACAAGTTTTCCTCTCTCTCCTCCCCCGACCCTCTCTGTTGTTTCCAGACCACGGCTGGCTTATTTGGCAACCTTGAGGAAGTCACTTAGGAGCTCTGGCTGCTTCCCTAGCTGTGAGAACCATGTTTGTGCTGTTGTCTCCCTGGATGTCAAGTAAGAATGTCCAAGTAGGTATGGAGCACATGCACACTGCACACAATCTCTGTCTGTCCCTGCAAATGGTGAGGCTGTTGTTCTTTATTCACTAAGCCCCCCTGAAATAATAACATTTAAGATGACCCTTGCACTCTAATCTAGCTATGTCACCTATCCTGGTCTCTTTCTTTTTGAAGAAAAAAAATTCAAACATAGGAACTAGATTTGGATTTGAGGGAATTAGCAATTATTGAAAACATTACTTCACACACAGAATTTTGATCAAACAGACATGATGCCTCCTTAAATTAGCAATACTGTACCACCCAACAGGTAGACCAAACAGAAGGCTTATAACACCCATGGATCAGGAACCCCATGATAATCACATGAAATGTGTTTCGGAAGATGATCCAATATTGCCAAAATGCATCATAACTGCTTTCATGAAAAGGGTCAGGATGCCATTGGCCATCTCTGCCATGTTGCATGGGCTCCCATTGCTGTTGCTCTGTCTAGAGCCAAGGGAAAATGGATGCAACACATACAACAGACCCAGGTCTTTACCTGGCTAAGTGTTGTTTTTCACCTATTACAGATGTGACCAGCGAGGCTCTGGGAAGGCACCTGCTTCAAAATGACAAAGTGGGACCTCCTGTGTGGTCTGTCAACCCTGACTCTAGGCAGTATGATCCTGGGATCCTCCTTTTAAACCCCAGAGTGTTGCCTGATGTTACAGAGCAGGACAGGCAGTGACAAGACCCAGCAGGGCACAGGCTCAGGAGTGGGTGAGCATCTTCCCTGAGGAGGCAGCTCTGCTGGAGGAGAGATATAGGCCTCCTTCTACTGTGCAGTCCCCCAGAAAGAGACTGCGTGTGGGAGAACTCTGACGGGGCAGACAGAGGGACAGAAGCCTGTGTGGTGTCCTAGAAACTGGAGCAGTTCCATTTCACTAGTCTGTTTCTGAATACTCTTGTGAGGGTACAAGGCCTTTTCCAGCAAACCACCGAACAGGTCCTCTTCTCCTCACAGTAGGACCACAGTCTTCCATTGAGCTCCCCTGAGTGGTGCCTTCTCAAAGGCCTGTCTACGTTCAGGACATAGGCAGCAGAATAAATGTCAGACACTAACTGCCACACACCCAAACTGTATCCTCTATGCATAAAAAGACAGCCTGCCCTTTGAACAGCATTCTGACAGTAGAGACAAATTTCACAAGGTATGTCTCTTTTCTCCCACTCAGACAGCTGGATAGGGTGAGGGGTTTGTAGCTGAGCAAGGAAGTATTGGACCTGCGGGAGAACAATTCTATATCTGTCAATTATGTTTTAAATAAACGCTGATTGGTTGGTAGCCAGCAGGAAGTATAAGCAGGAAAACCAGGCAGGAAGTATAAGTGGGAAAACCAGACAGGAAGTAGAGGTGGAGCAATGAGAACAGGAGTATTCTGGGAAGAAGGAAGCCCATTCCTTCCAGCCCTGCTCAGATCACTGAAGAAGCAGGATGTGACCTGCCCAACTGAAAAAGGTACTGAGTCATGTGGCTAACATAGATAAGAATAATGGGTTAATATAAGTTATAAAAGGTAATAAGAAGCCTGAGCTAATGGGCCAATCAGTTTATCACTAATGCAGACTCTCTGTGTGATTTTCTTTGGGGCTTGCCTGCTGTGAGAACTGGATAGGACAGAAAACCCAACTATCAGGCCCACATGTACCAGTGCTCTCAAAGCCATAACCACTAATTCATCACCAGCAAGGACAGGCCAGCTGTGCCCTAGAGCTTAGAAGTCACACATGTAACCAGCAGGTTCACTCCGGGTGAGCAAACAGTATAAAGGCCTAACAGTGCACAGGCCGGTGGCCACTGCAGTCACTGCCAACACAGTCAGCTGAGGCTTTGGAAAACGTTCCATTCAGTCCCTTATGAAACATTTTGTTCCTTAAGAATTATTCCAAAACGTTTTGTTTTTTGAAGCTTTATTTGCACACTCCATGTCTGTCCTTAGGATCAAACTAAATGGTGGACAGCTGCTTTTATATCCTCCTTGGAGCCCCAGTGCAACTCTTTCCAGATGCCGTGGGCACAGCCCCGTGGAAAAAAACAACCCCTTTCATCCTCAGGGCTGGGAGGCAGAAATACTTTAAAAACACCTGGTAGCTTACTTGTAAACTCAGCAATTGGGAGGCTGAGGCAGGAGGATTGTATTGATTTCGAGGTCAACCAAGGCCTCAGTATGAAATCTGTCTCAAAACCATAAAACAAACAACTGGAAAAGAAAGCAAATCTCTAGGACTTGAGTCATTTAGTACAGGAAAGAATTCCAAGACTAGTGAGGAGACACAGGCTCGGCGGTTGGAGAGGGAGTACAGCAGCATCTGCTGCTGACTTCACACACCAATAAGACCAGGAGATAACGATGATAAAGTGCAACAGGATATTAATTGTGCATTCTAGTTGGTAGTCTGTGGTCGTTTCCTGTCAAATTCCTTGTATGTTTAGTGTAGAATTTCTTGTTTCTGTTTCCTTTTTCTCGTTTGTTTTGAGACAGGATCTCACTATGTAGTTCTGGCTGTCGTGGAACTCACATGCAGACATGAAGACCAGGCTGTTCTGGAACTCAGAGTTTCTCCTGCTTCTGCCACCCGACTGCTGATATTTTTGGCTCAGTGTAGATTTCTTTTAGTGTTTCCTAATTAAATTTTTGTTTTGTTTTGTTTTGTTTTGTTTTGTTTTTCGAGACAGGGTTTCTCTGTGGCTTTGGAGCCTGCACTGGAACTAGCTCTTGTAGACCAGGCTGGTCTCAAACTCACAAAAATCCGCCTGCCTCTGCCTCCCGAGTGCTGGGATTAAAGGCGTGCGCCACCACCACCACTGCCCGGCATTCCTAATTAAATGTTAACGGGTCCTCTAAGATGGCCAGTCACTGACAACAACATTGCAGGGGCAAAGGGTACAAGCAGGGCTGGCAAGGGCCCACTCACCAGTCCCTTCTTCCTTTCCCGACCATCAGTGAACCCAAAAGGACAAGAAGCAGGGTCTTTGGAGAGAGGTCTGGTTTGCTTAGGTACTTTCTGTGTTCACAAGACCAAGAATACACTCCAAAGGGAAAGTTATGCAAAGGCCCAGGGTCAGGTCTCCACCCTGCTGGCTTCAGAGCATGGCCCTCAGCCCTGAAGCCTGGCTATGCGCCTGTTCTAGGGTCCCATGACTTCTGGGGTGAGCCCCAGGAACCGGCTCTTTATCAGACCCAGGGTGGTTCTGGCATCTTAGCCTTAGCCTGGGACAACCGAAAACTGCTTACTCCATCCACCCTCAAGAAACAAGAGGCCCTGGGGTTCCCCCCTCAGCCCACTCTTAACGGGGGGGGGGGGGAAGCACTCCGCCCAAAGGGGAGGGACTGCCATGCTCCAGTGCCAAGGTCGCCCCAGTTCAGGGGCTAGGGTGGGGGTCTGTCTCTCACCTCTTCCGCAGCGGAGTGGCAGACTGCAAGCCCAGCCGTGACAGTAGCAATTCTGAAGCCCAGCCAAGAAGCAAGTGGTGTCTGGAGCCCTGGAGGAACTGGAGGAGGAGCTTTGGGGAACTAGAGTTCTGAGGAGGAGGGGTGCTGTGAGGAGCAGCAACTCTGAAGAGGAGGGAGGAAGCTGGAGCCTCTGAGGAGGAGGTGACTTTTGGGGGACAAGAAACCACTCCAGGGAGGTAGGAATGCTCTGAGGAGGAGGAACCACTCCAGGGAGGTTGGGGATGCTCTGAGGAGGAGGGGGAGGAGTTTGAAGGATGCCTTCCTGGAAGGGGACCTGAAATGAGGAGGAGCTCTGAGAAAGAGGCCTTAGCCCTGACAGGTCAGAGCCTTGCAGTCTCTCTAAGCACCCAGAGAACACTTAGGGCTTAATAGCTTGTGCTCCCAGAGGGGTCCGGGTTTACAGTGGGCCACAGATGGTTCTTGGGGACACCATGATGAGAGTAACAGTTGATTTCCTGTCAGAGACTATGGAAACCAGAAGATACAGGAAAACACATACAAACCCTGAAGAATGTCTTCCAGTTTTGTCAAGAAAAATTATCCTTCAGGATTTAAGTAGAAAGCAAGACATTTCCAGATAAAAGCTGAAGGGAATCATTATCAGTGGACTTGGCTTACAAGGCACAGTAGAGGGAGTTCTCCAGGCTGAAATGAAATGATGCCAGCAGTTAACTCAAAGCCCCAGGAGAAATGAGCACAGGGCAGGGTAACAACACTGGGAATAAAAGTGTCAGTGTGCTTTGGGGCTGTAATTCCTTTCTTTTTGCTGTATGTTATTCCTGTATGGCTGCAAACACCAATGCATAAAACAATAATTACAAATCTGTGCCCACAAATATAAATGTGCAATCTGTGGCAATGATAGTACAGTGTTAGAGGGACCAAGATGAAATGCACAGACGTTGTATACTACAGAAAGGAATTTAATACTCAAACAAGGGTTTTATAAGTTTAAAGTGTTGATTACCACCTAGATGCTCACTGTCTTGGAGTGTGTATTGTGGCGGAAACAAGCAAGATCCTGCCTCAGCAAGGTGGAAGATGAGAACCATATCCCAGAAATTATCCTCTGACCTCTGTATTCGCTCAGGGGCGTGTCCTCCTCCATCCCATGTACACATCCTGATAGTGAGCACTAAATATGGTGATTTAATCCCCAAGGTACATAATGAAAAACAAAATGTACAGACATGAGAAGAGAATCAAAGAGGAACAAAGAGTATCAACTAAGTCCAAAAAGGCAAAGGTGGGGGAGTTAAAGGGACGATAGAAGGAATGCAGAGCTAAAAATACTAAGTCGAGTAGGTAAGTGTCCTTGCTTGCTTTCTGTTGCTGTGGTATGAACACTTGGACCAAAAGAGACTCTGGGGAGGAAAGGGATGATTTCAGATTCCACCTCCAGGTCACAGTCCATCCCTGAGGAAGCCGGGGCAGAAGCTGAAGCAGAAACCATAGAGGATGCTACATACTATCTGGTTCACAGGCTTGTCTTTAGCTAGTTTTCTTATTCATCCCAGGGCTTCCTGCCTGGGGAATGATACCACCTGTGTTGGTTGGGCCTTCGTACATCAATTAACAATTAAGGGGACCACAAAGAAATGCCTGCAGGTCAATATGGCCCAGGATTCTCTCAATTGAGACTCCTTTCTCAGGTGACCTCAGACTGTGTCAAGGTGACACTAAAGCTGAGCAAGCAAGTATTTCCTCTCAGTAATTAATTGAAGATTAATTGAAGTGTACCTGAGTAAAACCCTCTTATTGAAAGCAGAGACTGATAAGTCGGTTAAGAAATGAGAACCTTGTGCATGCTGGTTTCAGGAGAGCCATCAGATAAAATAAAATAAAGAAGCTGAAACTGGAAACATCGGAAATTTGTTCAGTGCAAAAGGTAACCAAACCGAGGTGGCTGTATTGGGGTTTAATAGATGATTAAAAGTTTATGGTGGGAAGAAGATACAGAAACTGCAAATGCACAGTCACACACCACATATTGATGATGTTAGTCTAAGGACAGACAGTATAGATGCTTATATCCTAGGATTATCTCACCAGGTGACCTCACAGCCACCTTCATTTCTGCAAATACTCTATAGTATCTGCTCAAGGATGCAATGTGGTGATAATGCAGTTCTCAGACCAGTTGCATCCCAGGTGCATCAGTGACATCTGACTGTGTGTATGGAACAAGAGAGACCTAGGTAGATTGCCACACCCACAGCGGTTGCCTGTGTGACAATAATGCCTTTTATCTTTGGCTCAAAAGCACACAGGAAAGAAAGGGGAGGTTCGTGCTTTTGTGCTATGTCTCTGGTGTTCCGCGGTAATCAGTTTAAGTTGTAAACTCGAATGAAGGATTGTATTCTCACCGCTGCTGTCATCCTGCTTACTGTTAAAGTCTTTTGCTGTACCTGGCCAGAGTACTCTTTGATGTCCCTGAAAATGATAATTCTGACTTTGGTGTCAATATAGTACTCAAGATGCCGCCAGTGTTTCAAGCCCTTGTGCAAATTCTGCCTGTAAGCATTCAGAGATCAATAAGGAGAGTATTTTATATAGGTTACAACAACAGAAACTTTCCCTAAGTAAAAACTGACGATTTGGGAAAAGCATGGATTAAGATCCAGTTGCTATTAGAAAATCTCCATTCTAGAAATACAGAAACTAGGAAATGATTCCTTTACAAGATTAAGTATTCCAACCTAAAAAATAGTTTAACCAAGGAGGAAATTTTTAACCCAATAAGTGATCTAACAAAGGATGGGGAATTTATGGTAGGAGCCGGCCAGGAAGCAGAAAACTAGTTAGGCATGTTTTAGAGGTAGGGTGAGAAATGTTTCAGAGATAGAGTGAGAAACAGGGAGCCACAGCAGTTAACTAAGATAAGAGCTTCCTAGATGAGGGGAAACCACCTTATCTGAGTTCTGTGATCTCAAAGACAAGAATTCCTCTGCTAAAGATACCTTATCTAATACCTATATGGATGTTAGACTCTCCCTAAAAATCACCAAAAGTAGTTTTTCTCACTATGTTAACTAAGGATATATGACCCTCTGAGTTGTTCTTTGTTGAAGTACTATATAAGGAAAAACAAAGATTCAGTAAAGTTGCAGCAGATTCAAACCACTCTCATGTGTGTTGGCCTGTCTGTCACTCGCCTAACTCGTGCCTTCCTGGAACCAAGACCCCCGCGGTCTGAGGAGCTTCTCTGAGCCAGTCCATGGCAGTAGATGTGGCAAAAGGGAAAGTTCCAGAGGAGGAGATAGCTGTATAGTAATAGATGAGGGTTTGATACCTGACTGTCAACAGTGGATAGAAAAACCACACAGAGGCTCCTTAAGGACATTCAGGATTTGAACCAATTAGTACAGAACTGTGAATCAGCTCTCCCTCCTAGGCAAGAGAGACACTCAGCCTCAGCATGTGCACACTCCAAAAGCACAGGATCAGTCTCCTGAATGGATCGCATATTAAGCCAGATCCACTTTCAATACCCTGGAATCTTCTGGTTGGGCATGGTAGCATATGCCTGAAATCCCAGCAGTAGGAAGGCTACAGCAGAAGGATTGCTGCAAGTTTGAGACATTTCAGGCCAGCCTCGGCTACATAGTGATACTCTGTCTCCAAAAAAGTCATAAATAGGATTTCTTGGTGCTGTGGAGCAAGCCTACAAATCCACATATCAGTAGTCAAATGGAAACTGGACAAGCATGTGGGAATCTGCAACAATGGTCTCTCAAACACCAGAGGGTCACAATGCAAATGAAATCAGACAATAACCCGAGATCAATGGAAACAACACAATATGCACACATTAAGCACACACGCACGCACACATGCACACACACACACACACACACACACACAGAATTCTAATGAAGCTCAAGGAGGTAATTGTAAACAATGACCATAGCAGCATCATTCATAGTAGCTGAAGGAGGAAACACAGTGTCTATTGACAGCTGAGTGGATTAAAATAAAAAAGATAAAAGGCTGTAATCTGAGACCCCTAGCGCATGCTTAAAACAGCTCCTAGAAACAAATCATACAGTTTTTTTTGTTTTTGTTTTTTGAGACAGGGTTTCTCTGTAACTTTGGAGCCTCTTCTGGAACTTGCACTGTAGACCGGCCTGGCCTTTGAACTCATGGAGATCTGTCTTTTTCTGCCTCCCGAGTAATGGGATTAAATGCATGTGCCACCACTGCCAAGCAAAATATAGTTTTTTTTCCTTATTTTTTTAAAGATGTATTTTAGTTTAATTTATATATACCTATATGTGTCGGTGAGACATGTGTCTGTGTTTTTGCCACATGTGTGTGGGTGCCTAGTCTCCTGAGGCCAGAAAAGGATGTTGGATCCTCCAGAGTTGGAGTTATAGGTCTTAACGATTCCCCAACATAGGTGTAGGGGATGGAATTTAGGTCCTCTGGAGAAGCATCAAGAGCTCTTAACCTTGAGCCATCTCTCCAGGCCCTGTAGGGTTTTAGAAATGTAAACACACCTATGAGGTTTATTTTATATCAGTTACCATGAGAGATTAATGGTAATAACTAATGACAATTATAATTAAATACAGTGGAATCTTCCTCTTAGATATCTCATTGCACCCACGCAATACTACATGTGATGCTGCGGGTTGATGCAAGGATGATGGGCTGGAATGAGAATGTGGGCATTGTGACATGGACCACCATCTTACTCCTTGAACACAAGGACTGTGATACTACAGAGGCAGATCCTGTAACACAAGCCCTTATAATGTCCCTAATGACATGAACATGTGGGACAAAGACACCCTTATGTTCCCAATGTAAGAGCAATTGTGAAGAATATAAGAGATTTAGTGAGATTCCTCTGAATGGTACACAATTCTAAATCTGAGAATTGTTTATTTCTGGAACTTTTCAGGAAATGCTTTTGGACTATGGTTGTCTACTGTAACTGAAACCAGAAAAAGACGAGTTCTGAGTTAGAGCTGTTCTATTGTACAGTGTACGATCGTTCATTTTGAAAGAGCAAGAGTGATGCCTGTTGAACACCAAGGAGCCTTGAAGACTTAAGTCAGTCCAGACAGCCAATGCATGACTGCACTCTGTCAAATCACAGAAATAGAAGGCAGGATGATGGGGGCTAGGGTTGGACAGAGGAGAGAATGGAGAGCTACTGTCCTGGGGTGCAGAGCTCCAGTTTTAGCAGATGAAGTGATCTCAGGAGGAATCGTGGTGGTGGCTGCACACTGGGACTGACTGATACCTCTGAGCTGTGTTCTGCAAATGGAGAGGATGAGCTGTGGTGTGACTCACCGGAGCTGCAGGCTGAGCGTGCATAAGGCCTTCCCAACACCACGAAAAACAGAGTGATAAGGTTGGTAAATATTAGTGATGGCTAACCAAAATAAAACCAGAAAGACACAAAGACAAATGCTTCAATTTGCCTTGCATGCCAAGGAGCACGACCAGGGCAGTAGCTTGACCTCAGCTTGGGCATTTCTGTCCTGCACATTTCAGGACAAGTGCTTGAGTCCCTTGGGCCTGTCATTAGATGTTGCCTGAGACCCTGGAACATGTTGTTAGCAGTGTCTCCACACAGCTGGGACTGAGGGCTATGTGGCACCATTTATACCAGGAACTGGGTTTAGGAAAGTGGCCTCTGATTACCCAGTTCTGACTCAGAGGGTGTGGAGACTAAGGTCAGCCATGTGTGTGCTCCCCTAAGCCACGCTTATGTCTATGGGACCTCCCATACCTCTGGACAACGAGACTCTGTGCTCTTCCCTGTGAGCAATGTCCTCAACCTGAGTCACATTGGTGGCTGGGAGTCCACCACCCCCGACACATCTGACAGACAGCTGTAGTGTGATCAACTCCTGAGCTCTGCTGTCCCTTTACCTGCTGCTGCTTTTCTTCTCTGTCCTTTCTCTGTAGTCAGCACTGTGAGGACAGCAGCCCTCCCTGCTCTGGGAGCCTTTCCAGGTGCTCTTGTGCCTCAGGGGACCATGCTGATTCTTAGTGGAAGCCTATCATACCTGTCCCTGAGACCCACGAGGCCCTACTTCTACTTGTAGTTTGTCACCACCTCAGTCGCCACTCATCAATGGCTCTTCAAGGGTGACATAGGATCAGCCATCACTCCTGAACCTCAGTCTACTTTTTTCTCTCCTTCCTTCCTTTCTCCTTCCTTCTC
This sequence comes from Dicrostonyx torquatus, assembly GCA_028555095.1. Taxonomy (NCBI): domain Eukaryota; kingdom Metazoa; phylum Chordata; class Mammalia; order Rodentia; family Cricetidae; genus Dicrostonyx; species Dicrostonyx torquatus. The sequence continues at coordinate 42,181 of JAQHUG010000526.1, read as the reverse complement.
TTCTTCCTCTCTTCATTCTCCCTCTTCCCCTCTTCCTCTAGCTCTTGTTTAGTTTTATGAGGCAGACTTTCCTGGTTATATAGTCTAAACCAACTTAGACCTTCCTTTATGTCCCAGTATATTCATACACACATAATCCTCTTGATTGAGGCTTCCATGTGCTGAGCTTGCAGGCCCGTGCCAACTGTTTCTCACAACATTAGCTGTCCCTGGGGAGGGAAGAGTAGTTTGTCAAAAGTTGGTTGGAGACTGTTGCTGCGGGAGATTAAGCCCTCTTGCTTTCAGCCAATGGCTTCTAAGATACCGGCCCAATGTGGGGCGTGGTTTTCATTTTAAAAAGAGCCGCTCTCCGAGCTAACTTGCTTCCGGCTTTCATGCTGACAGCTAGACTCGGTTTCCATTTGCGACCAGAGGAACGTGGTTTGGGACATTTATCTGTAAGTTTTATCCCCTCCAATAAAATACCCCTTTTT
>JAQHUG010000526.1:20044-37852 GCA_028555095.1 Dicrostonyx torquatus | reverse complement strand
ACCTGCTGAGAATGGCATGAAGGCCTCATGTTTCACAAAGTGGCCCTGGGCATCCAGGAAGTGCTCAGGATGGAAGTGGAGGGGCTTCTCCCAGACGGTCTCATCCTTCAGCACTGAGGACAAGTTGGTAATGAGGGTCGTCCCCTGGCAGGAGGCACATGGTGTGAACATGGACTGGAGTAGGGCTGTCAATACCTTGGTTACCATGATCACATGCACAGTCTCTACCTCACACATTTGATCCTTTCATGTAAGCTCAGCCCTAGAAGCATCTCAGCCTGTTACAGGTCTGCATGAATGCCCAACCCTGACCTGTTATGTGTGCAGTGCTTCCTAAAGTCTCCTTTGGTTGTTATCATTGGACAGTCCTTGTTCCTGAGGACTCTCAATGGCTGCAATGTACATGCACTCAGGTAGGTCCTGTAAGCATGTTGGAAATCTAGGCTAGGTTGGTCTTGTTCTTTTCCACCCTTGTGTGCTCCATGATGTAATAGTAGGAGGGCCCATTCCTACCTTGGGTATGAGGAAGCCCTGTAGTTCAATGTCACGAGATGTGATGCGTGGCAAATTCAGTGGGGAGATGTCCCCAAAGCGCTGCACCTCATGAATGACAGCATTGGTGTAGGGCATGCGGGCCTGGTCTGCCATCTCAGGGCTTCTCCCCTGCCCTATGATGTTATCAATCTCCTGTTGCACGCGGCCTGGAAGGACAGCATCCCCTCAGTGAAGCATTCCCAGGGGCTTCCCTTTGCTCCTCTCTTACAACCATGCTAAGGGCTGAGAGTCCATGTGAGATGGGTGTCTGTGAGTGCTGCTGGACTCTGGGTTAAATTAGTTCTGGGAGTCACACGTATCTGGAGAGTGTGACTCTCTTTCCTCCTTCCCAGACCTAACCAGGCTCACTCTGCACATCTGGGTGTAGGATCATGAGAAGTAGGGCCCATGACAGTGTGGTTGAGGTCGTCACCATCCCTGCAGCAAACAGGTCAGCCACCACCATGCGTAGGTTCTCATCATTGAAGCTGCTCTCAGGGTTTCCCTTGGCCTAGGTCAGACAGAGAAAGTAGTCTCAGTGGGGAGAGAAGTCTGCAATGTCCTCCCATTGTCCCCAGGCAGCCCGGGGGCTGGTTGTACACAGGACCCCACTCATTTGGCCTCACAATTTACAGGACCTCAGCCCATAGCCCCTGACCCCATCTTTTGCAGCTGCCAATCACCTTCTCCACCTCTGCCAGAAAGGCATCAGTTAGGTTCCGGGGTGGCTTTTCAGGGTCCCTGGTCCTCCTATTCTCAGTCAATAGGTCATCCACCATGGCCATGAAGTTCCTATGATTTTCAAAGACCTTGTTAACGAGCCCTGGGATGCGCAGGAGCATCGGAAATGAGTTCAGAACCTGTGACAGCCACAGAGGAAGTCTCAGTGCTTCCACTTTTAAAAATTATTATTCATTATTGTATATGCATTGTATATTGTACACAAGACAGATAATAAGACAATGTATAGGGTCCCTTGTCTCTACCCGACATGGCTCCTATGCGTTAAACTCATGGCTCCAGGCTTGCTTGGCAACCCCTACCCACTAACCATTCAGCAGGCCTCAGTGTTCATCTTGATCAGAATCAGTCTCAAGATCCGTGGACCCGGAGCCTGTTTGTCCACATCCATCACCCACCTCCTCCTCAGTTCCAACCTCCAAGTTTCTGCAGCCTGGGGTGAACAGGACTATTCTACTCTGGAAACCACAGACTTTTATGGCTTCCATGTAGACAGAGGGTACAGGCTCCCTCTCTTTCTAGAAACCCTGACTTTGATCCACTTCTCCCCTCTTGTTATCTGATGTTAATCAAGCTCCAGGAAGTCTTCATGATGGCTTTTGCACGCAGTTTCCTCTGTGACCCTGGACAGCATAGCAATGGCTCTGCAGGCCACCCTGAGCCTCCTACCTCAGGAATGATGCCAGAGATCTCTGTCAAATTTTTTTCCAGTAGTTTCAGCATTCTAATGAGGTAAGGGTCTTCATACTCGAAGCGACGAGCAAAAATGAGGGACGCAATCACATTGCATACAGCCTTGTTCAGAAAGGTGCTAGGATTGAAGGAACACCCTGGGTGTGGAGACGCAAGCGAGTCACCATACTGCTCGTGTCTCCCTGTGCCCACCTGCACCCCTCACCCATCACCCACCAGCCTGGTCTGCAAAGGCGTCACAGAGGTGGCCTGCCTCCTCTGTCACCCACTGCTCCAGTGATTTCTTGCCCAGGCCGAAGTTGCGCAGGGTGGACACAGAGAATCGCCGCTGCTCTCGCCACTCAGGCCCATATGATGCTAACGCCACACCTGCAGGGACATCTGCGTGTTACTAAGGACACCTGACTGTGTTGTCCTCTACTGTCATTGCTCTTCTCGTCTGGATTCCTACCCACGAGCCTCTCAAAACTTTGCTACCGCAATCTAGCACTTGCCTCCTGGGTAGTTTCCACCCAGGATTTCAGCGGCTTTTTGTTGAATTGCTTGACTACATTACCACTGGCATTCATGTCTTATACTTCCTCTGTCCATTGCCATATCTCCAATGCCAGCTCTGGCACACATAGCCCTCTACCTTGGGATCCAGGCCTGAAACCCAGGTATTCAAAGATGGGCATTGGAGGGCGGTCAGCAGTGTCCTCTCCACAGGTCACCAGCACTTCCCGCACCGCCTTCAGTCCGTTGATCACGACCACGGGCTTGAAGCCCATCTGCAGGCTGAACACGTCACCATAGCGCTGTTGAAGCTGAAGTGGAGGGACAGAACGCTTAGGGAGTGGAGTTCTCCTGAAGATCCTAGAACCAGGCTCACTGCGTAAACATTGGTGTTCTCTGGTGTTCTCTCTCTCTCTCTCTCTCTCTCTCTCTCTCTCTCTCTCTCTCTCTCTGTGTTTGTATGTGTGTTGCTTTTTACTGAACTTTGGCCCTGACAAATGCGATCTACATCCCCAGCATGAGCTCTGGTGGTCGTACTCTAAGTTCATCAAAGGACCCATAAGAGAATTGGTCAGCCAGTTGTGACCTTGCCACACAGAGGATAGTGTTCATAGGCCCCTCAGAATCCCACCATTATGTGAAGAAGAGCAGGTTTCTCGAGACCCAAACCTCAAACCATGCAGCAGCAAGAGATTCAACAACCCATCTCCCCACTGACACAGTACCCCAGATCCTGGTGTCTCTCATTCACCTGTAAGACCCCATCCACTGTTGAGATCAGAGGGACTTAGAGCTTTGGTGACTTAGTTCTGTCTCATCCATTTGAATCCCAATGCCCCACATCCCATTCTTTGCCCTCCTAAAACCTTTCCCTTCAAAAGTCCACAATGTCCTTGGGCCCTGAAGCGCCCTCCCACCCTGGAAGTCTCTTAGGCTTTCCTCCTAAAAGATCAGCTTTCTGTCCAGCCTGTGGCTCCAGCACCACCATATGCTGCTAGGATGACCATCTGCTGCCCTCTATTACCGTCTCCCTCACCTTGTACATGCTATATGGCATGTTATTGAAGTCCACCTGCAGCAGGTTGCCAAGCACTGGCACTGTCACAGGGCCTGGCGGGTAGCAGGCAGTCCGGCGCTGGCGCCGATGCATCAGGTCTACCAGAAGCAGGAAGATGGCTGTGAATATAGCCACAGACCACAGTCCATACTCAGCCAGCAGCCCCATGACTGGCTGTCTCACTGAGTTTCTGACTTCTTTGAGAAAACCTTGGAATTCTTACTCAAGCCACCTGGAATCAGTAAGAACTCTCTGACCATAGCCTGGGCACCCTGTCCTTTATATAGGAGAAAGGCTGCCCTTTGCCCTGCTGTGAGCCAACTTTCTGTGTTTACCATTCAGCCCAGCATGTAGGACAGGGACTGAGCATGCCAGGCAGGTCAGCTTCAAGGTTCTTTCCTTCCCAGATGCTGTCCAGGGGAGCTGCAGCTTCATGTAGAAAGAGGTCTTCATGAACTGTATGTAGTGGTCATGCCAGGCTGGGCACTGTGAGCATGGTGGGCAGCTGCCCAGTGGATGCCTGTTCTGGAGTACTCAGACAGCTGACAAGTCATGAAGGCAAAGTTTTGAGGGATTTGTGAACATTTCCTCAGACTGGGTGTCTTAGGTTTTTGTTTTCTGGGTTTTTTTTTCTTTTCTGCAATGGAACACCATGACCAAAAAGCAAGTTGGGTTAGGAAAGGGTTTATTTGCTTACATGTCAACATTGATGTTCATCTGAGAAGTCAGGACAGAAACTCAAAAGGCAGGAACCCAGAGGCAGGAGCTGATACAGCAGCCTTGAAGGGGGGTGTTGCTTACTGGCTTGCTTCCCATGGCTTGATGACCCTGCTTTCTTGTAGAACCCAGGACCAGCAGCTCAGGGATGGCACCCTCCCTCATTGATCACTAAATGAGAAAATGTCTTACAGCTGGTAAAATGTCTCATCAAGGTATTTCCTCAACTGAGACTCCTTCCTCTGAAGACTCTAGCTTGTGTTGACACACAAAGCCAGCCAGTACAACTGACCCCGTTTCAACTTGACATACAGACACATGCCTGCCAAGCTGCATTCCTTTCTTATTTATCCCCAAGATCTCAGATTAAAATCATAGGTTTTACAATTTAGTCTTTCAAATTTCAGTCTCTTTAAAATATCCAGTCTCTTTAAAAGGTCAAGCCTTTCATCTGTGGGCTCCTTTAAATATCAAAATTAAATACCTTTTTCAAGAGGGAAGAACCAGGGCCCTGTCAGAGTCTGAACCAAGCAAAACCAAACTCCAACCATATAAGTAACTCAGTGTCCAATTTTCTGGGCTCCACTCACAGTCTCCCGGACTCTTAGCAAGTGCTTGCCCTCTGCAGCTCTGCCCTCTGCAGCACACACAGCTTGTCTTCTAGGCTCCTGCTGGTTCCACTTCACTGCGGCTGCTCTTCTTGGTTGTTGTTGTCCCATGTTGCTGACATCTCCACAACATGGGCCTCTGCTGCAAGTGGGCTGCACTTTCACTGCCAGCCCCTCATTGGCTCTCCTCATGGTGCCCTTGATCATAAATGAGAAAATGGTTTACAGACCTCATGCAGGCATTTCCTCAACTGAGGTTCCTTCCTCTGATGGCTCTAGCTTGTGTCAAGCTGACACACAAGACCACCCAGTACGCTGGGGTAAGACCACCCTAGAGGCTCAGGATTACTTTGTGAGCACAACATAAGGAACTTACAGGCACTGCAGAACACACCACTTGGCTGTGACAGCAAGTGCCATTGATTAATTTTGTAGTTAGTGAGGGCAGTGGGAGGAAGGTGACTACAGCCAGTGGGGTCTTGTGGATAGGTTTGAGGTTGCCGAATTGATCAGGAAGGCCAGACTCAGAACCAGGCACTCTTACATCAGATCTGAGAAATCTGTGAAAATGTCAACAACTGTCAGAGAGTCCCTGGAGGCAATAAGGTTGGGTCAGATTCTTGTTACATGATGGTCTCTGTCATTTATTCACCATTTGTTTCTTGGTTGGTCAATCTCTCTCCCAACTGTGTTCCACATGGAGCTATGTAGGCAGAGTCTTTTTCATGGAAGAGGCCTCTGGTTAGAATGGGCAGTCCTGAGGAAAATGGAGAGATGACTCTGAGCCTTCCAACAAATATTACTCATGTGCTGGGCAGTGCCGGGAACACTGTATGTGCCAACTCATGACTCCCTAGGGTCAGCGAAGGTGCAGTCCCTGTCTTTGCTGGGGATCCAGACCTCTGAAGATCAAAGGCTCACAAGTCCCAGTGGAATCCAGGCAGTGAGCTCTGCTGCACCCACCAGTGTGGCAGAAGGGAGGCAGGAGCTGAGTTAGAGGAGATGAGATGATTTCACAGTATGCACCCTTAGCAAGGACTAGATGCTGGTCATCTCCTCTCAGCTGCCCCTGCCATCCTCTTCTCTGTCCACGTTGTGTCACCAGGACCTGTGTGGGATTCCATGGTTGTTGATTACCTGAAGACTCAAGTCTGCTGCCTGTTCCCATTCATGACCTGGCCCTGCCCAACCCAGTTAAGCAGGTTAGCACCTTAGTTTGGAGCACAGACAAGGGTCTTTCTCCAGCTCCAACTTGGCCTGAATAGGAGTCAGGATACCAGCCTAGGTCGCAGTCAGGAGTGAAGAGATAGAGACAACTGTGCTCTGGTCACTCATAGGCTCAGGCTGGTGGCTTCTTCCTGGTTTGCTCCAGGACCCTCCCAGGGTATCTTCTGAGACCTCGTGGCTAGGCTTGGATGCTAGTTGTCACAGCTTCTGCCTCTCTTCAGGTCTCCACCTCTCTTCTGTGTGTCACGTATGATGACATGAAAGAGAAGCAATGGTGCTGACTGGATCTGATCTTCCTACTTAAGGGTGAGTGAGGCCCTGAGAGGTAAGTGCACCAAGCAGGTGAGGAGTGTCACACACTGTATGTTGTACAGGTTCCTGGTCTGTCACCAGCTCATGGGAGATGACCTGGATGCTCTGGTAACATCTGCCTGCTAGCATTGTTTGCTTCCCTTCATCCTCAGTCCATGACCACTCAGCAATGTGAACACTTGTGTCCTGTAAGATCAGTGTGACTTCCAGGGGGACTGGGGTCTTGGATTCATGTCAGCTGCACAGGTGTGCTATGTCTGCAACAGCAAACTCGAACTTGAAGTCCCTTGTCATCTGGGTTCAGGGGTGGTTCAAGTTCAAATTCTTTCCACACCTGTCAACAGATACTTTATCGTTGTCCTTTGGACTCCACTGGAAGAGGACAAATAGAACCTGGGCATGTCTGTCCTGGACTGTCCTGTGTACCTTTCCCTTTGCTGTCTTCAACTGCCTGGCATCACTGGAGTGAAGACCAAAAGTGACACCTAGAGCCATTCCTATGTCTGTGCTTTCTTTCCCTAGGCATGGTGGGAAGTGCAAAGCCAGTCAGCTTGGGAAGTTATTTGACTCACTGGGGTGACTGTGATGCTTGGGAAAGCTGATTTGGGCAAGGGATATTCTAGGGTTGGTTGGTGTGAGGAGCCACACTCACTATTCGCCATTACAAGATGGCGCTGACATCCTGTGTTCCCAAGCGGTAAACAAGCTTGCTGCACAGACGCGAAGGGATTTTCCACCTCGTCCCATCCCGCCTATCCCGTGGCATCATCTCGTGCGATGGGTTGCAGCCAACCAGGGGCTGACACGTCCTAGGCGAGGAGAAGCCTCTATTTAAGGGAAGGGTTTCCCCCGCCTCTGGGTCTCCGCTCTGGAAGCTTATGCTCTCCCTCTCAAGAGGTATAAAGGCTTACTGCAGAAGGATCCTTGTGTGCTGCGTCGTTCTTGCTGGCAAGACGGTCGCGCGGGACAACTCGGGACAGGTTGGCATTGGCGAAGCCTTCATACTGAAATGGTTACTTCACCCCTCATGGTTTGAGGTCACAGTGGGAGCTTGGGCAATTATAATAGGATGTTACCTATGGAATCTCAAACCACAGAACCAATGCTGTCAATGGCACACAGTTTAAATGTAAAGAATTGTAGAATTTATACATATTTTGATTTAATTGATGAGGTAGACATGAGAAAACTGACAAAAAACAAAGAGAAAGGTGAAGGCGAAGAGATCGGGCACTTGATAAAGGAATCTCACACTAGCTCAGAACTAAGAAAACAGATCAATGTTTATTAAGGGGTAGACTTACAGAATTGAACGAGACTCCTAGGACAGCACAGTGAGAGCTGGAGGAAACAAGCTCCACCGGGAGCAGAAGCCAGGAGCAAATCCAGTCCTGGGAGCCAACCCAGTCCTGGGACACTGAAGACCAGGATTGAGCCAACGACCTGACCCAGAGTCTGTGACCTCCACCGGAACTGGAGTGCGACAGAACCAGTTACCTAAGACACAGAGGGAAAAAGCTGCACCAGGAGCAGAAGCCAAGAAACAATCCCAGTCCCGGGACATGAATGGATCAAGATTGACCCAGCGACCAGATCCAGAGCCAACGATCACCAACAGAACAAGTCTAACTCAAAACCAGAGACTTCTGCAAAAGGAGATCCAGACCAAGATTTATAGAAACACATCAAAGCCAGCAGCCTAGGCCAAAGTAGACCTGAGACAGCAAACTCAGAGAGAGGAGAGCAAAGCACAGGAGCACTGAGCTACCTCCAGGAACAGGAATAATCAACAGGGTAACTAGAACTGTACCACAAGGAAAACCATCTTAGCTTTGGATTCACTGGCACCTAGAATCCCAATTATTCAACAGAATCTCAGACAGCCCAAACCACCCCCATTAGAGGAAAAGATGAGTAGAAAAGGTAAGACCACAAGGAGCAACACAATACCAGTAAAACTTAAAGACCATACAAAACTAAGACCTGAACAACCAAATATGGATGAACCAGAAGAAAATGATCAAAAAACCAAAAAACTTCAAGAGGTAGACTTACAAAATCAGGATGCTCTGCTTGAACAATGGGCAGAGATCAGATACAAAGCAAACTGAACAGCCAAAACGGGACCCAGGGGCAAGCAGAGAGAGGAAGGAAGGGGCCAGACACGCTTCCACATCTGGGTAAATAGTCTGTGAGGCCATGCCCCAGCAGGTGGGTTGTTATTAGCTGTAACTTCCCGCAGCAGAAAGGAATAGGGAATCAAAGTACAGCAGAAGAATATCAGTTAGGTCAAGAGGCAAATGGCTTGGAAGGACAAAGAATTAGTTCTAAGAATGGAGGGCCTTGATCCCAAGGATCCATAGCAATTGAGGTAGCTGTGCTTTGGTGGTCTTTGCTTTAAAAGTACTCATGTTAGCCAAGGAAAACATTGGGCATACTGAACAGATGATGTGTTAGTGAGAGACCCAGGAACACAGCGTTCCTTGGACTCTGATACTGTGACTTCCTGTGTGTTGAAGAGATAGATCAGGGATGTGTTGGATCACACAAGACTGACAGACATGTAGGGATGTGTGCTGGATCACACAAGGCTGACTGATCTGTAGGGATGTGTGCTGGACCACACCAGTGTGACAGACATGTAGGAATATGTTCTGGACCACAAAGGATTGATGGACATGTAGGGATGTGTGCTGGACCACACAAGGCTGACAGACATGTTGGGATGTGTGCTAGGCCACAATGGTCACATTAGGACCACATCAAACAGATATGTAGTAGAACCAGTGAGCTACAGAGATTCTGTAGAACCTGCTGCACTTTTAACACTAAAGAAAATGTTTGGGGGTAGTGTTATAAAAGATAGAACAATAGTTTTGCCAGACTAAGATCATAGAGGTTGTAGAAACCGAGTGGAGCCAAAGATGTCAGGGCAGGAGGAATCCAGAGGCAGAAACTGATGCAGGGAGCATGGAGGTATGAGTGCTGCTTCCTGGTTCATCAGTGTCATTTTTTTTATATCACTCAGGACCACCTCCCCAGGGCTGGCATCACCACGGTGAGCTGGACCCTCCCACATCACTGGTCAATAATGAATATACACTGTAGACTTGCTCAGATGCAGTCTGGTGGGGGCATTTTCTGATTTGAAGCTCTCTCTTCCCATAGGACTCTAGCTTGTGTCAAGCTGACAGAACCACTATGGAGACAGTAAGTAGAGGGGGATATATGAGAGTTAACACTGATGTTAAAAATGAGGAACTTTGGGTGATGCAGAGGACAAGAGATTCTGAGAAGATGGGCAGGAAAGAGTAAGCAAAATAAAATATTGCCTAAATTAAAGTATAGAAAACAAAAGCAAAAACCAACAAAACAAAACTAACAACCCAATGTTTTCTAAAAAGATAAAGGAAGAAAAATGAGAAAACAAAACAGAAAGCCAGAGCTACTGCTGTGTCATGGATGTAGCTCAGTGGTAAAGCATTTGTTTACCACATGTTTGAGGCCAGGGAGGTCAAAGATATCATCTCTATTTATTAGAATTTCAGCTCTACTAGGCCAGCACAGGATGGCTTCTCTCACCAAGGCAAATTTTCTTCTTCAAACATTCTTTTCTAAAATATCTTACATTTGAATCAGATAGCAAAATATTGTCTATATAATGGTAAACTATATATTCAGCAAGTTACTTATGTATCATTTCCAATGACTGACTTACAAAATATTGGCAAAGGGTGGGGCTATCTAACATTTCTTGTGTGAGAATCTTCCATTGATATTTTTAGCAGACTGATAATTATTATAAGTAGGCACTGTGAAGGCAAAAATTTCTCTGCCTTTTTTGGTAAAGATAAAGTGAAGAAACAGTCTTTTAAATCAGCATTACAAGAGGCTATTCTTTAGGCAATAGAGAAGGTAAAGGAATTCCAGACTGTTGAGAGCCCATTTGGCTGAATCACCTCATTAACAAATCTTAGATCTGTTACCATTTTCCATTTTCCAGATTTCTTTCTTTTTTAAAAAATATTTTTTAATTTATTATGTATACAGTGTTCTGTCTGCATATATGCCTACTTGCCAGAAGAGGACACCAGATCTCATTACAGATGGTTGTGAGCCACCATGTGGTTGCTGGGAATTGAACTCAGGACCTCAGAAAGAGCAGTCAGTGTTCTTATCCTCTGAGCCATCTCTCCAGCCCCAGGTTTCTTATTAAAAATGAACACAGGAGAATTCCAAAGGCTGGTTGAGTCTTCAATATGCTGAGCATCTAGTTGCTCCTGTACCAGCTGTTCTAAAACCTGCAGTTTCTCTATTGTTAAAAGTTATTTCTTAACCCATACATAATATGTCAACCATTTTAAAGTTAGGGCTGTTGGTGCCTTTAAAATAATAGCTTCTGTTTTGCCCTGTTCTATATTACCAAAATGGTTGGTGACTATCCTTTATAAAACCTTCTAACATTTTTCCCCAGAAGCATATGTTAATTTATGATTTGTTTCTAATGGAGGGTGTTTAATCTGAGTATTCCATTGCTGTAACAAATTACATCCCCACAAATTGATTGCTATGTTAACTACATATAGTTTTAATATTCCTTTCTGTCCTTCTAGCCCTATACATTTGATCCTACTCATGACCTTCTTTACCTGAGATAAGGTTACCATCCTTATAATCTAAACATTTATGTCCTGAAGAGGCCAACTTAGAAGCCCAGATTCTGATGAAATTATTGTTATATCCACACTTGTGTCTACTAGACTTTCAATGACAATATCAATTATTAGTATTTTTAATTTTGGTCTTTGTTCATTTATAGACGTTTGCCAAAATACTTGCATTATAGTTGCTCCTGAATTTTTTGTTCTCCCTTCTATAACTGTTCTATTATCCAGAGACATGTGATTTCTTATAGTAATTATTAAGTCCTTTAATTGCTCTTGGAAGAAATGTCTTCTACAATGGCAAGAAATGACTGAACCAGATTTGGCATAAGGGCCGAATTTGGCATAGGGACTTGCGAGAGGCCCTTCACAGAGTTTTTCACCAGCAAATGATTACCAAGAATATTCTTCATTAAACTACATTCATTATTCCAATGCCTGCCTTTGCCACACCTTATACATAATCTAGAATGGAGAGGAATTCTAAATGGATTATTCTTAGACAAAAACATTGTTTCTAGGAATGCTCTATATACAGTCCCTTTTAAAGTGATGTTGTTTGCTACAATTAACATTTGATATTTCGATTTTTTTCTCAGACCTTTGAAATTACCTCTCCTATTCATGTATCATCATGTTCATGCGATTCTATATTAATTATATCTCAGATCCATTCCTCCAAAGGTGCTGACCATGCCTTAGTGGCCTAATTATCCTTTTGCATAGAGAACTGGCATTCTCAAAAGCCAGAGATTCTATTATTATTTGTCTAGCTTCTGAATTTATATCATTCTATTTGCTGCTGAAGTCAGTCTTTGTAAGAAATCCCTAAAGGCTTTCATTGGTCTTTCATTGGGAGAGAGAGAGAGAGAGAGAGAGAGAGAGAGAGAGAGAGAGAGAGAGAGGAAGAAAGCCTAGTTGGATGAGTCTGGAACCCCATGTGCAGTTTCAGCCTCTTTTGGTGGCTATAAAGCCTCAGACAAATGACTTTTTTTGTGAATTTGTACCCCAGATGTTGGGTGTCAAAAGTAGCATGAATATAAAAACCCAGAGACAGAAATTGGGGTTCAGCCCAAAAACCAGAAAAGCAAAACAGCCAAGCCACTAGAGAAGTCTATCAAGGGCAACCATATACTAAGCAGACTAAGAGCCCTCTCTGGGATAAAAGGTGAATGACTCTTTAGTACTGGGATTCAAGGCATAGGCCACCACCACCTGTATTTGTTTTCTGTGTTGCTCTTGTAGCCCAGGGTGGTCCTAAACTCACAGATAGTCATCTGCCTCTATCTCCCTAATCCTGGGATTAAAGGTGTGTGTCACCATTACCTGACCTCTACTGACTTTAGCTTTGCCTTTGTTCTTCAGGCAAGATTCATTTATTAAAGAACAGATAATATACCACTATACATAGGTGCTTAAGAAAGAAAAGAAAATGGGTATACATGTCATAGAAAAAAATAAAAGGCTTAAAAAGAGTTAAATAAAGTCTATAAAGAAAGAGTACAGTTATATAAAAATAAGCCAGATAAAATGGTAAATATGCAGGGAGTCTGGATCCTGTATTGTGCTTTGCTGACTTTGATGTTTTTGAATGCTGATGAGTAAACAACACCTGCTGAAAGATATGGGATTGTAAGGGAATTGCTGAATTTAACCTGCCTAGCTACTTTAGGGATTTATTAACTTTAAAATGGAATACACAAAATGTTTTGGGAAAAATATTATATTTTATTTCCACAGGAAATGAAAAGCTGTGGATTCCTTCAAAATTAATAGAGACTAGATCTGATTGGGGAGACCCACTGAAAATATTGGTTATAGACATAAAGAAATAAACCTAGAAAAACTATAAGACAGGTGATTTATATGCTGATCCCTTGACATAAGAATATCTGGGGGACTGGATGAGATATGATAAATATTTTTGGTTACAGACTCCTCATGCCATACTTTCATCTGGCAATGGGGTTTTGTTATACAGTTTCAACAAGTATATAAACTTGACAGATGTCTTTTATCTGCTCAAACATAAAACAGAAAATCATCTTACCTACCTTGTGTACAACACACAGTCCATACTTGTGTTAATACAGATACATATGTTACCTTTGAAAGTTTGTGTGTTTTCAGGCAAGAGGATCAGACACCTGATGATGGATGCTAAAAAGTAATCCCACACTAGCTCAGAATTGAGTATGATAAGGGGTTCTTTATTCATGGGTCAACTCACAGATCACAGTCCTCTTCATGAATAGGTACAGGAACCAAATCCAGCAGCAGAAAGAAACTGCATGCAAGCTTTATAACTGCTTTTATAGTATAAGAGGCTCACCCAAATAGGCTGTATCTTAAAGGCTATTGGCTGAAGGAGTTCCCACAGCACCTCCCCCTTTTGTCTAAATAAGAGAGTTCTAAGCCAAATACAAAACTATATACAATAAGAAGAAATATCAAGTATTAAAAATTAAAGTTGTAACCATCATAAACAGTATCAAGCAAGAAGCATATGCTAAATATTTCAATAATTATCCTATCCTAAGGAGTCTCAGTCTTGTATTAGATATGGCTTGGTCAAGTCATGAGAAGAAAATAACTATGACTATCTAGTCTTCAACCCCATTTAAGACATATTGTGAATCAGTAACTATATTAAGAGATTCTTTAAAATTCCTTAGTTATATGTCATGAGAATGACATATAACTCGCCTTTGGACAGAATTATAAGGGCTTTGTTCCACCTTATTTAAATCTTCTGATTTGTAACCTGCTTTTTCTGATTTATTTGCATCAGTATAAAATTTATGGGCTCCATTTATTGCTGTGTCACATACAATTCAAGAAAGTATCCAAAATAGTTATCTTTACAAGGTTAATTTTATCACTTTTGGGATAATTGCTATTAATGTCTCCTAAAATTTAGTACAAGATCTTTACCAGGGTATATTGTCTTCCCATAATTTTTTAATTTCATCAGTAGTAAAAGGCTGGGTCTACACTGCTAGTTGATGAAATCTCCATTTTCCTTTCATAATTAATTCACAGATCTTTTCCACATAAGTTTTTTTTTTTGATTTTTTGAGACAGGGTTTCTCTGTGGCTTTGGAGCCTGTGCTGGAACTAGCTCTTGTAGACCAGGCTGGTATCGAACTCACAGAGGTCTGCCTGCCTCTGCCTCCTGAGTGCTGGGATTAAAGGTGTGTGCCACCACCACCCGGCTTCCACATAAGTTTTTAACCTTTTACTTGGTTTATGGGGTAAGAAGATCCATTCTAAGACAATATCTTCCCTCTGCATTAAAATTCCTGTAGGGGAAATTTTGGATTTGCCCAACACACATGTGCCTCCTGTAATTTCACTTCAACCACAGTTAATTCTTCCTCAACTTCAGCTGTTAATTCCCTGGGAGTATTTAAATCTTTGTCACCATCTAAGGTTTTGCTTAAATAAATTATAACATCAGGTTTTATCCCAACTGCTGGTCATAGACTGGAAATACCACCTAATAATCTTTGAATGTCATTAAGAATCCACAACTGTTCTCTCCTAATTTGTACCTTTTGTGTTCTAATTTTCTGTAAACCTATTTTATATCCTAGGTAATTGACAGAATCTCCTCTTTGCATTTTTTCAGGAGCAATTTTTAATTCCCATTTAGGCCAAACTTTATTTCTTCAAGTACTCTTTCTAAAGTATCTACATTTGAATCAGATAGCAAAACATCATTCATGTAATGGTAAATTATAGATTTTAAAATAATTATGTATTATTTCCAATGGATCACTTACAAAGTATTGGCACAGGGTGAAGCTATGGAGCATTCCCTGTGGGCAGATCATCCATTGAGATCTCCTAGTAGGTTGAGAATTATTATAAGTAGGCACTATGAAGGTAAATTTTTCTCTGTCCTTTTCTTGTAAAGGTATAATGAAGAAACATTCTTTTAAATCAATAACTATGAGAGGTCATCCTTTTGGTAACAGAGAAAGTAGAGGAATTCCAGATTGTAGAGGGCCCATAGTGTTGTAAGTGAGGGGGTAGAGGAGAGGTGCGTGTTGTGTTCCCCAGCCACCAGCCGCTGGCCCGCTCAGCTGCTAGCCACCTGCACCCAAAATAACCACATGAGAACGGTATTCATTCAAACTCTGACTGGCCCATTATCTCTAGCCTTTTCTTGGCTAGCTCTCACATCTAAACTAACCCATTATAAAAGTCTGTGTGTCACCACAAGGTGGTGATCTTACCGGGGATCATTCAGCATGTCTGACCCTGGCAGATTCATGGTGGGCTCCCTCATGGCGACTGGCCCACTTCCTTCTCTCTTCCCAGAACTTCCATTCTGTCTACTCTGCCCACCTAAGGGCTGACCTATCTTACAAGCCAGACAAAGTCTTTATTTAACCAATGAAAGCAACAGAAATAAAGAAGACCCTCCTACTCCACCATAGGTTGAATGACCTCATTGATAGCTCTTAGAGCTGTCATCATTTGTTGGTGGATGAGTCCTGCTTGTTCTCTGTGACTCTGCTTTCCTCTTCCCAGAATTCAGTTCTGCCTTCTTCACCTACCTAAGTTCTGCCCTATTAGGGCCAAGGCAGTTTCTTTATTCGTTAACCAATGAAAGCAACATACAAACAGAAGGAACTCCTACACCAATAATTGTCCATTTTCTAGATTTCTTATTAACAACAAATATAGGAGAATTCCAAGGACTGGTTGAGTCCTTAATATGGTAAGTATATAGTTGCTCCTGTCCAAGCTATTCTAAAGCCTGCAGTTTGTCTTCTGTTAAAGACTATTGTTTAACCCATATTGGTTTCTCAGTTAACCATTTTAAAGGTAGTGTTATTGGTACCTCTAAAGGTGTTTTGGGCTCTTGTACAGTCTGATTTGCTGATGACCTTTGTGTATAGTACCTTATAATATCCTTCCCAGAAATATGAGTTTCTGGGACTGCAGGAATATTAATTGGGGTATTCCATTGCTGCCACACCTTAAGGCCCCATAAATTCAGTGTGATATTAATCAAACATGGCCTCATCCTTCTTCTCTGCCCTTCTGGCTCTATGCATTCAACCCTTCTTGTGCTTTGTTTCATTTAGGATAGGGTTCTAATTCCAAGGAATTGAACATCTGCCTCTTGGAGAGGCCAATTAAGATACCAATTCTGGTGTAAAGATAGTCATATCTGCACCTATGTCCAGGAATCCATTAATTACAATGTTTTTAATATACATTCTTAACTTTGGTCTTTGATAATTTATAGAAGTCTGCAAAATATACATCTATTTTTATTGGCATTTTTGAGTCATCCTCCATGTTTATTCCATATACAAAACACTATGGTTTGCTACAGCAGGCAATGGATTTTTTAATTTTCCTGGTGAGACATGTTCTCCACAGTGACTGGGAATAAGTGGGCCATGTTTGACTAAGGGGCTTGCAAGGAGCACCCAAGGAGTTTCCCAATGGTACTGGGTTGCCTTGTCTGTCTTTTGTTGATCTACATTCATTCATCTAATGTTGGTCTTTGCTACATCTTTACATATTACAGAAGATTGATAACTTCTATTTTTGCCATTCCCAGAGTAGGCATTAATTCTAGGAATTCCTTGTCTACAATCCCTTCTCAGATGTCTATTCTACCAGAATTAAAACATGTGGCATTTTGATGTCTCCTCATACTTTTGGAAATTGCTTCTCCTACCCAAGCCTCAGTACTATAGCCAACTGTCTCAATGTTAATTGTATGCAGGATCCATTCATTCAGTGGTGCTGATCTAACCTTTAAAGGCCCAAGTACTTTTTCCATTCTAAGTTGGCATTTTCAAAATCCAGAGATTCAGTAAGTACTTGTCTAGCTTCTGGGTCTGTTACTCCTATTTGTACAGCCTTAGTTAATCTTTGTAAGAAGTCACTAAAGGGTTCTCTCTGGCCCTATTCAACCCAAATATATTATTTAATTCATTTTCCTAGTTCTTGAATCCTGTCCCAAGCATTTAAGGCTGCTGTGTGGCATAGGGTAAGATGTGTTCATTATAAAGAGCTTGATCCTGTGGATCAGCATAAGTGCCCTTGCCAAGAATTTGATCTTGGGAAGTCTCAAGTCCTTTTGGTTTTCTCTGTTGTTCTAAAATTTCTGTATCTTTTCACTAATAGCATTTCTACAGTAGTTGTGGCCTGTGTTCCAGGACCACTGAAACTAATTGAAGGAGTAGCCTTATTGATGGAAGCCCATGTCTTTACCATCTTCCTAACAAATGTTGAATTCAAGCCATAAGATATTACTGCTTGCTTAATTTCTTTTAGATCATTCATACCTATAGGTTTTCATCTATGTTCTTTGGATCCTTTGGGGGCATTTAGAACTTGATGATTTTTCAGAGGTGATTACAGGGTAGTATGAAGCTAAAACCCTGAGTAAGTCATCTCTGACTCTGACACATACTGGTAATGTTAACTCCTGTCCTTGTACCTTCTCTCCCTGTTCATCAGCTCTGATAATTTCCTCACATTTTCATTTCAAATGTTTTTACACTGTCCTTCATAAACCCTGAATCTCTTGACCTGCATACATTTCTAGTAATCTCATTGATGTACCTAGCCTCTGATCCTTATTCTGCACAAGTGATTCCAAGCTATAAAATTTTTCCTTTAAAGATGACATCTCATCCTTAGACATTATTAGGATAGTGTGCAGATTGCCTTCCTAGAGAGATACTCTATATGCTAACCTATCATAACTTTTTTTTTTTTGGTTTTT
>JAQHUG010000525.1:790435-811374 GCA_028555095.1 Dicrostonyx torquatus | reverse complement strand
TGAACCAGCTCTCTGTCGCCTTGGTTTTGCTATCAGATTGTCAATCTGGAGCTGAGTTGTGCTGTCCTGGGAATCCTGTTCACCACTGTCTGTAGTGGAATTTCCGCTTCCTGGGTGCGCTGCTGTCCAGGAACTTCCTGGGAAAGGCTCCCTGGCACATCAGCTTTTTAAGAATTTTTGTATTGGAAATAACTTGTACCATTTTGGTTGAGTGAGAGTTTGGAAATGACCTGTCAGAATTTGGAAGGTGTTGGTCACTGTCTTCTAGCTTTTGATAGTGTGGCTAACTCTAGAGTTGCGATTTGTGGGTAATTCCTCTGTAATTTAATCACTGGAAGTTTTTCAGATGAAATTACAGTAGGAAAGAACCGAACATAATAGGGACTTAAACAAGTCTTTTTCTAGTGTGAAAGTCCAGGGCAGGTGGCACGTACCTGGGAATTTTCTGTCTTGTTCTAAGTGTAGTTTTGACTGTATCATCGGTATGAGAGCCAACAAATTCTGAGAACCAGGCTAGAGGAAGCAAAATCGGTATAAGAACAACGCTGTTTTCCCGGAGATTCATGGACGTTCTCACGTGACACTTGTCCCCTCGACTAAAACAGTCACTGGCTATTCTTGCTAAAGGGAAGCTGGGAAGTGAACCTTTGAGTTTCAGTGGCACATGGTTAGCTGGAAATGCTACTAGCCACGAGCATCTTCTCTTGCCATTAGTGTTGTAAGACTGCTCTGCTTGCCTTTACGCTTACAAATCTGTGTTGATTTTGTTGCTATATAACAGATCATCATTAGGATTCAGTGGGAAACTATGCATAACCTAGCTGTGTTCTCTATTCAGAGTGATGAGAGACTGAAGACTGAATTGTTCTCTTCTGGGGCTTGGCGTCATTTGGAAGCTCATTTGGCTGATGGCAGAGCTCACTGAAGTCATCGGACTGAGGCCTCTGCTTGTTGGAAATTATTTAAAGTTTATATAGACCACCCTCAGGCTTAGCTCCATGGAGACGTCTTTTCCAAGAAGTATCCAGCTCCCTCCTCCAACTTTTTTGGACCCTCATACTGTATCCTAGACTGGCCTGGAACTTACTGAATGGCCATCCTCATGCCTCACCCTCATGTGTGCTGGATTATACCATGCCAGGCTTTCCAGCCCCACTCAGAGGTTCTGTCCACAGCACAGTCTCTCTTTACTAAAGTCAGTTATGCTGGGTCTCATGACCCAGTTAAGGAAGTAAAATCAATTGTGTGTTCATTTCTAACTTGAGTAGAACCTGACTGTCAGTGGTTAATTTTCATGTGTGTGTGTGTGTGTGTGTTTTAAAAATTTACAGCATTCTTTACAATAAAGTTTAAAAAAATCAGTATGGTAATGTTATTAGCAGCATCATTCATAACAGACAAAGAACAGAAGCCTAAATGTTCATCAGTTATAATGGATAAGCAAGGTGTGGTGCCCAGATGATGGAAGAGTCACTCAGCAGCAGAGAAATGAAGTAGTGGTACATGCCCGAACAGAAGACCCTTCATCCTGTGATAGAAAGAAACTGTACACATATGCTGTACACGTTATACTTTGTATAACGCTTTCATTGAAATGATCAGGAGGCAAGTCCATAGAGACATACTGTAGATGAGTGGTTGCTAGGGGATGTGGAGAAAGGACCAGAATGAGAAACCATTAGCTGTGGATATGGGGATTCTTGAGGGTGATGAAATGTCCTAATAATCAGTATATATTACAGCACAATTCTGTGAGTATACTAAAAGCCAAAGAATTGTGGTTTTTTACAGGGTAAAATTTGTGCTATTGTAAATTACTTCTTAGTAAATTGCTCAGAAAGCAATGTGGGTGTGGGTATTTTCTTTCTTTTCACCTGAGATGAAGAATGCATGACAGCAACTTAATAGTTGAATAAGGAGTGATTGACAGTGGATATCAGAGTGGGGTTAGGGTAATTGGGGACAAGACTCTGTTAACTTTTCTGTCACCTTGTTGTGTAGCCCCCGTTTAGTGGGGCACTCACCAAAAAAGGAGAACAGAACAAATAGACTTTAGTCTTCTGATTTATTAGACAAGTTGATCGAAGTGCTTTCTTGGCCAGCAATATGTGAAACAGAATATCTTTAGTTATGAATAAATGTTCAAAAGTGGCTGCTGTTCAGGTATAGGGGCACATGGGCCGCATCACACCCTTAGACACCAACTATAGAGAGCTAGAGGAGTGCAGCAAGTGAGCAGATGCAGCAGAAGGACAGCTAAAGTTAGGAGATATCGGCACTGAGCCTGCCTTGAGCAGGAGCTTCTCTCAACTCTGAGTTTAAAACAACAGCTCTCTACAGCTTCCTCATCTGTTTCTCGGGTCCATCATTTAGCTGGATTCTTTGGAGGTCGTTGTGGCTCACTAGGTATCAGAACGTCTCTTTCCATGTTTTAATCTGACAGCTGACCACTTCTCCGGGAGGAGTAGGCACAGTAGTATCTCTGGCTGGTTCTCGGCTTGCTTGATGTTTCTTTCTTTGCAGGCATTTCTCTGTGTTTTTCTTAACCAGTCAATCTGTTCTTCTGGCTTCATTTGATCTTCCTAGCGGGTTATTTTGGAGTCTGTTACTTTACCCCATGCTTCTCTGAAGGCATCCAGGTCCTCCCGTCAGCTGTCTGTCCTGCTGTCCTTGCTGTGTGTTAAAAAGGGACTCCCTGTCTTCCACACTGGATCCTTGTGCATTTTTTGTATTGTTGCTCAAAATACTATGGACTCTTCTTGCCATCTATACTAAGAATTAGGAATGTACCCATTGCTTTTTTTTTACATAGACTTTATCCCTCAGTATTTTCCTGGCTTTTTAAAAAATCCCACTTTCACCTTCTGCTGGACTTGTCCCAGTGAGCATCATGATCTCAGCTCCAACTTTGTCAGACTTCCCTTTGTCAAAGTTTGCAGCGCTTTCTCCACTCCCTGACACTGAGGAGTGAGCCCAAGGTCCATCTCCCACATGGTAGGTTCCCATTCTGCCTTCAGTATTTGGTATCTAGGAGTGTTTTCTTTGTAAGGCCTTTTACATGGTAAATACATAACTAAAGTCGTAAATAGCATTTGGGGAGTTAGTGGAAGGGTGGAGGATGACAACAAAGTCAGTGGATAAAGGAGTTCCCTGGAAGTGGAGGGACCTTTCCTCCAGCACCAGGGACAGCTCAGGGCTGGAGACAGAGTCCAGGACCTGCGGATGAGGACGTAATTGAGAACTGTCTTGGGCCTGTAGTGCTACAGAAGGCAGGGTGGCCTTGAATTGGGTCAGAGAGACGTTGTTGGGCTTGTGGAACAGTCTCCAAGTGCAGGAGGAGTCACTTTGCAATACCCCTGAAAACAGAAGCCTCTCTCTCCACTGAGGTGTTAGCATAGCCCCCAACTTTTCAGGTGTCTCAGTCCCTTGGGCTGCCCTATGCTGTTCTAATTTTGACTCTGCATAACATGCCGATTCTGTCACTAGCTCTCTTTACTGAGAGCTTCCCTTTCCCACCTGGAGGTAGCTAAGTAGACCTGGAGCCCCTGATTTAGGTAGTCGGGGGCAGGGGGACTCAGAAGTTCTTTTCAGATTGCTGAGATATCGAATGCTATCTCACCCACTTTATTTATTTTACAAATTATCTGTTTTGGTCTTTGAGACAAGATGTCAGTATGTGGCCCAGGCTGGCCTTGAACCCCTTTTCTTCAGCCTCCTGAATGTTGGGTTTGCAGGTATGAGCTGCCATACCCTGCTGTTTGCATTTTAAAATTGGATTGTCTTGTTGTTAGTTGTGAAGTTCTTTGTATAGTCTATATAAAAGTCTCTTATCAAATACATGATTTGTAAATAATTGTTTTATTTTGGTTTGTTTGGTTTGGTTTTAGAGACAGGATTTTTCTGTGTAGCTCTGACTACCCTGGAACTTGCACTATAGACCAAGCTGGCTTCAAACCTTCCTCTGCCTCCTGAATAATGAAATTAAAGGTGTGTGCCACCACCAACGCAATTTTGTTAACAATTTTTGTCACTCTTTGGGTTCATTTTTTCACATGAAATATTTTCATGAAATGTTACCCCTAGAATGACAAAATACTGAAGTGACTTTTAAAAATTCCCTTTATTAAAATTACTAGTGGGTTTTCTGTTTCCCTGTGTACCTCTTATGGCCTTATCTACTGGGAAAAAAAAAAAGCAAGGCAAGAAGATTCTTTGAGGCCAGCTTGGGCCCAGACTTACTTGGAAGAACACCAACTGGAAAGACATA
Source organism: Dicrostonyx torquatus (assembly GCA_028555095.1). NCBI lineage: Eukaryota > Metazoa > Chordata > Mammalia > Rodentia > Cricetidae > Dicrostonyx > Dicrostonyx torquatus. Next base: position 807,107 of record JAQHUG010000525.1, on the reverse strand, counting down.
GACTAAAATGTTTGTGGTTATCATATAGTGACCAAGGTGATAGATATATTTTGTTCATTATATGCACTTAAGTATTTAAGTATAAATACTTAAAAATAATATAGGAGATTTTATGGCCTAAAGGAAATATGAAAAGTACAGGACAGACAGGATCTCATTCCATGTGTTTCAGGGACTTAGTGTGGAGCTAAAAGTGAAGTGTTGCCATCCTCCTTGGGTGCTGTGTATCCTAGGGCGTGCACCACGTTTCTCTTGCCTGGGTTCTCCTCCATGTTTTTAGTCTTAGGTTCTGTGGCTGACCCAGTGATACTAGCTAGACTTATATGTTAGTACATTGCCAGTCATATTGAAGTTCCAAAGTTAACCACAGAGTAAAAATAGTAACTTTCTCTGCCTACTAAGGGTTTCTGTTGCTGTGAAGAGACTCCATGACCACAGCAACTCTTTTTTTTCCCATTTTTTATTATTATTACATTTACTCCCCTTGTTCCCAGCCCTCCCGCTCCCCCCCTACCCCACTGCCCTCCCCCTGCTTCCTTAAGATGGGGCAGGATCCCCTGCCCTATGGGAAGCCCAAGGCCCTCCCCGCTCCATCTCGGTCTAAGAAGATGTGCATCCATATAGATTAAGTTCCCAAAAAGCCAATACATGCAGAAGAGCTAGGTCTCAGTGCCATTATCATTGGCTTCTCAGTCAGTCCCACAGCAACTCTTATAAGAGAAAACATTTAATTGAGGGAGCTCATTTATAGTTTCAGAGGTTTAGTCCATTGTCATCATGGCGGGTAACGTGGCAGCGGCAGACATGGTGCAGTAGGAGTAGAGAGTCTTACATCTGGCAGGAAACAGGAAGTTGACTGAGACACTGGGTGGTATCCCAAGGATAGGAAACCTCAAAGTCTGCCCCCACAGCAACACACTTACTCCAGTAAGTCTATAACCACTCCAACAAAGCCACACCTCTTAATAGTGTCATTCGCTATGAGATTATGGGGCCAATTATATTCAAACTACCACACTCTCTTTGTTAAATATTGACTTCAGGAAATTGTTTCAGTAAAAACTGTTCTTTCAATATGATATGTCCTATCAGTCTATATTGCTTTAGAAAATACTTAAAATGTTAAAGTTAGGTTTTGAAAATGTAAGTGTTCAAGAAATTCTTATTCTCATCAGGCCTTATTAAAATGAGTGAATATACCGAATTCTCTATAAATTATGGTTTTGTTTGCATACATATTTAGTGTAATTATGAGTTGTTTTCATAAAATAATTGAATAATTTGCTTCCACTATGTTTTAGACTTATTTATCTTCATGCTACATGTATGATTGTTTTGCTAGCGTGAATGTATGTATACCATTTGCATACCTACTGGATGCCTGGAGCTGGGATTGCGGATGGGTGTGAGCCACCATGCAGATGCTGGCAAGTGAACTTGGTCTTCTGCACAAGTGCTCTTAACTGCTGAACCAGCTCTTTAGCCCCCAGAAATTTACTTTTTAAAGTCAATTACAGAAATTGGCTATGTATTGGTTGTGGGTTGGGAATTGTTTAAGCAATTATTAGCAGAATTATTTGAATTGTATATTGTAGACATGATTGATTTGATATGAAGGTTCTTACATATTTTTTTCTAGTTTAGAAATTATAGTAATCAGTAATTTGGAAAAGGGCTGTCATACAATCAAGCAGCAGCATAATAACAGCAAAGATAATTTCTGTGTTTATTCAGGAGCTGGTAATGCATCTTTTAGAATACAATGCTGATTCTACGGTTGTAAATGGCAGTGGACAGACAGCAAAAGAAGTCACCCATGACAAAGAAATCAGAAACATGCTTGAAGGTAAACATGGATCTTAACATAAGTGGTGTCTGGTTTTATTACCGCTAAGGTCACAGGTGAGTAAGCACACCCTGCAGCAGAGTAGATGACAACACTTTCTGTAGTGCTGACGTCATTAGCAATCATTGTTTGGATGCAACTCCATCTGTTTCCTCACTCTGGTAGTTGTAGGGGAATGTGTTACAGCTGTAGAGTTGCAGAGCTATCCTGACTTATTGGGAAGCCAGGTTATACTTAGAGCGGCTGCGGGATGGTAGGGGATGGTCTCCCCACAGGATATAGCAATCCTGCTCTTCTGGAGAGCCTTTACAGCTAGCTGAGCTCTGCTCTGTTCCCTTAAGGGAAACCGTCCTAGCAGAGCTATCTGCTTCTTCTCAGGACCAAGATGTTTCTTCTTTTGTTAACACTCTGCTAAAGGGTAAGCCCCTGCAGAAATGTAGCAATCTCCTCCAGCTCCTTAGAAAAGTTGTTACCTTTTTCTTCTCCACTCATCCCCATTTAGGGAGTGTCCTAGCAAGGTTCTTCTGTTCTGCTCCTCCTTGCACAGGCCCCCTTTGGGAGTGTCTGCAAGGTTTTTCAGTTCCCTAAGGGACAGCCCAGCCAGGTTCTTCTGTTCTGCGCAGGTGAATGAAGATCGTCACCCAAGACTCTTTTGAGAAAGAGATTTATTTGGGAAGGAGGTCCAGGAGAGTGGGTGCTTCTGCCAGGGAGGGATAAACAGCAGCCCTTAACAGAGAGGCTTATATAAGGCTTCTCAGGGCAGAGTTTTCCCAGGAAGAAGAAAGATTGGTTAGTTTAGTTGGTCAGAGGCAGAGATGGCTCTGACTTCATGGCCAAACTGTGTTTCTTTTACTGGTCCTTTTTAGATTTCTGACTCTAATCTTAGGACCAGGGCATATTTTTTTCATTGGTTCTGATTCTAGGGACAGAGTGTGTTTCTTTGACACTAGTTTCAGAGTCAGGGCATGTTTCTTTGGTCCTGGGTTCAGGGATAAAGATGTTTCTTTGCCTGGCTTAGATTCAGGATGTGTTTCTTTCACTGGTCTGGGTTCAGGGTGCTCAGTGATTGGTTAGTTTCCTGCTCCAGTTGTCCCTTCTGCCCTATATTAGTTACTTGTTGCTGTGGCAGAATCGCTGACAAAGGCAACCTAATTACTAAAGTAGGCTCGCATTCTGAAGGGATCCAATCCATTACGGCAAGAAGGCATGACAGGTGGCTCCATGGAGGTAGGAGCATGTGAATGGGACTGTTCTTTTGACTTCAGAGGAACAGGAAACAGAGAGAAGGTCAGAAGAGGGCCAGGGCTGTGAAACTCAAGACCCATTCTTCAACTGTCCACTTTACTCTGCTAGGTCTGACCTCAGTGGTTCCATGACGTCCCAAAACACAGCCACCAGTTTGGGACCAAGTGTTCAGATCCATCAGACTAGGGGATCATTTCACATCCAAGCTATAAGTATTCACTTTATAACTATTAAAATCTTCACTTATAAAAGAACATCTCAAGTTTAAAATTTTTTCACATGCACAACAAAATGAAATGTAGAAAAATGTAGACATGAGAAGATGTGACTTTAGATAAACTACTGCATTGTTATAATGAGAATATAGAGAAGGGCAGGGAAACTGTCGGAGCTCTAGTACTTATGCATCATTCGTTAGGATAGTGGGTATTTCTGTCTGGTTTCATCTTCCCAAGGACTTCACTGTAGGTAAAACCAACACTCATTTCATGATGGCTTGGTTTAATTGATATAGACATCAGAGACTGTAACACCCAATTCTGTGTTACCCTCGTGGTACAGTTCCTGCGCCACTGTATGTTGCCGTGAGCTGGGCAAGGGCCTGGAGACTGAAAGAACACACAAGAGACCTGGGTCATTCGAAAGGAGATCAGCCAAATGCCATTTATCCAACCTTGGGGAAATCCTTACACACCTAGCTGCTGCACAAGGAATCCCCCAGGCAGGTGGGAGATTGCCACCCCCAAGATGGAGTAAACAATGCCCTACAGCTAATCACCAGGCGGGGCAGAGGGAGCACAGGAACAAACAAAATGTTTCATCTGGCTGACCAGAAACTGTCCTCAAGTAACTCTCTGGTTTCAGTGAATAACCAAACCCACCCTAGTCTTCTGTTAGTCACTGTAACATTCAGCTTAAGGACTTATGGACTGCATTGGTCTTTGTCCTTTAATACATTGTGATATAATTAAAAGGTGAGGTAACTGTTTCTGATACTGTCCTGTCATTCTGTTGTCTCACGGGAACCTGTGACTTAGATCTTTCTGATAGACTAAATGTTAGCTTAGTCTGACCGGTGGACATTTAATAAGGGGAACTGTAAAGACATGCTCTAAGGTTCTTCTGAAACACAAGCTGTGCAAAGACAAGGACTTCATTGATTTTACAGGTAATGCCATTTGTCAGCTTGTGTGGTCCTAACCTGGGAAATAGAAAATAGAAAATTAATTGGATGATTCTATTCTGATGAGATCACCTTACCCAGATACAATGCCATTTGCAGACGGCATTAAGTTGCCATTTGCGGACTCCAGGAAGTGCTAGAGACAACTCACCATGATATTAGATAGGCCATAAACCAGATAATAGGATAAAATATGGAGACAGGAAATAGAGGTAGGCATAAGAAAAACATCAAAATATCTGAAGTGATGGTATTTAGATAGAAATGACCTTATTGGTATAGATGATCTTATTGTATAGCCAGTTAATGGAGCAGAGGTTAAGTACCACGGAGTTTATCTATGGGCCCATTGTGTTGTACACAAGGGTGTGAGTTGCCTTGAAAGATGAGGTACAGTGAGTTTTCCATAACAAGGGTTATTCTGGAAGAGGGTAGACAGCTACCTGTTAGGTACCAGTGAGGAATAACACACACACTCTCTCTGACTCTTAGCCTATGGAAAGTTTTAAGAATAATTAAATAAATATTTGTATGCCTTTTGTCTTAGATTATACATATAAGCATATCTATGTTTGTATCTTTTAAAATATTATTTGATGTTACTGAATTAATTTTTTGAACCACTTGAAAGTAATTTGCATACTGAATGACTTTATTACCTCCAAACACATCAGTATGACTCAAGAGCAGGGTGTCTTCTTACATAATTACAATGAAACCCCACAATATCTTTGGGCACTGGCTACAGAATCTTAAGATCCTGGGCCTGTGGATTCTAAAATACATTGATACTTAAGTGCCTTTTATAAAATGTGTGTGTGTGTGTGTGTGTTAGAGTGTGTGTGTGTGAGTGTGAGTGGAATTTATAGGTAGCCTCACATACCTTTAAACTATGCATAAATTATTTTATTATGAACTGTTTATCAAGTGCATCTTCAGATGTATGATTTTTAAAACTTTCCTTCCATGGAGGTTGCCTTTTCACTTTTGAAAAAGTTTAGTTTGTGGACCTATTGTTGGTTGATTGGTGAGGAACCATTGACGTGTTTTTCCCCTTTGTTGTGTTTTTGGTGTTCTTAGCCTAATGTCACAAAGATGTTCCATTGAAGAGTTTTGGCTTTTCTAAGCCTGTGCTCCATTTTCATTTAAAGCTGCCTATACTTTGGGGGTGAGGGAGGGGCATCTGTTCCTTTGTAAAGTACCAGTTGTAGTTCCTGCACCTTTGTGAGGAAATGCCTCTGTCTTCACTGAACAGTGTTGATGGTCTTGAAAATCAGTTCAGTCGTCTCTAGAGCACTTGTGATTCCTCACACAGTTTATGCTGTGCAAACGGTTGTGTTGTGTTGCTCAGGGAATAGTGGCAAGGGATACAATATTCAGAACAGATTCTTGGGATTTTCTTTAATTTTCAGTCTGTGGTTGGTTAGAACCCATGAGTGTCAAGGACTGACTCTGTAATGACCAACATCAGAAAATCTAGTACTAATAGATAAATCAAGGGGTTGGAAAGATGGATTGCTCAGCAGCTAAGAGCACTTGTTTTTCTTATAGAAGACCCAGGTTCATTTCCCAGCATCCACATGTGTAACATGAGGGTCCTGCTCGTTGGGGTTTCTGTCCTGCCCAGTACCCCACAGCCGGCAAGCTCCAAAGAAAATCACACAGAGAGTCTACATTAGGTTATTAACTGATTGGCCCATTATCTCAGGCTTCTTACTAGCTATTATAACTTATATTAACCCATCTATGTTAGCCACATGGCTCGGTACCGTTTCTCAGCTGGGCAGCTTACATTTTTGCCTCCTTGGTGGTCTGCACAGGAATGCCAAGGGAGCTTCCTGCTTCCCTGTTCTCCTTGCACCACCTCTACTTCCTGTCTGGTTTTCCCGCCTATACTTCCTACCTGGCCAATCAGCATTTACTTAAAACATGATTGACAGAATACAGACAATTCTCCCGCACTACTTCCCCCTCTTTTTTTTTTTAAAAAAAAAACAAAGGAAAATATCCATAGTCCATTTTTTTGGGAATGTGGGTGTAGTATTCCAGGCTACTTCCGGCTGGTTGGGGGCACTGATAATCTTTAAGGGGACCTAAAGAAAATTTAGAGTTAGGATCAAGTCCTGACTGGAGTATCCTGTGAGGCTTGATCATCTCAGTCAGCATCTTGAATCTGTTCTGGATGTAGAACTCAAGACATCTGGGCCATCTGTTCCTACCGGAGATTTCTCAGGTGGTCTTCCTTGATGAAACCTGAGTTTTCTTAACTCAGGATGAGTCCATAGCCTCTCATCTCCTGTGGAAACAAAAGGAAAATCTCTTCTCCAAAGTAACATATCTTTTGACTTCAATGTTGAAGCCAAGGTATTTTTAAAATACCTTCCTTGGGTAAATTCAGCAGCATTTACAAACAAAAGTCTTTCAGCAGCTGTTGTTCCTTCCTCAGCAGTCAAACAATTCAAAGAACATAATAGCATACAGTATCAAGATTCTCTGTGTGTTTTCCATCTTATGTGGCTTTATTTTAACCTCTATTTTTTTCATTTTTCCTCTTAACTTTTGGCTTTTTGAGACAGGGTCTCTGTGTATCTTTGCCCTGGAATTCACTCAGTAGACCAGGCTGTCCTTGAACTCACAGAGCTCTGCCTATCTCTGCTGCCCCAGTGCTGGGATTAAAGGTATGTGCTACCACACCTTGAAATCACAGAGATCTGTTTGCCTCTGCCTCCAGGCATTGGGATTAAAGGCGTGTGCTACCACACCTTTAATTGTTGTTGAAGTCAACAGAGGTCAGTCTACCTCTACCTCCCTGGCAATGGGATTGAAAGTGTGTACCACCACACCCAATTACTCTCTCTCTTTTTTGAGGACTTTAACCTTTAGTCTGTATATATTTTTTAACACATAGTGAACCATTTAGAGGATTTTTTTTGAATCTCTCTTTACTGTATATCTCTCTTTTCTGACCACATGGGTCTTTAATTTACCAAGCAATATTGGTAGGACTAAAGCCGTGGCTTAGCATTCTGTATTTCCAGCCTCATGGCGGAGGTACCGGCTGTCGCCATGTTAATCACCACAACTCTGTGGCTTTTCAAGGTCCCTGCCAGCAAGCAAGCTGCAGCTTTCTGCTCACAGACCGCCCGCATTCAAATGTGTCCTGGTCAGACCGCCTGCCTGAAAGAGTCAGAGTTTGCCCTGGCAGGACAGCCCAGAAAGCCGGCATGACAGCTGAAAACTGAAAAGCATGCAGTCAGCTTTTACCAACACCATTTAAGTGTTTCTTGTCAGGACCTCTTAAAGAGCTGCAGGGTTTTGCAGCTAAAGCTGAGTCAGGAAGCCTCTCTTAAGTGAGAGACCTTGCTTGCCTCTAGCAAGCAGAGCAGACCTGAGGAATTGCTGCTACCAAGAAAACATGCTTTACTTTATTCTTTCCCAAGCTTTCTCAGGCTTTCTGTGGACTTTTATGATGGGTTAGTTTAGATATGAGAGCTAGCCAAGAAAAGGCTCGTGATAATGGGCCAGGCAGAGTTTAAATGAGTATAATTGTTGTATGTCTATTTCGGGCATAAGCAAGCAGCTGCGGCCTGGAGCCAGGTGCCAGGAAAACGGCCCCACTTCTCAGCGGCGGGACACAGCCGCCCCCCTAGTACAACACACATGGTATAGCCATGTACATAATTCACACACACATACACACAAACACACATACATATTGGCAAAACAATCATGTATATAAAAAAATAAATCTTAATATACAGAGTTCACATCCCTAATCTGTAACAGCACACAGTAGTGACTAGCTCTTAATAAACTTTCCTTTCCTCAGTTACCTGGCTCCTCACTGGCTTCTCTGCTCAGAAAAGAAGACTAGGAAGCCTTCCGTAGCCAGGAAGACTGTTAGGGAATGACTCTTCTGGCCTTTGTGCATACATGTTAAGCTGGATTGCCAAGTATTTGCATGAACTTGCTTCTTTGTTGTTGTTATTTTGAAACCAGGTCTCACGTAGTCTAAGTTGGCTTTAAACTTACTATGTAGCAGAGGGTAACGTTGACTTCCTGATCCTTTTGCCTCTGTATTCCATGTGTTGGGGTTATAGGAGTATACCACAATACTTGGCTAAAAAGACATTTACAGGCCCTTGCTTTGCAATGCTAAGGATTTAACCTAGGACTTTGTATATGATACGCAAGTTCTTTACCACTGAGCTAAACTTTCAGCCTGAAACAGCAGCAGCTGCCATTGCCTCCTCCTTCCCAAACAGAACAAGTCTAGGCAAATGAGAGCTTGTTGATACAGTCCACTCTTTCATCACATTGCCAGCCGCTCCTCTGCATATAGGATTTCAGAACTAACATCAGAGACAGCAGCCTAGAAAGTCCCTGCCTTCCACTCTGTGGCCTTCCTTACCTCTCCATACCTGTCTTGTTATCTGTCTGTCTATCTATTGATTTTTAAGACAGGGTTGGTTTTTTTTTTTTTGCATTAACTTGGCTATCCTGGAGCTCACTCTGTAGACCAGACTGACCTCAAATTAACAGAGCTCCGCCTGTCTCTGCCTCCCTAGTGCTCAGATTAAAGGCCTGCGCCACCACTGCTTGCCTCCTACTTTGTAATTTACAAAATAACACCTATCTTAGTGGTTACAAAGGAGTGCTTGACACCTATTTATTAAATAGAAATACAACTCATGCTTTTTTTGTAGAAGTATGTAAGTAATTTGGATTCTTTAAAACAAACAGATACTTATGATTTGTATATCTTAGTACCAATTGCTGTTTCTTATTACTACTTTCCCTTTATAACATTTCTAGAGTTACAAACCCCATTCATCTTCTTTCCCAGATAGATATAATAGTATGTAGCAGTATTTTGATCATCAAAAGTTCATAATTGTTTGCTAAGTGTTATAAATGAGTAAATCCATAATGTCCTTTGAATTGAAATTATAATTTCACCTAAGATTGACGAAGATGGAGCTCACTGACAATGAAAAGCAGACCTCCCAAATCTAATTGCATTTGGATTTCGGTTCAAAACACTTGTATTTTCCACACTGTGATCAACTTGTCTTTATGCATCTTTGTTAAGTAATGTTATTTATGGATGTGTGTGTGTCTTTGTACATGTATTCCATGTGTGTGTGTTGTATACCTGCAGAAGCCAGAAGAGGGTGTCAGATCCCATGGGGCTCGAGTTCTAGGTAGTTGTAAGCTGCCTAAATAGGTGCTGGGAACCTGTAGTCAGGCTTTCCTTTGGGCTGCCATCTCACTCCCAAATAATGACATGAAGACTTCTTATTAATGATGAGAGCTCAGCCTGTAGCTTAGGCTTGTTCCTGACTAGTTCTTGTAACTTAAATTAACCCATTTCTATTCATCTACGTCCTGCCATGTGGCTCGTGACTGTTAACCTTTCCTATTAATCTACGTCCTGCCACATGACATGTGACTGTCAACGTCTCCTCCTGCACCTTCTGCTTCTTCACAGTCTCACTGGTGACCCTTTTGCACCCAATTACCTCCTCCTCTTCCTTTCTTTCCCTGGAAATCCCACCTATTGGCTGTTCAGGTTTTTATTACACCAATCACAGCACTACACCTTCCCCACAGTGTACAGATATTCCACAACAGGAACCCAACTGCCAGAGCAGCCTCTTAACTGCTGAGCCATCTCTCCAGCCCCTCTTTATAATATAATGAATTTATCTTTGTCTTTGTAAAGAATTTTTCAATAGGATGCACTAACTGCAGAGTAAGACATATTTTTCCCTTGCAGCTGTGGAAAGGACTCAACAAAGGAAGCTTGAAGAATTGCTTTTAGAAGCAGCAAGAGAAGGGAGAACAGTCGAAGTATCAGCTCTGGTAACAAGAAGTATTATTTTTCATATCTTAGTGGTTTTTCCTTAAATGTTATGTACATAATTCAGTCACTGTGGGCAGAGACTTCTTAACGTCGCACTAGAAAGTGACGCCCACACCCGCCTGGCAGCTAAGCCAGGGAATAGTTTAGAAGCCTTACCTGCTGGTGGGTCTCTAATTTCATTTATTTCCTCTTCCCCAATCAAAACCTGATGTTTAAGAACCCAGTTTCTCACAGCAAATAGCTAAGGTAAAGAAAATTAAATTTTTTTCAGATTAAGCCCATTTAAATTTGAAAAAACAAAAAACAGGTGCTCTCAAGCAGAAAGTTTTCCTCATTTTGATGAGCAGTAAATTCTGAAAGCACATTGTCCTTACCTAGAAGGGACAGTGTTGGATCAAGTACTCAGACAAACTGACCAAGCTGACAGCTTCACTGTTCTTCTTATCTTCCTGGGAGATCTACTTTCTCATTTCTATTTCCTGCATGGTCTCATTAGATAAGGAAACTCTAAATTTGTTCTGAATTCAAGACTAAAGCATTGCCATTTGCTTTAAAGTTATTTCAGTCCCCTTGAAAACACTTCTTCGGTTTCTAAGTATAGTGCCTGCAGCATTTCCAGGGTTTTCTGAAATGGAGACTATATAGAGCTTGCTAACGCAGTGAGGTGGGAACCTTGACATTTCTGCTTCTAGCATCTCTGGATTGGACTCATCTTGGGAACTGTTGGTGGGTGCCTGATTTATAGTTTTGCTGTCACAAGACAGCAAGCATGTTAGTGAAACCTTTGTTGTTGTTGTTTTTGTTTTTTTTCGAGACATAGTTTCTCTGTGTAGTCCTGACTGTCCTGGAACTTGATCTGTAGACCATACTGGCCTCAAACTCAGAAATATGCCTACCTCCGCTTCTGTGTACTGGGATTAAAGGTATGCAGCCATTTAAGCACCACTGTGAAATCTTAATGTAAAGGGTAGGTGGCTGGCGCTGCTGTCATGTATGGTGCCAGGGTACAGACCTCAGATCTCCTGGCTCCTGAGGAGCACGCAGGCTGAGGAGAGCTCTGCTGTCCTGCAGGCTCTGCTTGAACCTTCCTGTGGTGTATAATCACACTGTGTTCCTTTGTTAGCTCAGCAGGCCCAGTCCTCCCAACGTGAACTGTGCGGATCAGTTAGGAAACACCCCCCTGCACTGTGCTGTTTACCGGGCCCATAAACAGTGTGCCTTAAAGCTCCTGAGAAGTGGAGCTGACCCCAACCTGAAGAACAAAAATGGTGAGCATGCCGATGAAAGTCGACCTTGGTCATTTTGACTCTATAAAATGAAGTCAGTGCTATTTAAAATGATTTTGTTGAAATCCAGCCTTTGATAAATTAAATGATCTCATTTTTAAATAAGAAAATTCACATATGTAAAAGAGTAATATTTTCTTCTCCTTTAAGACTTAGCTAGTAATGCACTCCCTACTCCAAATGAAACCAGTATTGACCAAGGTAACCCTTCCATCAGGGAAATGATAGGTACAATTGATTGGTGTTCCATAAGGTTACCACCAATACTGAATTAGAGAATTTTGAACCACTGTTTTAGGAGAATCCAGGGTTAGATTATCATGGCATTTTCATCCAGGGATCAGTATACGGCCTTGTTTTATGAGTGTTACTGTATAAGATCACCTTATGTAGTATATGTTGCCAATCCATTAACACTTAGGTCATGGCCAACAGTGCCTTGGCCTGAGCACAGTGTCTCTAACTCAGGTCTGCCTTTAAGGCACATCACACACAGTCTTACACTTAGGAACACAGTCCAGCATTTCAGCATGGTTGGGGGCCATTTTATATGAGAAAGTCGCAAGCAAAACACTCTAAAACATGACACTAAATAGACTGCAACAGGGACACGTGGCACTGCCTGTTTTACCTTGTTCCACTCCAGCTTGTAGAACAAACTGCAAAAGCCAGTGTTGGGCGATTCAGATTTTTCACTATTTTGGAGATATCTGTGAATATCCAAAAAATTGCCTGAAATAATTGACTTTGGGGTTTGTACATCCCTTTTTAGCAGTATGCAGATTTGAAGCTCCTAATGGGATAGCCTTGTTTTGAATGCTTTTTATGCATTTGTGCTTTTCTTCTGGTCATTTGGTGCTGACCTTGGTCCTGCTGTGCTGTGCAGTTGCATAGGACGTGGGAAGGTTTTTAGGGTCCTAGCTAAAGTACTGTTGGGACTAAACTGAAATTTCCTTCTGTGCAAGTTAAGTTGAAGAGACGTGACATTTTTATTTATTTATTTATTTATTAATTATGTATACAATATTCTGTCTGTATATATGTCTGCAGGTCAGAAGAGGGCACCAGACCTCATTACAGATGGTTGTGAGCCACCATGTGGTTGCTGGGAATTGAACTCAGGACCTTTGGAAGAGCAGGCAATGCTCTTAACCACTGAGCCATCTCTCCAGCCCGAGACGTGACATTTTTATTGAATTTTCCCATTAGTGAACAAAAATGTTTTATTTTATTTTGTTTTGATAGCACACACTCACACATGCACACACACACAGGCACACATTCCTTTTGAAATCGCTGGTTGTAAGTTCATGTAGGTAGGGAGCCCACTCAATTGGTTCTAACTGTGCTTTATTGAGTTCTTTTTGTGTGCTTGGCCCTGTAGACACTGAGTCCAGAGATGAGGCTCTGAGATTTCATCTAGTTGGCAGCAGCTCACAATTTAGTTTTGGCATTAGGGCAGAATTCTATGAAGGAAATCATATTATCATCTCTCCCTCTGCGGGAAGGATAGTTTCTCAAAAGTGCCCTGCAGATAGGATGAAAATAACAAAATTGGCAGACTGTTATCTTTCTAGGTGTGGTGTAGAAACACTGAACTGACTGATTTCTCAGTGAATATTTAAAAAGGGTTTTTCTCCTCACTGATGAAGAGGATGCCAGCAGCCACAGCTGAGTTAGCAGTTCTTTAAGTCTGCCTCAGGATGAAGTCACACCCATGTTTGTCCTCTCATCCCTTCCCACCCCTGGTTACCTTGGGGCTATTCCAGAGACTGTCCCACATTACCTTGGTAAATATTTGATATGCTAATAAAAGAGAAGGACTCCTTAAACAACCTCAACACATTGAAGATGATTTAATTATGCCCTTTAAATTAGAATTGTATAGTGTGTAGAATTGTATGGCATGCAAATTTCTATGTTGATAGAGCTGTTAAAACCTGAATAAACAATAATAGATCAATCAGTTAATATTGTAATTTCTGAAAATCAAGAAATAACTAAAGTCTACACTTTTAAACATTTTGACAGAATTTAAATATCAGTCAGATCATATTATTCCTAGTCTTGAGACCCTCCAGAATCTATTCATTGGTAGAAAACACAGTTTACTTATTGTGGGCTCGTGGACATCTGACTTTGTGTGAGCTGCTTGCCATCTCTCTTGTCTTCTGTCTTGTTCCTCCCTCAGGGCTGTCACATTAGCTGTTACCTGTGTCTTATTAAGATCCTTTTCAGTCTAACCATCCCTGTCTCAGGGAGGTCATCCAGGATCAGTCCCTCACCTTCTACCTGAAGTGTGGGCTATTGTCTGTCAAATCTGTCATTAATTAAATTAGCATACCATGCTGTATTACCTGTTATATCTCTTTTATTATAAATTTATTGCCATCTCCTGTGTTGTTCATTGCTAAATCACCAATGTCTTAAAATGGCAATTGGCACATAAAAGAATTTCATGAATAGAAATAGAAACAAATACGATAATGTGATCAATACATACCAGGTGTTTGGTGTTTTTAAAAGAATTAAACAGTTAACAGAAGGTAACAAGTAAATATACAGCTTAAACCAATCGACTGTGAGACAGTTGGTCTGTATTGTTTTAAGCTGATAAGCTTGTGGCAATTTGTTATCAGTCAGAAAACTAATGATAGTCATTTAAGGCCAGAAAACCTGACTGGGCACAGAACCAGGACGTAGAGTTCTGAGGAGAATTAAATTTTCTGATCTAAGAGGGTGACTTCTGCAGGTGGGTTTGGTCTTGTGATGGTGAGGAGTATTGTATGGTAGAGTCATATGATTTTTTTGTGTAGTTGACATAGTGACTTTTTCCCCTATGAATCTTACACAGATCAGAAACCTCTTGACCTTGCCCACGGAGCTGAAATGAAGCATGTTCTTGTTGGTAATAAGGTGTGTATCGGTCAATTCATTCAGGAAGTTTAGGGGGAAATTGAATGAATGCTTAAGTTCTGTCGATGTGTCTTTAATGAGATGTGTTTCCAGCAGGTCACCTATAGAGCGCTGCGGCGATATGAAGGTCCTCTCTGGAAGGTAGCGTGGACGGCTTTAAGTAGAAAGCTGAAAAGATTCTTAATGCTTTTTCAGTGATTTCAGACATACAGAATGTCCCTGACTAACAATGGATTGTGTCTTAGTTAGGATTTCTATTGCTGTGAAGAGACACCATGACCACAGCAACTCTTATAAAGAAAATATTTAATTAAGCGCTTACAGTTTCAGAGGTTCAGTCAGTTATCTTCATGGCAGGGAGCATGGTGGCGTACGGGCAGACATGGTGCTGGAGCTGAGACTGCTTCATCTTGCAGGCAGCAGGAAGTCAACTGAGAGTCACACTGGTGGTACCCTAAGTATAGGAAGCTTCAAGACCCACCCCCACTGTAACACACTTCCTCCAACAAGGTCACATCCACTCGAACAAAGTCACACTTCCTAATAGTGCGACTCCCTATGAGATTATGGGACTGTAAGATTATGGGGCCAATTACATTCAAACTACCCCAGTCTGATTAATGAGGTTTTGACTTTTTATTGCCATTAAAAGGATGTGCATTGATAGCAACTATACTATGATTTGTAATTCTGATCTTTTCTTGGCCTGGTAGTATGCTGTGACATTCTTGTGCTACTGGTAAGTGGTGGTGAGCTGCAGTTCACAGTCAGCCATGTGGCCTTGAAGACAGCAACCAATACCGCACAGTACTTTGTTGCCATGATACTTTGCATAACGTGTTGTATGTTTTTACCACCTTGCAGTGGTGTACATTGCCAGGCATGTGCAGGCTCAGAAAGCTCTGCACTCTGAGCTAGACCCTTTTAGTTACAGTATTTTCAAGACATGAGTGGCACACCCAATCATAAGTTGAGGTGGCTCTCTGTAGATGCTCGAGACCTTGGATCTGATGTAGGCCACTTTTATACTCTTGCACTTCCTTTACTGCATCAACACTTTATTTAGGCTGATGTCTGTACTTTAACTTTAGCAGAGAGTAGCAGAGGAAACTATTTTTTCTCATTAAGTCATAATTGCAACATTGTTTTTGTTATAAACATCAGATTATAGAGTATTTCACAGAAAATTACTTTCAGAATTGTCCTAGGAAGGACATTTCTTGGTTTTAAACATTTCTGTGTTTTAGAATTTAGTTGTTTTTTTAGAGTCAACCCTGGTAGCACTTAGTATTAAGTTTATATCTGTAAGCAGTCCCTGTATATGAAATTTTTGTAGTTTGTAATCATATACAATGAATTTAGGTTAATCTTTTCTTTAGACAGTCTTTCACAACTTTGAGGGAACTGTGCTCAAAGCCCAGACTGTTTTCTGTAAATAGCCCTGAGCAGACCTGTTAGAGCGTGCACTGTGGCCTTACCAGTGTGGCGTCTCTTCGCGCCCCATTGCCTAGGATGTGCTCTCTTCATTGCTGTCCATTGCGCAGTCCTCCTGCCCAGCTGACAGGGTGTGTCTATTTGAGCCTAATTCTTTTCCTTACTGACATATTGGAACCCAGATGCATCAGATTGGAAAATCTTTATCATTTTCCTGTAGAGTTCAAGATTTTTTGGCTGGAAGTTATTCTGGGTGGTGTTAGAACATGGAGTTCTTTCCTGGTATAGGAAACAGTAAGTATTCTTATGCTTAATAAATTTCAGAATATAAATTTTAAAATACTAAAATGTTTTGTTTAGTTCTTTTCCTTTGTCTTAATTTAATTTTTGTTTCTGAAGGCCTGACGCAGTCCGTAATACTTACCGCCAGGGATGCAAACACCTGACTCAAGCAGTGTGCACGGTAAGAGGAGACTGCTTAGTGCAGACTATAAAGTCAATGCTGCAATGGGTTGTCCATCATTGCAGAACTCTGGAGATTCATGGGATGTAGTGTGTTTTTACACTTAAGAATAAGCAAAGTTGAAGAATCTCTGTTTGTGTGCACGCACCTCCCCATCAGCCTGTTTATTTCCACTGTAGCATTAGAAACAGGTGATCTGTAAGCATCTAGACAGAGTGGTGAACATTGGCGATACATGTGTGTCTTTTTCATGGGAAAATCTGGACAATGGAAGTGTCTCTGAGGCTGCAATAAAACTGAAAGTCCATGTTGAAGTCAGGACTCTTAAGTTCTTTGTACTCGCTTCCGATTGTTTTATTGTTACTATCCAGGAGACTGAGCTATCGCTATCCACTGATTGGGCTGACGGGGAGCACAGGCATCCTTCGGTCCA
>JAQHUG010000525.1:741730-755741 GCA_028555095.1 Dicrostonyx torquatus | reverse complement strand
CTCTTAGGGCAGAGTCACAAGTTCACTGCAGGTTAATCTTAGACTTCTGATGGTTTTATGTCAGGTGGGTGCCGCCATCTCAATGTGAGGTTTCCTTCCTCTTCTGTGTGGGGTGTTTCAGCCTTCATTTGTCTGCTGTGTATTTTGTGTCCCTGGACCTGGTTTTCTGGGTCAGCTTTGGCATGCCCCATTACCACATTTCCTTTGCCAAGTTTGTAGGTAATGTTTTACTTGGTGTGACTAAGCTAGCTGTTGATCTGTGCCACGGTTTGTGCTGTAGCGATGGTAGTTGTTTACCTGCACAAACCAGATAAAGTCGTTGTGCATCAGCACTTTCTCCCGAAATGGGGCAAATGCTGTTGCATAAAATGGAGTCACCCAGGGCAAGGCACAGCCCATAAGATGATGTTTTTATAACCTATAGCAAACATGCCTAGCTTGCTCTCCTTAACCTTCATGGCGTTATGCCTTTTAATGACAAAATGTCCATTTTTTTTTCTAAAAAACATCGCTTCATAGCACTTTTGGTTTTGATGGTTTGCAGATTTTATATGCTAGTTTGTTTAAGTGAGGGATTATATAGTATTCTAAGTAAATCTGAACTGGGATTATAATTGGAATTAAATTATATTACTGGCTTCATACAGTATTTAGCATGCTGTAAAACCAAGTTTCTCATTTCTTATGCTTCTAATGAATGTTCAAATACCTTGTTTTGCTATAAGGAAGTATGATTTTAAGGCTGAACAACAGTTAGGTTGGTGTATGTTTAATTAATATCTGGAAAAATATTTGTTTTAATTTTTAAATCATCTGCTTAATGAAATAGTATATAACCCATCTCTTACTCAAAACCATTCTAGATAGACAAAGCATTAACCTTTAGTGGTAAGACTATTAAATTCATTTAGCCTCTAAAAATTGCCAGGAAGATTTAGTGCAGACTGTCCTGGTGCCTGGAGGGCACTGAACTCTGAATAAAAGCTGGAAGTTATAATCTTAAGATTTTCGCATAACTAACACCATGATACCTCCTCTCTGGGTTGTGGGAGGAGACTTCTTGTTCATTCCCGGCTGATTAGCCATGAAATACTCACACAGAAACTGTACTAATTAAATCACTGCTTGGCCCATTAGCTATAGCTTCTTATTGGCTAACTCTTTTATTAATTTAACCCATTTCTATTAATCTGTATATTGCCACATGGCTGTGGCTTACCCGGTAAAGTTTCTAGCGACTGTCTCCGGCAGCTCCATGGCTTCTCTCTGACTCTGCCCTTCTTTCTCTCAACATTCAGCCTAGCTTTCCCTGCTTATCTAAGTTCTGCCTTGCTGTATGTTTCTTTATTCATTAATGGTAATCACACCACACAGAGGGAATTCCCACATCACTGGGTCGTTAATATTTTATTTGTCTTGCTTTGAGAAAAGGCAATGTTATCTAAGGAAACTTTATTTGAATGCTGAGTGTGGTGTGGCACACACCTGTAGTCTTAGCACTTGGGCCAAGGTGGGAGAATCACCATGAGTTCAAAGATAGCCCAGACCACGTACTGAGTTTGAGAGCACTCTGGGCTACATAATGAAACTTTTCACCAATTCCTCCACAAGAAATGAAAAACATTGATTTCCCTACTCTTGGGGTGATTCCGTGTGTTCCATTCTCGTCGCTTGCATGTTAGTAGCGGTGTGTGACAGTGTTCCTGCACTCTCATGTCTGATGTAAAGGAGGCACATGGAGTTGTCAGGAGCCCTTGGCTGAAAGTATAGGGGGCTGGTTTCACTTTCAGTCTTTAACCAAATATATGATGGCTTTCTGTAAAATACAGTGTCTAAATAATTCAGGCTCAGATGCCTCAGATGCATAGGTACACAGGGACTATAACATATGGCACAGACACCTTTTCACTTAGTAACTGGTATTTAATGTCTCAGACTTCTGTGTACTTTAAGATAATGTTCAGAAATACTGTAGAAGCCCATCTCTCAGTAAAATGAATGAATTTCTTTTGGAGAAATGAAAAGTAAATGATAAGTTGTGCCTATGAAGATTTCTTTCTTCCTTTATCATCATCGTTGTCATCATCCTATGACAAGTTTCTAATACACAGCCACAGCTGACCTTGAACTCTGAATGTTTCCAGAGTGATGGGTTACAGGCAGGAACCACTGTATCAAACTTGAAGTTTGTTTTTCAGATTCAGTAGGATCATAGCATAGGGATTGAGTAGCCTAAACGAGATCAGAGTAGCATAATTATGTTCTATAATGTCTTTATAAATTGTATTTCTACTATTTGAAGTTTTATTAGTAGAGCAATCATAAGCTTTGAAGTGGTGCAGACTTATGTCTCATTCCTGGCTCTGCTGCTTAATCACTTGTTGTTTGTTTTTTTTTTTTTTTTTTTTTTTAATACATCCTGCTGGTAGATGTGGTGACCAGCTGCAAACACGTGATAGTTTTGAAGACTAAAGAAAGGCCTCATGGCCGGGCAGTGGTGGCACATGCCTTTAATCCCAGCACTCGGGAGGCAGAGGTAGGCAGATCTCTGTGAGTTCGAGACCAGCCTGGTCTACAAGAGCTAGTTACAGGACAGGCTCCAAAGCTACAGAGAAACCCCGAAAAAACAAAACAAAACAAAACAAAAAGTTGTCATGACCAAATGACCAAACCCCTGTTTTGTAGCTGCTTCAGAACACCCAGGTGTTGTCTGAGGCTTCTGTTCTGCCCGGTTCCCACAATCACTAAGTCCCAAAGAAATTCACACAGAGGTCTACATTAGTTATAAACTGATTGACCCATTATCTCAGGCTTCTTATTAACTCTTATAACTTGTATTTGCCCATTATTCTTGTCTGTGTTAGCCACATGGCTCAGTACCTTTTCCAGCAGCGTAGTCACATCTTGCTTCTTCGGTGTCAGGGAAAGAATTGCAGAAGCAGCTTTCCTCTTCCCAGAATTCTCCTATTCTCATTGACCCGCCTCTACTTCTAGTGTGGTTGTCCTGCCTATACTTCCTGCCTGGCTACTGGACAATCAGCATTTATTTAAAATGTAATTGACAGATTATAGACAATTGTCCCGCACCACACAGGGATGCTGTGAGCGACTCAGCCCCCGGCAACACAATTTTAAAGATGTTCCATTACTTTGATTGTTGTTTTTTACAGTGTTAGGTTGGAACCCAGGGCCTTGTGCATGCTAGGCAAACATTTTACATTCTGCCACACTCTGAGCCCCCACACTGATTAGAACGTAAATATTAAAACAATATTATATTTTCGGGTGTCGGGATTGTCTCTTTGCATGTTAGTCATTACTCTGTGCCTTGATACAGAGATACTTTTAAGAAAGTAGTCATAGGATTCTGCTAAGAGAGCAGTCCTAATCCTTCAGTGTTTGTGGACCTTTGTGCATGAGTCTTGTGCCTTCTGTCTATTTTGTGCATGTTTTTGCTTTTGGGGACATGCTCTCATATGACCTACATGACTGGAGATTTCATTATTACCTGTAGATAACTATTATTGCAGGCAGATTTTATTTTTTTTAAAAAAACACTAACTAGTTGAGAAAATGATTTTATTACAAAATAAACTGAAAATTTTGGTGTGTGACCGCGCATGTGCCCGGTGATGGGGGGAATGTGAAGGTCTGAGGAGAACATTGGCTCTTGTTCCTCTAACGCTGCCCACCTTGTTTTTTGAACAAGGCCATCATTGGCCTGGAATTTGCCAAGTAGGCTAGGCTAGCTGGCAAGCCCTAGGGATCCACCTGCCTCCTGTGCCCTCTAGGATTACAAGTGTGAGCCATCATGCCCAGCTTTTCTACTCGGGTTCTTGGCTCAAACTCAGGTTCTCTTGGAGCATGCAAGGCAAGACTTCACTGACCGATGTATTACCCTAACCATGTTTGTTGATCTTTAAAATGGTAAGCTACAAGAACACGTGAAAATGGTAATACTGTGGGGTTTGTTTGTTTGTTCCCCTTTAACCTCGTCTGAAAATACCAAAAAACTAGAAATTCGTTTCATAAGTTATTATCTTTATGGTTTTTCTCAGCAGAGTGTGGTCCTGGGAGTGGTACAATGATACGTAGGAGCCATCATTGGCATCCCACTTGCTCTGGTATTCTCCCGTGTGCTTAGTCAAACCAGTTTTTCCAAGTCAGGAGCCTGCCTGTCTGAATGAGGTTGCTAGAAGCTCATGTATAAACATTGTATACTTTCATGTTACGCCTCATGCTCCTGAGGAGAGGTGACCCAGATGTATGACTGGGTGATGGTGGTGTATTTGGAAAGATCCAGATACCAGGCTGGACCATCTAAAAGGTGTCCAGTCTGTGCTGCCCTCTTGATAGAACACTCATACCTTTGAAATCATGTGATTGTGTGGGGTTGCCACTCTCCAAAGCATGACCTCTGATGTTCATCTAACTTCCTGTGCTTCCATCAGGGCTTCAGTCATTTTGTGTCCCTCTGATCTTGTTTACTGATGTTGATGACAGCTCCTCCAGCTGCCTCACCCATTAGGAAGTCAGTGGACATTCCATGACACCAGTGTGTCTGCATGTGCTCCCTTCCTTTCCTTTGCTGGAAGCGTCTTTCTCATATTTATAGCCTTTATTGTCTTTATACATCCTTTCCAGTTTCATTCCTGAAAACGTGCTACTTTTCCTTCCCTGTTCTTCATTCCACTGCTCCACAGAAGTGGTTCTTAGTGTCTCCTTGTGAAACGAGAGATGTTGCTGTTTGAGATAGTCCAGTCTGCTCTCAAACTTACTAAGTAGCCAGGGATAGCCGTGAACTCCTTACCCTTGCCTCTTCCTCCCTAGTACTGACATCACACATTGTGTGCCACTGAGCCTGGTGAGGGGACACTTAAATTGTCTTGCTTGCTTTCTGAAGGACTTGACATTTGGCTACTTACTGCTTTTTTGAATAATCTGTGGCCTCCATGGTACCTTTCTTTTTTAGTTTCTTTGTCCTTTATGGCTTATTCACCTTCTAAAGCATTACTTCACCTGCTTGTGCCTTAAATATTAGTAGTTATGTGGGTGGTCTTTCTATAGCATCTTTCCTGGATGATCAGTAGTTTCCACTCTTTTCTCTAGAAATACACAGCGACATTCCCTGTGCTCTGAATCAGTATGCAAGCTGCCTTTGGAATACTTTGTATGTTTCTGTAAGAGGTATTTTGAGATCAGTATGTCTAAAACTCAGAATTACCACTGAAGTCAAGACCATGGGAACTGTCTCTAGTTGGCCCTTCTTCATCCCCAGTTTTCATGTTTTCACTAAATTCTATCAGTCTTACATCCCCATTTTCCTTCTCCCTTTCTCCATACATTCTCCGTGGCTGCTTTGGTAAGGTTCCCAAGATAGCTGTAAGGATAGCTATCACTTCCTAATCCCAGTCTCCACCCTTCAAAGCCAGGTTAGGTGCCCCTCGCTGCAGGACTCCTTGTCACCACATTACTTCACTATACACATCACACGAGGGCTTTTTAAGGACACAGCTGTCTTCATTAGACCTGTAGCACAGGGCTTGGCATGTTGTGGATGTTACTAGATCTCTGAGTGAATGAACAATGACTGTACAAAAGAAAGAACATAGCTTTTGGGGCATCAATCTTCAGCTTCAAGCAAATTATTACCTGTTTGGGAATTCCACTTCCAGATCTGAAAACTGAGATACAGGAAGGCAAGTTCATGTGATCAGTGCAGCACCCCTCCCCCATTTCAGGGGCCTTGTAAACTGCCTTCTATAACAAAGTAGCTTTTGTTGTTTCCCTGCTGTGTTGAGGACCTTTGCTGTAAGCGGAATTCTTTTTCCAGATCTTTAAGCCTGAAGGGGAAGAGTCTTGTAGCCAGGGCCTCCCCTTCATTGCCAAGTGTGGCTTTTCTAAGTACAAGAGTGCTTAGTTATCAGTCTAGAATTTTCAAAGACACTGTGACACTTTCCAGACATGGATTCCAAGTTTTCTGAGTGAGCTGTGTGTGCCCTGCAAATAGACTTGCCACTGATCTAAAGGAACACGAGGTACTCTGTGACTTGTTAAATAAATACCAACTCTGTTTATCACTGCCAGGCTCAGTAAAGTACTCTGAAGTGGAGGACAGGTGTGTATATTTTACAAGTTTGTTTCTCCACCGGAGCCTCATAGTTACCTAGAAGTCTCAGAGTTTCAGAAGTGTATTTCTGTCTATCTGGGGGATTGCCTGCCCCAGCAGTCCTTGTCCGTCCTTCAAAGCTGGTCAGAATGAGAATAAGGTTTCAGTCAGCAGGCACACAGTGTTTGGCTCTTTGCTGAGCTCCATTTCATACCCACTGGGATGTACACAGTAAAGTATGCGGACAGGCTCTGCTTTAGGGATAGTGAGTCCTTCTGCAGAAGCCAAGACCGCAGGAAGAGCATTCCTTCTGCCTTCCTGTGTTTCCTCAGCAGCAGCGTGCTGGCCGTTTAAAAGTTGTCAAGGAGAGGGCTTGATCACAAGGCCACTCTAGGACCTTGCAGGATCCTATGTGCGCTGCTGGCGCTGCACGCCAGGAGCGGTTCCCTTACTTCTCCTTGGAGAATCTGGGCGACTTGGAGGCTACAGGCAGGCTCTCCCAGGCGGCAGTCCCTACCTGAGCTTCCCGGAGCCGCCACACCAGTGAAAGGGAGGGAGGAGGAACTGAGACCACAGCCGCGAAGAAGGGAACCGCCCGTTGCACACTGCAGGCTGCAGGCCACGCCGCCCGCCCGCCCGTTTGCTTGCCAGCCCGCTCGCTCGCTCGCTCGCTCGCTCGCTCACTTGGCTCTACTGGCTGGGACTCTAAGGGCGGGTGAGCCCTGGAGGGCGGGTCTGAGGCCGAGCCCAGCGGCCAGGGCGAGGGGCAGAGCCGACCTCTGTGGCCAAGCCGCAGAGTCCTGGGCCACTGGCCGCGCCTCTGCCCGACCTCCACCACCGCCGGGAAGGCGGGCGCTGCTGTCCGACCAGGGGCGGGCTGCAGAGGTGACTTAGGGAGACCTTGCGGTACTGCCCTGGGTCGCGCCTCACCGATCAGATCGTCTGGAAGGGAGGAGAGGAGGCCGAAAACATCTGTGCGGAAGAGGAGCTGGGGTGCAGCGCACCAGCCTGGGTCTTCAAGACCCAGCCCAGGTGGGTGGGTTTGCGTGCTTGCTCAGCCCTTCCCTGGCAGCTCTGGTGGGTAGGGGCTGGGGTGGTCGGGTACTGGGCGAGGAAGTGGGGAGCCGCCAGATGTGATCCAGAGATGTTAGTTGATCCAAGAATAGTTGGGCAGCTTTGTGTGGAGCCCAGTGGACCTGTGACTGCATGGGGAGGGGTGATAAAGCTAGGAGACCAGTGTCCCCTTTTTGCCCGGGGCATGGGGGGAGGGGGCATTCTGCCCTCTGTGCCTTGGGTTCCTAGAAGAGCCCCCAGGGAACAGCCCTTGGCTGTTGTTTTCATTTAAATATTAGTATTGGGTCAAGTAAGCTGGAGTGGGAGGAGTAAGGCAGTGAAAGACAATTGTCCTAAATAACCTTCCAAGTTAGTGATTTTTTTTTTCTTGTCTCTTCTCTGGTTGACATTGACCTGAACTTAACCAGCGCAGCTTCAGAGCTCGCTGAAATTCGGGAAGCTCAGGGAAGTGGATGTGAGGATTGAGTGTGTATGTGTGTGTGGGCTTTCATTTTCAAATGTTTTGGTCACACTGCCTTTGTAGATTAAGCCGGCCAGCATCTCACTCCTAGCATTCAAAGGAGCTGGATTTTCCTGTGTTTGGAGGGAGATTGTAAGGAGAAAAATGGGAGGGTAGAGCAAGTACGGCTCTTTAGAGTTATTGAAGCTATTAAAAGTTTCTTCATTTTAATTAGGTTTAAGGAAGGCATTTGGCTTTGAAGGCAAGCACTGCTTGGCAGAAAGCAGTGTGAAAGAAAAAATGCTTGCAATCCGTGTTGGTGGAGCAAGTGTTGGTTAGAGAATGGGGGCTAAGTAGAAACTCTCCAGTCCACAGAATGAAGCTTCTTGTGTAGTGCTTGGGTAGCACTGGAACCCATGACTTGGCAAGCTGGCTCAGCTGGGGTCTGGTAAGTGTTTAATCTGAATGTAACGACCAGGCAGCTACCTTGGCTTACATCTCTGTGTTACTTTTGCCATGACTGTAGTTTTAAAGGAATTTGGGTCCTTATGAATATAGTTGCTGGATCCTAGTCCTCTTCTTTCAGAGCTTTTTATACATTAATTTTCAAGAGTCTCACTGGTGGTAAAAATGACCCACATAATCCTTCCTTTCTTCCTTTTTTCCTCCCTCCCTCCCCCCNTTTTTTTTTTTTGTAGTTTTGGAACCTGTCCAGACAGACTGGCCTCGAACTCACAGAGATCCACCTGCCTCTGCCTCCCAAGTACAGAGAATAAAGGCGTGTGCTGCCACCGCCCGGCAAAATAACGAGTTCTTAATAGTATAGGGGTTCAGAGTACTGAAGTCTTCTCTGTACTCTGCAGTCCTGCAGGAGCCTTTGGCTGGAGATGTTTTTACAGAAGCAACGTCAAAAGCAGCCAAAAGGGGTGAATGTTAGCAGACAGACCGTGAAGGCTGGAACAGAGTTGGCAGGGCAAGCTTGGATGTCTTTTTCTAAGGACATGTGGAGTATGTTTAAAGAGTTTTAAACCTATGCTGAGCAGTTAATGTCCCAAAAGATTTAATCACGACAGAGATTTGATTAGATCTGCTCTTTAGAAGAATTAGAGGACAGGCCCCAAATCAGGACAACTAGGTCCAGGGTCTCGAGAAATAGTAGAGCTGAATCAAGTTTGACTTAAGGAAAAGAAGTTACAGAGCAGTGCGAGATCTAAGTATAAACTGAACTGGATTGAAGGTGAGGAATGAAGGGGAAGGCGGAGCCATGGCTGACTCCTATCTTCCTGGTATAAATTACTGGACAGGTAGGGAATAGGAATGTGGGAAGATGAGTTAGTGACTGGTATGTTGATACACCCTTACTTGTCCTAGAAAAACTTGGGAATTACTGGTACTGCTGCAAGTCACCTAAACAACCATTGTGACCATAGCCCCAAAAGCAAGTAATACCACAAAGGCATAAAGCTTAGAGAATTTTGAAATCACAGGAATGAAAATTGGCACGGGAAAGACAATTGTAAAGAAAGGGACGGCAGGAAAACCAAGAAGAATCAAAAGTAC
Organism: Dicrostonyx torquatus; assembly: GCA_028555095.1. NCBI lineage: Eukaryota > Metazoa > Chordata > Mammalia > Rodentia > Cricetidae > Dicrostonyx > Dicrostonyx torquatus. The sequence continues at coordinate 746,559 of JAQHUG010000525.1, read as the reverse complement.
AGGAGGGTTGCTGATAAGGCCAGGGGGCTAGGCGTGCTGGGAAGTGCAGGTGTGCACGGTGCCGGTTTACACTTGGGAAGTGGCTAGACTGTAGATGGTAGAGGAGTGAATGGAAGGAGAGCAAGGGAGTAGAAATTATAACTGTAGACTGTGATTATCTATGGGAGTCTGTGATCTGCAAAGAACAGCAGTTGTGTTCTGTTCCTTATTTCTTGGTCAGGGCTTCCAGGGCAATGCTGGATAGAGCTGAAATGGTGAATCCATGTTCTATGATTTTAAAAAAAAGCAATTGTAACTTCTACAAATTGACTCAAGAAATACTTAATAAATACTGCTTACCATATTAATGATGTTCACATTTCATTCTTATATTTTTTTAAATCAGAAAAAATGATAAACTTCAGAATTTGGCTTCTTTTTATAAATGAAAATGGCCTATACTTTTTTTTCCTGTCTGTCAGGTTCTTCTGTGAAGATTATTCTGATCTCATAAAAATCAGTTTGGTAATATTCACTCTTCTGTTGTTCCCTAGAACTTGTGTAAATTTGAAATGATCTAGTCTTTGAAGTTTAGTAGAAAGTTTCTAACAAAGCTATCTTTGTAAGTTTTGTGAACTGCTATTTAAATATATTAAATAATTATAGGACTACTTTGGTTTTCTATTTCTTTTTGGGTTAGCTTTGGCAAGTTATATATTTCTAGGAATGTGCCCTTTCCATTGGCATTTTGGAATTTATTATCATGAGGGGGTTCTTCTTCTTTTATTTGTTTGTTTTGTTTTTTGTTTTTGTTTTTCAAGACAGGGTTTCTCTGGAGCTTTGTGGTCTGTCCTGTATACTAGACTGGCTTTGAACTCACAGAGATCCACCTGCCTCTGCCTCCTGAGTGCTGGGATTAAAGGAGTTCACCACCACTGCCCAGCATGAAGGGGTGCTTAGTAATCTTTTATTATCTTTTAAATTTTTGTTGGAGCTGTAATTATACCCCTCCTTTTTTTTTTTTTTTTGGTTTTTTGAGACAGGGTTTCTCTGTGGCTTTGGAGCCTGCGCTGGAACTAGCTCTTGTAGACCAGGCTGGTCTCGAACTCACAAAGATCCGCCTGCCTCTGCCACAAGTTCAAGAAGCAGAGAGAGCTTGTTCTTTGACTCGGGGCGAGCTTTATAGTGAGGCTCACGTTTTCCTGTGTCACGTGGGATCTCTTCCTAACTCAGCCCTTTCTGTCACTAGGTGTATTGAAACCGAAATGAGATTAGTAAAATAAATTTATTATTTTATGTTTATGTAGTTATCATATGCTCCATTCTTAGGAACATTTGTTACAGTAGGAATTTGTCACAGGATGTCATGATTCCAGCATGGTGTATTAGAAGAGACACCATTATGGACCAGCAGGTGGTGGAGGGGATGACAGCAGGGCATGGTTGGACACAGGAGAGGCCTGTGAAGGGGCAGGCAGCTCTTAGGACTGCAGACCCAGGTGAGCCTTCCCTGTGGGGAGCCCGCTCCTGTACTTAACTGCTGTTTGCTGCAGAGAGGACACTAGCTTTCCTGCGCTGTCTTCTGAGCCGTAAAGGGTGTTTCTGTAGTTGAGACTCTGTTGGTCTTCTGTGTTCTAAATGGTGAATTAGGAAGACACTTTGTGAGCATAACTCTTGTTCTGCATGGGATGGAGATGATGTGAGTCTATTTTTTCATTGATTTTTCTCTTTGTGTTCTTGCTGAAAATCAAAAGGAATACATCAGTCTTTTTTTTTTTTTTTTTTTTTTTTGATTTTTCGAGACAGGGTTTCTCTGTGGCTTTTGGAGACTGTCCTGGAACNTTTTTCGAGACAGGGTTTCTCTGTGGCTTTTGGAGACTGTCCTGGAACTAGCTCTTGTAGACCAGGCTGGCCTCGAACTCACAGAGATCCACCTGCCTCTGCCTCCCGAGTGCTGGGATTAAAGACGTGCGCCACCACCACCCGGCTATTAGTCTTGTACAACATCTGTGTCACTAGTTTTTATGGGTTTTATTTGAGGATGGATGTGAGTACATGGAGCAGATGAAAGTAAAAATACCCTCTCATTAGCTGAAGCAGCCCCACGGAACACAGTTTGAAAGTAATAGATATACTCCTATTCCCAGAGGAGGGACTGGGGCCTGGAGAGAGGCTCGTTTACTTGTCCAAGTGTATGTAGGAGTACGTGAAACTTAGAGCTCAGTCCGGGATGCTGCTCCAGATTCGTGCCCAAGAACAGCAGCTGTAACAGACACAGCTGTATTAGGAGACTGCTTCACCTTTCTCAGTGCAAAGCTGGTTCCTCCGCTTGACAGAGGCACACCAAGTTTCGAAATAAGGAAAGCAAGTGGCTAAGGCACTGAAATGGCTTTTACTTTGCACATACACCTGTGTTCCAGATTCGCAACAGGAAATGGCGTCTTCTTGGGAGAAGTCCTCGTTGGGCTCAATTGTGATTTAGGAGAAAAAGTAACATGTTCATTTTTCTTGATAGCATAATATTGTCCTGAGATCAAACCAGACTGCCAGCTTTAGCCTAAGCTGTGCTTACTCGAGCCTCGTGAAGATGGCACTCACCGAGGTGTAAGTTGGATGTACAGCTTAATTTCTTTTGGGAAAATTTTGAGAAATGGGCTTTAATGACATAATATCTTTGTCCTGTAGCATAATCCCCTATACTGGGTGAGAAATTAGAGCTAAGGGCAGAGAGGAAATTTGTTTTCCCTAAAGAACTGTGGTTTTTTTCTCTCCTTGTGGACAATTAAAGGTTCATAATTGATTGTATTTCTCTTTCTGTTTTGGCCTTCGGAGAATTGAGAGCCACATGTGTGACTTGTCCATGGCATCTGCATAGACCCTGCTCCCTAAGGAACCTTTTCCATGCCCCCAGAAGTCCTTCCGTGCACTCCTGAGCTCACTGTTTGGTGGTCTCTGCACTGCAGTGTTATCTTGTCAGTTGTGCCCCGGAGCACTTTTGGTATAGTTAATCATTTTCCTGTACATAGGATTAATAGTTTTATGCAATGAACATTTCATTTGATTTTGACTTTGTTGTAGATAATTTCAAGGACCACAGTTAAATAAGCAACATATAGTGAGAAATTTTGAATTTTTGGTATGACTCAGTTTAACTATCTTTTAATCCAATATTTGGAGAAGTAATTTTAGGGCATTAAATGCAGTTAAGACTTTCTGTCAAAACTGTATTGTATGTCGCTCAGTGTCACTAAACACATGCGCACTGCTCATCCAACCGTCTTGGAAACTCAGTCCATGAAGCGGTGCCCTGTTCCCACTCTCCCAAGTTCTGGGAAGCGAGCATCTGTTCTCTGTCTTTATGAAGCGGACTCTCTTTTGTGTCTCATAAGAGGAATCAAATAGTAGTTACAGTATTTATCCTTTTCTGTTTGACCAGATTCATCTACCATAACATTTCAGTGTCATTCATGTTATGGCATGGATCTGAAGCACATAATGTCCTGCTGTGTGTGGCTTCTTGTTTATGCACCCTTGGGAGCGTCTCCCTTGGGCTGTTGTAAAGAATGCTGCTATGATCATGGATACATGAGTACTCCTAAGTCTGGGTTCTCACTGTGGTTGTTTAGTGTCTACCTAGACTATGCTTGCTAGATCACATAGCACCTCTCCTTATGGCCCTTTGAAGCACAGCCACACTGTTTTCCGCAGGTGTACCATTTGTTGCTCCTGGCAATATTACCAAAGGCTCTGTATCTTTATCAATGTCAAATTTATTTTGTTTTGCTGATTTTTTTAAAAATAGTAATCATCTTAAGAGTGTAAGGTGTGAGAAAAAAATAGTACAATTACTGATTTTTTTTTTTTTTTTGGAGACAGGGTTTCTCTTTCCTGGTACTCACTCTGTAGATGAGGCTAACTTCGAACTCATAGAGATCCACCTGTCTCTACCTCCTGAGTACTGAGATTAAAGGCACGCGCCACCCCCACACCTGCACCCCCATCCCCGAGCACTTACTAACACTTTCTATGCAGATATTCCCCCTAGACTGTCAGGCTGCCCTTCCTGACATTGTACCATACTTGCCTTTCAAAGCTTTAACTGTACATTGTTTTTAAACTGTTCATCATTTGCTGTGTGTGTGGGTGCAACTTAATGTACCCCCTTTTCAAATGCTCCACAAAGCCAGCATGGCTCATGTGTGTGTGAGTGTGTGCACCAGTATAAGTGCACGGGGAGCCAGATTTTGGCATTTGTTTCTTCCTCGTCTCTACCTTAAAGCTTCTTGAGTATGATCTCCAACCCTAGATGGGTTTCTTGTGCAGACGTCAGGGATCCGACTCAAGTTCTCGTGTGTTTTATAGTGAGCTCTTTACCCACTGATACATCTCCCCAACCCCAATGCTTAAGCTTTTTATTTTTTTAAATTAAGCCTTGGCTTAAATGCATTCTTATGTTATCTTTATGTGTATTGATACCAAATACTGATTTGCTATCACATTTCAAAGGGTCATTACTTAATTGAACCAAATTTTGTCATATAGAGGGTTATTAGAAGTTAAAATAGATATATAAGATGAGAAATGGTGGCACAAGTGGGTGGATACCTAGGACCTAGGGAAACAGTAAATATTTAAGTCAAAATAATTATAGACTTGATTTGAAAAGAAAACTCAGGATGTTTTATATTGAAGTTAGGTTTTGATCTTTAGCCGCAGTTATAAGTACAGAGTTCTTAGAAACTGTAAAGAAAAGAAAAAATTTAAGATTGAAACTTCAGAAAATATAATCACAAAATTATAAAGGAATTCTAGATGTCATTGATTTTTCTTGTTTGCAGGCATTCTTCCCA
>JAQHUG010000525.1:697019-738455 GCA_028555095.1 Dicrostonyx torquatus | reverse complement strand
TGTCAGTTGCCCTCCTTTATGCTATCTAGTTTCCTTGAAGCAAGGTCTCACTGAATCTGTAGCTTGTGCCCCTGGGCTCCCACCTGTTGGCTAGACTGCTGTTAACAAACACAGCAATCTCCTTTTTCCATCCAGTCCACAGTCAGTCCCATTTCCTAGCCACTCCCTACCCCAATGGCGGGGCAGGCAAGAACCATCATATCTGACTGTTTAAATGTATGTTAGAGATCTGAACTCAGGTCTTTATGGATAATTTTTAAGTAAACTTATCTGTAGTCGTCTATGACCTCTGGCCTCCATGGATGGTTACGTGCACACACATTATATGTACCAGTGTTTGTGTTTGCCTTTAAGAAGAATCCCCAAACCCAAAACCATTGGCTTAAATGAATTAGAGATGTATTTTTCCTTCACTTTGAAGAATCAGGAGGTGGACAATATGATCTGGCGTGGAGGCTTCAGTGTTAGAGGTGGTTCCAGGTACTGTCTTCTTGTGTTTTCTTCCTTAAGTAGACTTGGTAAATTCTGCTAAATCCTGCAGTATTTTTGGCCAGAGCTTCTTCCTGTAGCAGAGCTGACAGAGGGACTGAGTAGTGGAGTCTTGGCTGGAGGTGTGTCATCAGGCAATATATGGAACTCTTAGCAAGGAAAGGGGAGGATCAGTGTTGATAGCACCCAGCAGCCTTTGATGGTCCACAGCCTGGTTGTGTGTTCTTGGAAGCTCTGACTCAGCAGTCTGAAGCCAGGCCGTCAAATCTGAGGAACCCTGAAACACGTGCATCCTGACCCGTTAGGTGCTTGTAGGGCAATCTCAGCTTTAAGCAGATGTCTACCCGATAGACCTGCCAGTACTTGGGTTAAGTAAGGGGCTGTTCTGTGGAGAACGTGTCTCCTTACAGCAGTGTAATCCCTAGTAGGACATCCATGGAAGGGTTCCAGCAGGTGTTGACTGTAGTCCAGTTAACTATGCCTATAGCATTGCCTATTTTGGTATCCCCTGTCCACAAAGATAGCAGTTAAGCACCCCCCCGCACTGCTGCTCTGCTGTGCTCTGTGTGTGTGTGTGTGTCTGTGTGTGAGGAGTCAACCTCAGGCACCGTTCACCTTGTATTTTGAGACAGTATCTTCACTGGCCTAGAGCTCAAAGATAAGGTGAAGCTGGCTATCCAGTGAGCTCCAGAGATCTGCCTAACCCACCCACCCAGCCAGCCCTGGAATTAGAAGAGTACCACTATTCCTGACCTTTTAACAGTTGGTTCTGGAGCTCATGTCCTCATGCTTGCCTAGAGAACACTTGATGAACTGAACTACCTGCTTCTCTCACCCCCAGGCCATATTACCTGCTTTTGAAAACAGAAATTTAAAATTAATTCTTTGAGAATTTTATGTATGTGTGTAATGTATTATGATTATATTCCCCCAGTCTCTCCAGATCTGTGTCCTACTCAGTGTTCTCCCAGATTGCATATCTTTTTTTTAATAACCCACTGAGTTCAATTCGTGCCACTTATATTTGCACAGGTGTAGAGCCATACCATCTACTACTAATCATTGTTGACCAACCTGGGACCATACCCTTAAAGAAAACTGATTCCCTTCCCCAGAAACCACTGGTTATCAATAGCTCCCCAACTCCTGAGTTTCTTCCCCTTCCTTGCTAGCGTGTTAAGTGGCTTGATCTCATGTAGGCAGCCATAGCTCCTGTGAGTCCGTGTGTGCAGCAATCCTGTCATGCCCAGAAGACACTGTTTACCCAGGTCTTCCCAGACTTCTGCTTCTTGAAATCTGTCACTTCTTCCTTGATGATGTCTGTGTCTTACAGGGAGGGGTGTGAAACAGATGTCCCATTAAGACTAAGCACTTTGTGGACACTTTCTGTGCTTTGACCAGAGGTGAATCAGTAGAGCATGAGACTCAGGGTCATAGGTTCGAACCCCACCTTGGGTACCATTATGTAAACAGAGACTGCTTTCATTTCATGGTTGCCCAGACCCGAATAATCACACACAAATTATATTAATTACAACACTGTTTGGCCAATGGCTCAGGCATATTCTTAACTAGCTCTTACATCTTAAATTAACCTGTATTTGTATCAGTATATGTGTATATGTATGTATATGTGGCTTACAGGTAATAGTCAAGCATCTTTCTCCTTAGGTGGCTACCTAACTCTGCTTTCTGTCTCTCGGCATTCAGTTTCGTTTTCTTCCCTAGCTATATTCTGCCCTTCCATAGGCCAAAGCTGCTTCTTTATTAAGCAATGATAATAAAACATATTCATAGCATACAGAGTGAAATCCTACATCAGTTCTCAAGATTCTTAGCTCTCTACCAACCCTTCCTTTTTCTCTCCCTCCCCACTTCACCTGTTTCTGTATCCTCTGTTTCTATCAGTTGTTATTGGAGTGTATGTTAATTTGTAACATGAAGGACTGGAAAACTTGTTGGATTTGGTAAAAATATTGATGACTTAGGGTAGCTTTCTCAAATTTTTTTTTTAACCATTTAGCCATACACTACTTCTACAGTTGATGTAATGACCTAACACTAACTGCATCTTCTTCAAACAGGAAAATGTGTAGAGTTAAGAAGAAACTATTTTTAAAAATAGATTTTTAGGAAATTCCAAAGCCAGGTGTGGCCATTCTGCTGCACACAGTGTGAATTAGAAGTTCAAGGTCATTCTCAGCTACTTAGGGAGCTCAAAGTCAACAACAACAACAACAATAAAAATATTCTAGGATCTTTATTGAATAGGTAAATTTGGAGTTCTGTTTTTATAGGTAGCGTGAATCTGTTGTGTTAAATTGAGGCATGTTTTACAGTGTTTTAGATATCCATAATCATGTGTTTAACATTCTGTTGTACGGTTTCCATAATGATCCATTGGAAACCTTTTGAAATTTTAACCTGTACTATAATCTGGATGATTTGGGCATGATGCACTGAAGTATGTAGTGCTTATACGAAGGTAATCCAGTAAGTGCTACTTTTAGTTGTAAAATGGACATGATACTAGGTAACCCTTCCGATGTCAGTGAACTTGTGTTTTTATTTAAGCTCAAGGTCTTATGAGCTCATTCTTTTGTTTTGTTTTTTTTTTGTTTTTTTTTGGTTTTTCGAGACAGGGTTTCTCTGTAGCTTTGGAGCCTGTCCTGGAACTAGCTCTTGTAGACCAGGCTGGTCTTGAACTCACAAAGATCCGCCTGCCTCTGCCTCCCGAGTGCTGGGATTAAAGGCGTGCGCCACCACCGCCCGGCTTGAGCTCATTCTTATATCAAATTATGTTACATTCTAGAGAGCTATTAAAGGAGCATCCATTGTTGGGGCCATTCTATGGGTACTGATCTGTGAAATCAAGTACCCTTTACTTCCAAATCTTGGTCCTTTCTTCCATATCTAAAAAGGATAGGCAGAAAGCAAACTTCCTTAACACTTGTATACCAAGCATTTGATTTGATTTTTTTTTTTAAAGATTATTTCTGCTGCATGTATCCTGTAGATCAGAAGAGGGCACCAGCTCTCCTTACAGATCATTGTGAGCCACCATGTGGTTGCTGGGAATTGAACCCAGGATGTTTGGAAGAGCAGGCAGTGGTCTTAACGGCTGAGCCATCTCTCCAGCCCCCTTGATTTGATTTTTAAGGTGTAATTTTTCAGTTTTTCCAACAAAACAAGTCTCTGGTCTACCTAGTGGGGATTTTTTTCCTCCAAATTTAATTATCCCCTCACTGCCACACCCACACCCCCAGTGTATTTGCCAGGTATCTTTTTCTTAAGTTAAAGAAGTAATTTTACTTTTTATGAAATAATGGCTTTATCCCTACCTTTCAACTGTTTTGCAGCATCTGATTTCCTGGGAAAAGACTGTCCCCCAGATCTGCCTTGACAGAAATGTTCGAGGTTATGCTCAGAAGTGATTTGTGTAGCAGGACCTACAAAGGTCTTTGTTTGAACATGTCAGTCAGTCAGCACTGGGTCAGTCAGGTCTTCCTGGCAGTGCTGGACCTGAGGGTAGGAAGACTTATTCTGATGGGATTTCCCTTTCTTTCCTTTTGAACAAAACGGAGGAAGGTGATGGTGACTATGAGAAAAGAGCATCTTTAGTGGTGTTGGAAGCCATTGTTGAGTTGACTAGCAACATGTGTGAATGACGTTCCAGAGCCTTCTTCTTTTGAACCTCTAGGCTTACTTCCGTCATGGAATCAAGAGACTAGTGGCTTGTTTTATGTCACGTGCTGGGGCAGTGCTGGCTGGTCTCCACACCTGTTTCCTGTTGTTTCTGTTCTTCAAGTGCCAGACAACAGAAGCAATAGAAGAAAACTTGAAGTTGCACGTGCCTAGCTCTCTGAATCCGTGCTAGTCCCCTAGCGAAGAACAGCCACACTTACGGATTAGGTCTCAGTAGCAATCATTCTAGCAATCCTCTGCTCTTTCCCACCTCATTAATGGCTTCAAAACACAAGCTGGGCTTCCTCCTGTCTGCCTTAGTGATCATATCTAGTCTTATAACTTAAATTATAACTCGAGAGTCATAACCCTCCTCCTTTTTTAAGCATTTGAGTTCATGTCTGCTGATCTACTCCTATACTTGGCTGTCTTAGGGTACCTTGCATTTACCACGTGTGAGACTGAGTTCCAGCTGACCTGCCTTCCCATAGCCTGTCCTGTTTCAGGTACTTGCAACTCTGTCTTACTTGCCAAACTCTAAACCAGAAGCCATATTGCTTCCTTCCTTACTCTGACATCACACAGTCTGTCAGCAAATTGTTTAGTCCCTCCTTCAAAATCTTTCCAGAATAGGAGCACTCCTTAACACTTGCAGTGCAAGTGCCCAATCGGGTTTTGTTTTCCATTTTACTTGACCTCTCCCCAGCCTGTTTTTAAGCAGGAGCATACATTCATTTCATTTGAAAAAGTGGCACAAGATAGCAAAGAAAAGAAGTGCTAGAGCCAGTGACATCTTAGAACTTATTCTATACAAAGATGCTTAATAGGTCACAAATCAGAGCAGCTGTGTGCTGAGTATGGTTGTCAGGACGAATCTCCATGTCTCATGCCTCACCTGGATCAAAGTGCTTAAGGACAGAGGCTGTCAACCCTCAGCAGTCCTGCTTCACCCCGTGTAGTCAGCTGTGGGTGGGAGAGCTCACATCAGCTGCGAGGGATCAGCCCGGCTTTTCATCAGCTACCTCTGTAGAGCAGTAGCAGGGAGTGGCCTGAATCTCATATCCGGAAAAGTTTGAGTGTTGTGGGTCCTGTAACCACAGCAGTGTGTCAGAACAGCTTCTTCTCTGAGAGAAAATTAGGTACGATAGAGTATCTCCATCTCTGATACATTCTTTCTTATTGTAGGTGTACTTGCAATAACTGGGAAGAGACCAGAGTGTGGCCAGAATTTCCCAGTCTTACCATCAGGTCATTGTACCTAGTGTTCCATGAATACTAATCAGTGCTCTCCAGTTATTAGATGTCTTTGTCAAATGATTTATTATCTCTGCCCCACTTACCCCATGTAAAACATAGGCAAATAGCAGGGCACTTTCTAGAAGGAAATAGGAGATAAAATATATGTAGACTGGCTAGCACATGCTTTTTTTAAACCTGGATTGCGTAGATGGCATCTGTTCCTATGGGAAACATTCCCTGAAGAGTTCATCTTCTAGCAGGAAATGGAATAAAATGGAAGTGGTTTGAAGAGAAAGACTCCTAAAATTGTGTTAACCTTCAAGGGACACATGCGTCGTGTTAAGTAGATGGTAGTAATGTCCTGCTTTCTAATAGCTCTAATGTATGTCCGTTTGATACACATTGGCTTTTGTTTGCAGATCATAGTCTAAAGTTTTCTAACATAATGTAAACACATGGTGGGGTCCACTACTTCTGTGAAGAGAAGTCTGTGTTCCTTTAATAATGATAGGATAGTTATAATAGCTTGTTTGAATGCTTTTTTAAAAAAAGTTTTGCAATCATATGCACGTGTTGGTAGGACACATAAACATGGCAAATCCACACTTGGAATCAGTCATACGGTGACATTTTATGAAGGTGCTGTTTCTATTACAGCATGGAGTCTTAGCTAGCCAATAACCCTTCAGGAAGAGCTTTTGGAAGTGACTGTTTTATAAACCTGCACTCTGCAGTCTCTCCACTGAAGTTCAACACTGACTTTTCAGTACAGGGATAACCTGGATAACCTGGAATTGCCAGGACTGTAGAAGGCCTGGACTTCCCTCTGCCCACAAGGCAGAATCAACCTGGCCATTAAGCATTCTCTCAGGTCATTTCTTGCAGGGAGAAAGCTTTCCTGCTGCTGAGGTTTCTTTGTCATGCACTTCTCTTCCTGTAGGGAGAGTATGTTTTTGGAGGTAGTTTTGTGGTAAGACTCCTTCAGTGGCATAAGAGGTTCCTCAGAGCAACTGACAGATGCACAAGTTCACAAAGGAGAGGAGCGCTCCCCACCCCCACTCACTGTCTCTACTAACAAGTGAGGACAGATGTAGGTGTGGCAGGAAGGGAGTAAGCTTATTTTCCATGAATAAAGGCTCACTTGTGGTTTGAATAAGATTTTCTAGAGAGGATTAGATGTTTGAGGGCATTGATCAATTTTGTCATTTGACTAAAATTTATATAAATTTAGCACTCAAATGAAAGCATTTATTAAATGGAAAGAATTATTCTTCTATTATATTTAAAGGTACATTTCAGCCATAGTATAAGCTTTTCAAACTTCTCTGGAGACACTATTTTGATTATGAGAATATTTACAAGTGTTTTTGAGTTTGTTACAAACTACAATTATGTGTTTTAAAGTTTTTGTGCTTTTGTGTATTATGTTGTCTCGGTTTAGGATTACATATTATATATATAGGTATATAGATATTTTTATTTCATTATCACAGCTCTAATAATTAGAATCTCATTGCTCTAATGATAAACACTGAAGTGCCTGAGGACTGGATCTGCTCCCAAGATGATAAAGGTTTAATTCTGTCCAATGAAGTGAGCCTTGAAGCCAAACTGTATCTGAGTTGTTCTCAGAATTGTTCTTAGTAGAGCATTAGACCTGATGTGCAACCGCAAGGACCTCAGGGCCACACAGGGTCCTGGAGCCAGAACAGAGGGAAATGCTTCATCCTTGGAGGCTTAGAGAGGAGCATGGGAGAAATGTCAGGAGGTGAAAGGGCTAGAATCAGTAGAGGGAGCGATGCAAGGGGACCTTGTGAAAGCGTCCCGGCTCTCATATCTAGAGGTCTGACCTGAAAGAGAGCTGGGAGGCAGCTGCCTCATCTGTGCCCTTTAAGCTGCTTGTGTGGCCCCGGGTCTGGGCCTACCTCTGTGGTCTGCTTGGGAGGGAGGGAAAGTCCAAGCAGGCTCCTGTCACAGCAGCACCAGAAGCATGAGTCTGCAGTATAAAACGCTGATTGACATAGGTGTTGGTTTCTTGTCTCACTCGATAGACTGGCTCCAAATTCTCCATTCTCATCCCTGCCCCATCATCCCAAATCCTGGGATTGCAGACATGCAAACCACACCTAGCTTTAAAATGGGCATTTTATGTTTGGGGATTGTATTTGAGAAATAGACTCTGCTGCTAAATTGAAAATACACGTTTAAAGAGCTGAACACTGCTTAGATTGTGAGCCTGTAATAGGTGGAAACTACAGAAAGCACCCCTGAGGGCACATGACACCCACTGGTGGCAGCGTCCCTGGCTTGAGAATAAGGTGCTGAGCAAGACAAAGGGTTAGCTGTATTTCTAACCCTTTTGATTGATTGAGTTTTAGATGCAGAATTAGATAAAACTCAGGACCAAGCCCAGTGCCTGCTGAATTGTGAGGTTCGGAGAGCCAGATTGTCTTGAATTGTTAGGCAAGGGGCAGTGCTAATATTAAATGCTGACATGTCTGATTAAACTTTACCTTTCCTGTAACTTTTTTTTTTTTTTTAGTCTACTAAATTAAAGACAAAACGTAGAATTGAAAGTAGGTAGTAAAATTTTTGTTTCTCTTTATTTGTTATTCCAACTATTCGGGAAATAAAGTAGGAGACTCCATCCAGTTTTGTGGACATTTTAACATTTAAGATGATGTGAAACCAAGCTTTGCTGAAATGGTTGTTTTAATTTTATGATTAGTATTGAGGAAGAAATGCATTATTTTAAAATATAATTTCCAAGTTGACTAATGCCTTTTCTTTTACTAGCATCCTCAGAGTTTGAGCTGAATCTGTTTGGTAGTTTACAGTCTATTTTCATTAGCTAAGCTGTTGTGAGAAAAGGCCCCTGGGAAGAATAAGATCAGCTTAGTAATTTTGCTCTTTCATCCGTGTGTGTGTATAGCTCAATTGCTTTCGTTTCTGATATTGCAGTTGAATTAGATCAAAAGCAAGTAATTTTCACATCCTCTGTATTTCCTGTCACTCTGAACTCTTGTATATCTGTATTCTTCTAGGTGAGGAATTTTAAATTGGAACAAGAACAAGAAAAAAACAAAATTTTGTCAGAAGCACTGGAGACTTTAGCCACTGAGCATCATGAACTAGAGCGATCCCTGGTTGAAGGATCCCTGCCTGTCAGCATCCTTAGTGAGGACGAGTTCTATGATGCGCTGTCAGGTAACTCCTGCCTCATTTCACCTGTGTTGTTGGAAGTGTGGAGTCCACCACCCTTTGTAAGAGCGACTGTCACCTGGAATTTCCCAGAATAAACTTAAAGTGGTTTCTCAGTGTAGCTCCCCTAATTACTGTGTAGTGCGTGTGTGCGTGTGTGCGCACGCGTGTGCACATATGTATGCACAGGTATTCATTTGAGTGCAGGCACATGTGCACCACCATGTGTGTGTGTTTATCATCAGAAGACAGCCTTGGACATAGTTCTTGTTTCCCACCTTATCTAAGACAGGGTTGTTGTTCACCACTACACCTGCCCAGCACTTCCCAAGGGACACTGCCCCCCCAACACACACACCCGCTTCTGCTTCTGTCTGGCCATAGGAGCACTAGGCTTGTATGTTCACTACTGCTTCTGTCTTTACTTGGGTTCTGGGCTTCCACACTCACATCTTCATGTTTACATGACACTAAGCCATGTTCCCAGCCCAGCTAGTGTGTGTGTGTGTGTGTGTGTGTGTGTGTGTGTGTGTGTGTGTTTTATCACAAGAATCAGAAGATTAGTGACAAAAATTCAACACTGAGTGGGTGAGGTGGCTTTCCCTTGTACTTGCAGCCAAACAAGAACCAGCTCTCAGAAGTTTTTCACTGGATGACATGTATGCCCTTTCATACAAGTAATTATTATTATTTTATCTAAAGAGAGTTGCTACTTCAAATAAATCAAAGTGAAGCTGACTTTATTTTGAAAATGTGCAATGTGCTAGAATTAGAGTACTTTCAAAACTGCACACATTTTATTTGCTCCTTTTTCAGTGACCTCTGGTGATAGCTCTTGTCACTTACTCTAAGGAAACAGAAAGAGACAGTGGGTTCTGTCTTCCAAAGGACCTTTAGCATTCAGTATGCTGGAGGCCAGAGTGTTACTGGAACAGAAAAAAGGAAGTTAACTTTGCCCCAGAAATTATGTACAACGATAGCAGAGTACATATCCCTTATGAGCGTGGACTCCAGAGCCTCCAGCCCCAAGAGACATGGACTGATGAGGGATGAATGTAGGAGAGCTGTGGACAGTGTGGACGGGATGGGACTACTAATCAGTTTGGATTCTGTGTATGTGTGGGGTACTGTCTTACTTTGTAGGCCAGGCTGGACTTGAACTCATGATCCTGCCTCAGTCTCCCAAGAGCTGGGATCATGGGCACGTGCCATCAAACTTAACTGACTTCTGAGCTTGGAAGTTGACATTAGAAGATTTGAGATGAATATGAATGGGAGAGAAAGGTATTTAGAGACCAGTGAGACTGAGACATAATTTTATGGAAGGGAATGGAAGAGAGGAAGCATGGTGAGAGAGACGGCGGGAATGAGAACAGGAGGTTAAGCTAAGGAGGCTGAGGCAGTGGGGGTAGCACAGAGAAGGAAGACAGTACTGCAGGGTTGTAGACTCAGAGGAGTATCTATTTCATAAGACAGAATCAAACTTCGTTAGAAATACAGGGGAGTTAAATCAGAGGAACGTATTTTTATAGAGCTGAGATAATCAAAAGACGGTGGTAGGGAGTGTAAAAGGAGCAACTCATGCTGTGAAGGGAAGAGAATGTCGGATTTGAATACAGAATGAACGTGAGTTAAGTTTCATTCTTGTGGGAGGTAAGAAGGTGGTGTAATTAACACTGCAGCGGCTTATACTTCCTGTACCTCAAGCCTGTGCTCTGTCCAGGCTTGTGGATTCTGTGAGCGACTTCCTAAAGGAAAATCAGTAGAGGGATCCTTGTATGCAATTTTGAATGAGAAATGTCCCATAGGCGTACGTATTTCAACATTTGATTCGTAGTTGGTGGCACTCTTTTAGGATGTTGTAGAATTTGTAGAAGGTGTGTGCTCTTGCTGGGGGAAGCATGTCAGTGGGGTGATCCTTGACTTCTAGTTTATCATCTCTGCTTCATGGTTGATGTTGGAGATGTGTTGTTACAGCTTCTGGCTCTGGCTGCCTGCTGTCATGTCTCCATACCATTATAGACTCCCTCTCTAGAACCATTAGCCCAAATAGTCTCTCTTCCTTAAGTTGCCTTGGCCATGGTGTTTATCACAGCAATAGAAAAGACTCACTAAAATGCACATGGGTTTTTCCTCAGAGCTTAGGGTTTGTGTTTTTTGTTTTTCGAGACAGGGTTTCTCTGTATAGCTTTGGGGCCTGTCCTGGAACTAGCTCTTTTAGACCAGGTTGGTCTCGAACTCACAGAGATCCTCCTACCTCTGCCTCCCGAGCGCTGGGATTAAAGGCGTGCGCCACCGTCCCCTAGCTCAGAGGTTAGTTTTTTAAAGATTTATTTTCAGTATAAATTGTTGTAGGCACATATAACTTTGTGTGTGTGTGTTCACGAGTGTGGTGGCCTTGGAGAGCAGAGGTGTTGGAGTCCCTGAACTGGATTACAGATAGTTGTGAGCTGCCTAACATGGGTGCTGGGAACCAAACTTGAGTGCTCTGGAATAGCACTAAGTGATCTTGGCTACCGAACCATCTCTCCAGCCCCTTCTTCAGAGGTTAGTAATGGCTTGATAGCCCCCTTCCAAGCCTTCTTCCAAGCATTTGCAAGTAGATAGACTTATATATATTAGGGCTTGAGAAAAAAACATGACTTTAAGTACATATGTAATATTCTTAATGAGTTTTTCACTTAGCAGTTTGTCTCTGTACTCCTTTTCAGCATTGCAGCTGCAGCTCAATCTTGTTCTCTGCATGTAGTTCATTTTCTTAACCACTCTCTTCTGGGGAGACTTAACAGCTGCTGCCATCTCTCTGTTCCTGGGTATGTCAATAACAGTCACCCCTGGGAGGAGGAGATGTCAGCACTCCCACATCTGCTTCTTGGTCAGGTGGGATTGTGTCTGTTGATCTGGCTTGTTGTGTTGAGAAGGCTCCTGAGGCCGAGTCGTAGTGTCCGAGCTAATAACATATTGTCTGTTGACTGTAGGAAATAAAAAGAGGGACAGGGCCAACCCTTGAATGGCCTGCAAGTTTCATTACGTCTGTTTAAGCACAGCCGTTCATCTGCAACATCTCTAATATTTCTTGCTACAAATTTAGGGAATTAAAGAACAATGCAAAAGCTGCATTGAAATGAAGCCTGATAACCTCCGGTCAAGTCCTGCCCTGCTGTTGACTAGACCAAAAGAGCTCTTGCTGAGTTATGACTTCATTT
This sequence comes from Dicrostonyx torquatus, assembly GCA_028555095.1. NCBI lineage: Eukaryota > Metazoa > Chordata > Mammalia > Rodentia > Cricetidae > Dicrostonyx > Dicrostonyx torquatus. The sequence goes on along the minus strand of JAQHUG010000525.1, from coordinate 726,636 downwards.
CACACACAGTATCTATACTGTGGCCTTTCTTCATACTTCCTCCTTCACTTCTGTTAGGAAAGAACAAACCTGACCCCTTAAGTAGGCCAACCTTTATTTGTCCTGCTGCCCATGCTTTTCCAAGGAAGCTTAGTTATTGCTTCATTCACTTATGTTAAAATACAATGTAACTTAGAATTAAAGAGTAAAGATTGATTCAGAGTTCTAGCACTTATAAGTCCTAGCATCAGCTGGGTAGTGGTGGTGCACCCTTTAATCCCAGCACTTGGGAGGCAGAGGCAGGCGGATCTCTGTGAGTCTGAGGCCAGCCTGGTTATACAGAATGAGTTCCAGGACAGTCAAGGATACATAAAGAAACCCTTTCTTGAAAAAAACAAAACAAGTCCTCACATCAAGGTAATAACAGGGCTGTGTTCTTTCTAGTGGTTATTTGCCGTAGTGGCCCGCCTGTGCTCCTTGACTCCAGGCCCCTTCTGCATCTTCAGAGCCCGAGTAGATCATTTGCAGTCTCTGGTTCCATGGATCCTTCCTTCTGAAAGGATCCCGCGATTACACTGGGCTCACCCAACGAATCTAGGACATTTTGCCATCCCTGAAATTTCTAGGCCAGGTAGCTTAATCATGCCCCCTCCCTCTTAACCAGTATTCCTAAGTATAACCTATTTAACCCACATAATGAATTCTACCTGTATGTGTGTTTCCAGGGGTGACCATTTGGCACTGGACAGCCAGTTGTTGTATACTTCCCTGGAGTGACTTTTGCCACCTCTCTGGTTCCCAGCTTTCCTCCATTGCTTGTGAGGCTCTTCTCTAGCCAGTTTGACTTGTTCATTGGTGTCAACTTGTTCAGCTCACATTTTGGCAGTTATGTTATGGGTGTAGCTTCTGATATTACTAGGAGACACAGCCTCTCAGCAAACTCCCTGATCCTCTGATTCCAACAGTCTTTCTGCCCCCTCTTCCTCAGTGTTCTTTGAGTTTTCAGTCTAGGAATGGTTTGTAGATATATCCATTGGGTCCATGCTCCATGACTCTGTTTGGATTGGTTGTTGTTTTCTGTAGTAGTTTCCAGCTCTTGCAAAGAGAAAGACTACACTTATCTGTGTATATAATGACAAATTTTTAAAGATTGTTGTTAGGGATTATGCTACTTTAGTAAATTGTTTCAGATTTTTCTCTAATAACCATGACTTTATGAGAACTGGCTGGAAGGATGGCTCAACTGTTAAAGGCCAGGCTCACAACCGCAAATATAAGAGAACTGAGTGACTAAGTTTCTAGTACCAAGCATGTTTCCCTCTTTTTGAACAGGTCTTACATCCAATTAGAGAACTGTTAGTTACTGCCAATGCATCCATAGTGTTATTGTGCCCTGCTCGTCATTGATGTAACTCATAGGCCTCATAGCTGGGTAGGACTATTGGTTGCTTCCCTCCCTTGGAAGCTTCCATGGTAACTTCTGGTATCATGAAAGCTAGTACTAAGGGAAAAGATATTCAGAACATTTCTAGCTCAGTGATCTCTGGTTCCTGTTTCTGAAGTGCATGGTGTCTTCAGCAATAGGGATTTTGTAGGCAGAGTTTTGACCTAGGCCAGCTCTAAAATAGCCACACAGAGACTTGTTAATTATAAATTCTCAGTCAGTAGCTTAGGCTGATTTCTGACTAGCTCTTACAAGTTATATTAACCCGCGTTTCTATCTGAGGATGAATGAGCTCTCACACCATGCTGTTCCAAAGAAGCCCTTTATCCTTCTGCTTTTATTCTAATTCTCCTGTCCTCTTTCTGATTCCTCCTGGATTCTTCTGTCTTTCATCCTCCAGCTTAAAATCTCTCTCTCTCCCAGGAGCCTTGAAACGATAAAGAAATTACAGGAGTTACCTCTCCTTGGTCAAAAGCACATTCCTAGGGTAAGTGATAGGAACTGAGCCATTGCCATGGTAGCAGAGGGTCCAAGGTTACAAGAGTAAGACAGTGACCAGAGTGCGTGTGTACAGTGCCCAGTTTTATTAATTTTGAGACATAGGTCTGTTGTTAACAGACTTAGCAAGCAAAGAACTGGCATGTTTTTCCCAAGGTGTTTGCATAGCAACCTGGTTACACATCTGCGATTCTGACCTTGTGCAAAGTTCCAAACTTAGCATCTATTTACAAAACACCTTTACTCTAGCTTACACTTTATCTGTGGTAAAAGTGAGCTAATTGTGTGCAGTTGGTCTGAGCAAAAGAACAAGGCAGGTTTTTGAGTGACCACAGTTCTTGTGGAACAACTAGATCCAGTTATGAAGCATGTCCTAGTATATATTCTATAACCAAAACTATATAGCTAAATGAAAAGTCATCTTCCTGACCATCCACAGATACATGTGTCCATAGGATTGAGATGTAACCATAAGATTACATATACACATCACGTGAGATTACATACTACAATGCAGGTATTGGGGAGACACCAAGCTGCTTTAGCAAAAGTGAGCAACAGTATTCCCACGGAGTCTGAAAATGTTTACCTTCTTCCACCAAGAGACCCCCTTTCCCATTTCCCCTCCTAGATTCGTTGTATGCTACTCTTCCTTTTTACCCTCCTTTATCTCTATCCACCTCCCTCTTCCTCTCTAAGAGCCCCCTTTCCCCATTTCCCTGATCAGATCACTTGCACCCTACTATTACCTTCTCTATTGTTCCCAAACCCCTAATCTGGCAGTAGCCCCATTTTAATTTCCTGGTTTCTGTAGTTACTACAGGCTATGTATTTGCATCTGAAGATTTGGAATTTGGAGCCTCCAATAAGAGAGAACATGGACCATTTGTCTTCTGGTCTGATTTACTTTCTAACTATTATCTGTCCTAGTTACATCCAGTTTCCTGAGAAGGTCATGACTTCATTTTTCTTTAACTCCAAGTATTATACTACAGTGTAGATGTAAAACAGTTTGTTGTCTATATGTTGGCTATAGAGCATTTGTTTCCATTGTCTGACTCTTGTGAGTAGAGAAGCAATGAACATGGCTGAGCAAGCATGTGTGGAGTCAGGTGTTGAGTCCTTTGGGCATATGCCAGGGAGTGAAATAGGTGGGTAAGGTGGTAGGCTTACTTTTAGTTTTTTGTGTGTGAATTCTCCACACTGCTTTCCATAGGGGCTGCACTAGTCTGTGATCTACAAACAGTGATGCGGTCCTTTCCCCCTGCATGCCCCACATGGCTTGTTGTAGGTTCTTCCACTGATGTTTGCATTCTGACAGGGGTAAGATGAAATTTCAAAGTTGTTTTCATTGTAAGTTTCCTAACTGCTAAAGGTTAGGAGAATTAAATTTGAGATATTAGCTGTTATTTTTCTTCTTTTGAGAACTCCATTTGGGTTCCAGACCCATTTTCAAATAGGTCATTTGTTCTGTCTAATTCTTAAGGCAGGGGCTTTCACTGGACTGAACTGTACATTTCAGCCAGGCTGGCTGGCCAGAGGCTACCTGAGATCCACTGTCCCTGCTTCCTTGGCCCTGGGGTCAGAGACAGATGCCGCTAGGCCTGCCTTTGTGTGGCTGTGGGGATCTAAGTGTATTTCCATTACCGTAGAGCAAGTACTTTACTCATGGAACAACATCACTAGCCTTTTTTAGTTTCGTTTGTTTATTTGCTTTTTGTTTCATTTTTAAAATTAATTTATTTTGAGGTAGGGTTTCTCTTAGTATCCCTGGCTGTCCTGGAACTTGCTCTGTAGAGCCAGGCTGGCCTTGAACTTGGAGATGCTCCTGCCTCTGCTTCTCAGTGCTGGGTTTAAAGGAATGTGCCTCCATTACCTGGCCATTACTAGCTTTTACTTTAAAGTTTGCTTTCTCTTGACCCTTGTGTCACCCTCTTTTAAAAGTAAAAGGATTCTTTGATTTGACTAGATGGGATTTCACATTTCCCTGTGTCCCCTTGAGCATTTCCAGATACACAGAACCAATGGAAATCTACTAACATGGTGGACAACACCCATTATGGCACAAAGCCAGCGGTGACTTGTAATAATTTTCCCAGCCATGTGGAATCTCTTGAGAAAATTACTTCTCCAGTATGCTTAGTGAGTAAATATTTTACACAATTACATAAAGTGGACTTTTTTCCTTATAATTTTATTAAATTCACTTGAGTTAAATGATTTAAAAGGAGAAAAATCTAATGAGGCATCACGTTTTGTGTTCACTGTGGTGTGTGCATGCCTGTGTATGTAGAATGAAATGACTATATCCAGTGAAATCCCAACTGCAGCTTAGTAGACATGTTATGGGGGAAACTCCCAAACATCTGGTGCATATTTCAAACAAAAAGATTTAACAAGAAGCCAAATGCTAGTTAGTTCTGTGAAAAAGCTTCATTCTACCAGCAAATAAAGTTGTAGAAATAAGTTTGTAAAAAATAAATAGATAAATAAATAAGTAGTTCCTTCTGTGTATTTCTACTTCTCAATTTCACTGTTTGCTTTAAGCTGCTTTCTTCTCTTCCAGAGCCCATGCCTCTCAGACATGCCTTCTCCATAGTAAACCCCTCTTTTGGAGCCGTGTATTGCCTGGTACCTGGCACTTTGCCATGAGAGGGGCCGTCCTGTATACAGCCCTACGTGCACGGCAGCAACACTCTCTAAAAGCTCGGAGACTGCCTTCCGAGTGTATTGAATGTCAGCAGTGAGTCTTCATACATCCTGTTCACTGCTGTGGATTCTGTGCTGGTGAAGGATGGGTGGTGGCAGAGGGCCCAGAAATTAGACTTGTGCTTAAGTACCTATCAGGCAGCACCATGGGACTCCAGAGAGCAGGAAGCAGCAGCTTGGGGAGAAATCAAGTTGTAGACTTTGAGTCTACAGTGATCTGCCGAGGGATTCTTTTTCAGTCATTTAATGCCATGTTTATTGATCAGTGTTAACAGAGAAGTCCCTGCTTTTTGACCATTGTGAGCTCAGGATGATTCTTACTATGTTTACTCCCCTTTTTAGAAACATGCAGAGCTTAGCTGCTCAAGAAAGTCTTTCTTGTCAGACTTTCCTCTTACTACTGTTTCAGTTGAATGCCCATGAACTACACCTGAAATCCAGTCATGTGGATATGTCATCTAACTGAAGCCAGTTTTAACATTTTTAGCAGTCTTAAGTGCAAGGTTTTGATAAATCATACCTTTTATGAATCAAAATTCAAAATTCAAAAACAGGATGGAGATAACTTGTTTGACATGTAGAGTCAGTGACATAGAAGCAGCACATGTGTGTGTGTGTGTGCAGCACTGCGGAGAGGACGTGGTTGTTCCTCCAGCTCCTCCGTGTGTGTGTGTGTGTGTGTGTGTGTGTGTGTGTGCAGCACTGCGGAGAGGAGGAGAGGACGTGGTTGTTCCTCCAGCTCCTCCGTGTGTGTGTGTGTGTGTGTGTGTGTGTGTGTGTGTGTGTGTGTATGTGCAGCATTGCGGAGAGGACGTGGTTGTTCCTCCAGCTCCTCCGTGTGTGTGTATATGTGCAGCATTGCGGAGTGTCAGTAGTGGAAGTGTTCTGGTTGTCCACTGTGGCATTTAAAATTACCTATCTGCTTACTCAACCAGGGCATATGTTGTACATACATCCTGGTGAATGAAGTTTATCCTTTAAGATTTGGGTCGACTTTGTGGATTTTTTTTTCCTTACATAGTCTAGGTTCATCTTTAGCTCACTATGTAGCCCATGGTGGGCTCAAACTCATCCTTCTTTTTCAGTCTTCTGAGTGCTAAGATTTTAGGCATACATCACTGGGCCTAGATCGTTTGTGTGTGTGTGTGTTACTATTTGTCTCTCTGTGTGTATGGTTTTCTATTATTGCCTAAATCAATGTCTACATTTGGATTTATTGTGCATTTTGTGCTTCCTAGGCATTGAGAGGATTTTGTTAGTCAAATATATTTTGAATGCTCGGTATCCCACATGCCTGGTTAGGAATAAATATACCCAGGCAAGAAAGATTCAGTCTTTCTAATCAGTAGGCTTGTTGGAGAAGAGACCACAGCATAGGAGAGAGGGACATGCGTCTTCCGGTCCTCTGTAGCCTCATTCCCGAGTTCAGATCTCCTGTAATCGCAGTTTCACACAGCCCACAAGACCTCTGTTTCCTTTCTCTGCCCCACCCTACATTTCTGACATTTCTTCTCTGCCTACACCTCTGACATTTCTTCCTCATCTTTGCTATGACCCCAAGGTGTAAATCTGTCCCAGTTGTTTTACAGACACCAGTTACCTGCCTTTTCTACAGCGTGCATTTCAAGCAGTGGTAATGCTAATATATCTAAAACTTTTATCTCCTTTGGTAAACTAACATTTGTGTAAGCTTCAAGGAATCAAAGTCATAAAGTTTGGATCCACTTGTCAACAAATCATAAAAAAGGGTTCCAAATGTAAGATTTTTCTTTTTTCTTAAGCTTCTAAACTTTTACTTCTGCCCTATCTAGATCTTAGCAGATTTCCACCTGGCTAATGTTTACCATCCATGCAGCATCTACAAGTTAGAAGCTACTGAGTTCTGGACTTACTAAAAGCTAATATGAACCACTCCAGCTGATATAAATGCTCCCTGCCCCTTCACCTGGAACAGTTAATGAGACGCTTCTGATAAACAAGCCTTTGACTAAGCCTTTCCGCTTTCCTGGGCTTTGACAACCTTTTCCTCAGTTAAGCTGGAAGTAGCTATGGAAGGTGCCATCTCTGGGGGTTCTGTTTCCTCATTCGGCCTGTTGGCCCTCAAAGGTACACGGAAAGTTTTGTGTGTGACCCATAAGCACAAATGGAAACAGCTCTCTGGGACATAGATTTCAGTGAATCAGCTCAAGGAGCATACAGGATTGTGGAGACTGGGGACATACCCTAATTTGTACTAAGTGACGTGCTCCTGTCACAAGGCTTGGTATGTGGCAGAAGGGTCCTATGGCAGAGGCCCCTAGCACAAGTCTTCTCAGCAGGGATCTGTGCCAAGGGTCAAGGTAAAGATGAATCAGGTGCTGGTTTTAGAGACACCTTTTACATAAGGTCAGTCCTCCAGGCCCAGGGACATTCTCCAGATAAGGGCAGGTAGAGAGCAGCAAGCCTTGCTGGGGAGGAAGGGAGTTTCCATATTGACCAGCTCAGAGAAAGCTGCCAGGCTGTGGCAGACTGCGACCTCTAACCAGCCAGCAGTGTAATCCAACAACTCCTGTCAATGTGAGTTCAAATCCAAACTCTGTGACCTGACCTAGTGTAGCACCATTCTCTGAGGACCCTGTCTTTTCCTTCGACTACCCTCCTCCCTGACTGTGCCATGCGGTCTTGGCCACACACTTTAGCACCAACACCCAGTGTTCTACCTGGCCTTGAAGTCATCGTCTTCATCCTTTCCACTCAAGCTGATTTGTCGTGTTTTCTCAGAAGCTGGCCCTGACTTCTCCAAAATTAGATCCCCCATCTTCTCAAACGTGTGTTTACAGATGTGGTTTATATGTCTGTGGTGAGTGTTAAATAGTTGGAGGGCATCAGCTGTACCTCATTAATCCCATCAAACTGTCTCTGAAATGAGTCCTTCAGCTACTGTGTGGCGGGCTGATTTACTGGTCACATGAAACTCCCTTTCAAAGTACAATTACTCTGTAACTGGGCTTCAGTGCATCTCTGACCTTCCTGAAAATAATTTGAAAAAGGCTGTCAATCAGAACTACTTGGGCAACTTGAGATTTAGTACTTGGGGTGTTAAGGTTTCCCAAAATCTGGGTGTTGTAATTCTTCAACTACATGTAAAGATTGCACATTGAAGAAAAGAGTGCTAGGTGATTCTTCAAGGACCAGGCAGTCACTTGAAAAGCTGTCACAAGCACCACCGTACAGTGTGGCTGTGTCTGGGAAGGATGTCTAGAATGCCTGTGACCCTTGTGCATGGCCAAAATTCTGTCCATGCTTTTGTTAGCTCCCTGTAAATTACTATAGCAGTCTCTTGGCAACCATCTCTGAAGCTATTTTATTTTCAGTTCACAATTTATTTGAAATACGATTTTGTCAACTTTATTTCTTTGTTCTGCTCACTCATTTATTACTGTATTTTTGAGTTTTATATGGCTATACCTATTACCAAATAGGACTGTGACACTGACATTTAAAGCTGCACTTTGGGTTATTCCAGGCATTTTAAGAACGTAGCTGGACGGTGATGGCGCACACCTTTAATCTTTAATCCCAGCACTCAGGAGGCAGAGGCAGGAGGCTCTCTGTGAGTTTAAGGCCAGCCTGGTCTACAAGAGCTAGTTCCAGGACAGGCTCCAAAACTACCCAGAGAAATCCTGTCTGGAAAAGCCAAAAAACAAAACAAAACAAAACAAAAAAACCCAAAAAACTAAACAGTCCTAGTTCATGGCTAATTATAAATAACAAAAGCTTAAAACTTAGCCTGTAACCTTAAGAGGAGGAAGTGTGATTTGGACACTGTCCACGGTTCTTCCAAGTCTTCTGTGATGTGCTTGTTTGTTCTTGGGCTGCTCTTCAAAGGTCATTTTAGAGCATTTATCGGGACCGCCCAGGAGAATTATTGGCAGGGTTAGATTGTGAACTCTGACCTGTTCTTCCAGACTTTAAATGGTAGGAAGGATTAATTAGTCAACACCTGGTACATGCCTAGACTCCAAAAGGCAAAGGCAAGGATTTTCTTAATTCTGGAGTGATGTTGGAGTCTCACTGTCCCAGTCCTGGGCCCCCTCTTTTGGTTTTTATTTAGAGCTGCAGTTTTGTGGGTTTTTGTTCGTTTGTTTTTTGTTTGTTTTTGTTATTTGTACTGTAAAATTTAAAAGCACAATGTTTATCATGCATTTTAAAATATGCTGTGTGGTGGGATTTGGTACATTGGTATTGCTGTGTGTCACCTTTCCTGTCTGATTCTGTCAGCTTCTCATCACTGACAAATGCCTGAGGTAATTACTAGAAGCAGTAGGTTTATTCTGGTTCACAGTTCTGGAGGTTCAGCCCACTGTCAGCTGGCCACATTACTTTGGCCTGTAGCAGCACGTCATGGTGCAAGCACACCCAGCCGCACCGCACCTGGTGATGAGAAGCGGCTCCTTCGCGGGTACAGCCCCTTTGTCTTAGCCACTGTTCTGTCGCTGTTAAGACACCATGACCAGGGCAGCTCTTACGAAGGAAGTGTGTAATTGGGCTTCCTTACAGTTTCAGAGGTAAGTCCATGACCAACATGGCAGGAGTAGGGAGGCACGCAGGCAGGTACGGACTCGAGAAGTAACTGAGAGATCCATTTAGATTCACAAGCAGCGGGCAGAAAGAAAGAGAGACATGGCCCTGCCATGGGTTTTGGAACATCAAAACCCACCCCCACTGACAAACCTCCAGCTAGGACACACCTCCTAATCCTTCCAGTCAGCTCATTAACTGGAGACCAAGCATGAAATATATGGGGGCCATTCTCATTCTTCACCAGACCCAGAGACCACAAGACCTCCTACTAGATTCTGCCTCTTACAGATCCACTACCTTTAGGTAGTTTGAAGATGGGGAAGAAGCTTTTAATATGTGAGCCTTTACTACAAGAATATGTGAGATACAAGTCGTAACAACGTCTACTTCAAAACTACTGCGTCTCCCAAGCTGAAACTCCAGATGTGGTTTCTCCTGATTCTTCTTCTTTTGTCTTTGTTTTGGTTTTTATGAGTTCTGTGACTTAAAATGCTGTGGAACAAGTAGCGAGCACATGGAGGCATGAAACACTGTCCTCTCCAATACTGTGTTTCCCTCGAAAGCTGTGATATATTGCCCAGTAACAGCTGAGAGTCAAATTGTAAGACTTGGCCTATTGGCAACTTACAATGGAACAGAATTGAAGAGGTTATATTGGTGGAAGTTTCTGTTCTGCCCGGTGCCATAGCTGTTTAGTCCCAAAGAAACACACAGAGGCTTATATTTTTAATTATAAACTGTTTGGCCTACTGCTTTGACTTATTACTAACTAGCTTTTACAACTTAAATTAACCCATAATTTTTATCTATGTTTAGCCATGTGGCTTGGTACCTTCTCTCAGTAAGGCATTCTCATTTTGCTTCCTCTATGTCTGGCTTGTGACTGTGTCTCTGCATTTCCTGTTCCCAGAATTCTCCTAGTCTGGTCACCCTGCCTATACTTCCTGCCAGGCAGTATGAGTGACAAATCTTTACAGTGTACAGACATTATCCCACAGCAAGGTTACAGGGTTGAATGATCACCACAGAGACATTGAAGTGCTTTACCAGAAGACCTGAAAATCACCCATGTGGCTAGGCTCTGATGAGGATTGTTAAGCCTCCACACCAGCTACAACTTTGGTGCTGATGTGGGAAAACCACAGCGGGAAAGTAGGAAATATATATATAGTTTGCCACCATGGCTCTCCTTTTGAAACAGTCATGCTCTGGAAATGGATTGATGTGTTTGATGCTAAGGGTAAAGGACAGGTCCCTGTTGCAGTGAAAGTGGTCTTTGTCACATTGCAGTGCTTGTCATGAGGCTCTTCTGCACTTGCCAAGAATGCTGAGCATCCTACCTTCCTGCATGATCAATGCATGGCTCACCATAACCATGTAGTAAAAAGCAGTTGCTTGATGTTGTCCCTTGATTTGTTTTATATCTTATTTGCCCTCTGCTGGCTTTTGGTGCTTTTTTTCTCCATTTTTATCCTGTGCAGTAGGTACAAGATCCATTCTGCATCTTGCTGCTCCCACACTGGCTTATTCTGTTGCCGTTTGCATAGGACAGTTCCTATGTGGTGACTCTGTTGTCCTTCTCCCTGTTCTTGTCAGCTTACTCAGTAGCATCAGCAAAGGGCTGACACTGTTCTCCCTGAAGTGGATTGTTGCTGGTGGCCACTGCCCCATTCTGACTTCTGTTATGATACCTGGAACAGTTTACTGAACACATCTATTGTGCACACTGTGCACTGCTGCCAGATCTTACTGTGGGAATCTCATATGCCTGCCTTGCACATGGCTCCTACACAGGGAGGAATGAATTGAGCAGTGCCATAGATGGTAGATGACTCACAATTAGGATTAGAAAATGGCTATTGGACTCTGCAGAATAGAGGTAATTAGTAACCTTTGTCAGAGCTTTCTAGCTGATAGGCCAGATAGGAAGGGTAAGGGTGGGGAGAAAGAGGGGTAGGAACAGGGAGATATGGGGAAAAGGGATGCAGGTGCCCCTAGCCAAAGAAGACAAGGATCTGCAGTGCCATCTGATTGTATGTCCCTGGGATGAACATGGTGGCCCCATATCCATATTCCTAAAATGATTAGTACACATAAGGAGAGTGGGGCTTCGGCCTGTGTATTTACCACATTGGGATCTTGTTTGGAGAAAGACTATCTTTGCTCATAGAAGTTCCTGCTATCTCTTGTTTACTGTTTACGTCTCCTTTTGAGTTAAAAAAAAAAAGTAAAATCTTTTTAAGTAGGCAAGTCCCTTCCTGTCACTTGTCTCTTAAATTTCAAACATAATGTCCTGTGTATAGCAATGTTTCAGAATAAATCCAGAGTTTGTGTGTTTGATTGCTTTTTTATTTTCAATATATAAATTACAAACTACAAATGCATTTTAAATCATTCTAAGACAAAGTTGTTTACCTTTTGAAATTCTTCATAGTTTACATATGAACAAATTGCAAGATGCAGGCATGACCCTGTTCTCTACAGTCTGTTTCCTGCCGTGATGCATGTTTGGTCCTGTAGCTCCTTGGCTTGGTGCTTTCACTTATAATATTTACCATCACATACTCAGGACAAGGCAGTGGTATGAAATATTATCATATTGCTATGCACAGTTTAATGCTTACAAGTAGTTTCTGGAGTATTCTGTGTAGTTGTTGAGCCAAAGTTGACCTCAAGGAGCTAAAACCGTGACAAGCTAAATAGTGGGTGGAGGAGGACTGCTAGTGTCTCTGTTGTGAGGGGTGGAGGGAACAGAGCTGTGCCTTCTCCCAGCTGGGACTCAAGGTGTCTTGTTGCTGTAAGCAGCAGGGATACATCTAGGACTGTGGCCAACCTTGCTTCTTTCCGGATCAGCCTGATGGAATGACCGTGAGACTTCATGCGTTGAACTAGGTGCTAACATGCAGTAGGAAGAAAGAAAGCCTAAATCACTTGCTTTTGAGTTGAACTAGAGTCCATTTGTAGCAGAGGGGCGTTCAGCTCTAACACACACCGAGCAGGTTGTGGCAGCCTTATCAGGGGAGTTTCTGAGTAGAGTCAGGTGGGAAGCTGTAGGTGGTCCTGAATAGTGCTTTACCAGAGACACAGACCTCATGGACAGAAGAACCTGGAGAGTGAGTGGCTACTGCTTTGAACTGAAACAAACTATTAAATAAGGAGTCAGAAAACTGGTGTTCAGGAATTAAGACCCTGCCCCCAAGCAGGAGGTTACCATATGTGTTGATAATCCGGAGCTTTGCCTTACCTTCCCCAAGCATCCTAGAGATGCTCAGAGGAAATGCGGACTGTGAAAGTCTGGGCAGTTGCTGTGGATGGTACAGAAGTGAATCATCATCTTGGTCCCCAGCAAGCAGATGGCTCCATTCTGGGTACATAGGCAACTGGGAATGTGGCATTCCCACTCTAGAGCACTTGCCTGATCACTGATGGAAGGATACCAAGAATGGGGCAGTTCTGTGTTGTTCTATGTGTTTTTAAATTTCCTTTCCTTTTGTTACTGCAGTCATGTGACTTAAACTTCTAAGTATAGTGCCGCAGATCTTCCATTGTACATGAGTTTTTAAAATGGAACTTTTTGGGGGTAAACTATTATAGATACCTTGAGAGGGAAGAGAATAGAAGCAATCTTTGGCTACCTCTAAGTATATAAAATCAATTTAATTGTAACTTTATATAAGTGTGCATCTGTCACATAAATCCCTGTGAGTCTCTGTGGGAGCGGTTCTCTGAAATCCCTGAGGAGGTGTTTACAGATGGATTGTGAAAGGGCAAAACTTGAGTTTCACAGCCCGAGGCTCTGAGGGAGACATCCATTGTTAGTGAAGCCTGCCCCCAAGTTCAGTACATTCACCATGAGCCTGTTTTGCCACAGGTTCCGAGTCCGAGGGGTCCCTGACTTGCCTGGAAGCTGTGACAGCACACTCCTTTGAAGAGAACGAAGTGCCCGTGTGCAGTGGAAAGCACAGAATGTCCGAAGGAAAAGACTGTGGTGGGGGAGATGCGCTCTCCAATGGCATCAAAAAGCACAGGTATGGTAGCCTTGGATATAGTCATTAGTCACTGGCACACAGCTTAAGGTCATGAAAATGAGTGCTTTTTCTGTCTCCTCCCTAGTATTTGGTGTTTGTGTTGCTTGGTGTGCCACTTCCGAGGCGGAGTTAACTGGAGTACTTTTTCTCTGTCTGCTTTGAGTAATGTCTGCTGTAGGTGTAGGACCAGAGCACAGGCTTGGCTTCCTTCTGCAGCTGGTCTCCCGGGGAATGTCTAGATCCTTCGGTTGAAGTAAGGCTCTCAGAAGAACCCACTGAAACTGATGCTCTGTTCCATTTTCATCTTTTATGACTCTGCCTCCCAGTACTATTTTGGTTCCTAGTCATTTGATCTTCTTGTTGGTTTTGAGAGGGAATAGTAATGGTGCCAGCCTGCTGTCACACTCTAGTTAAATTTAAACAAAGGCTGTTACTAAAGCCAGGATTTGCTGAACACACCTATTTTATATGCTCCAATAACATTAGTTTGGTTTTATTCACCTGATGGGCTATTGCTAGAGATAATCCACAATGACAAGATGTAACAGACACCACAGTTCTCTGCTTCTGACACGATCACAGAGTGGTAGACAGTTTGTTGATATTTGTATAGAGACCTATTTTGTAAAATTACCAACAAGTGAGATATCTTGTTTTATTTTGTCTTTGGTAAGGAGATGCTAATGGTTAATTTCTACAAAAGTCTTATGTGTTTTTACTGTATATTGTGTAACACTATGATTCTGACCACAATTGTCTCAGGCATTGTCCAGGACCAGCGTGCACACCACTGCTCTGGTGTGCAGGACCAGTGTGCATGCCACTGCTCTGATGTGCAGGACCAGTGAGCCAGAAAGTACCAATATGTTGATAAAATATGAAGTATTTAGTTCATATCCTATCTCATTACTGGAGCCTTCAGTGAAAGAGCAAGAACTTTGCCCAGAATTTGTCAGGTTTGTAGAAGAGTCTAGGGACAGCAGGGAGCAGTAGGAAAGGCACTTGAGTCTCTGCTCTATTTTACCTGGAAGGTAGAGGGCTGGGGTGTAAGGAGGGAGAACAGTGAAGAGTTTCCAGCAGTCTGGGCATGAGGCATCCTATAACCAGCCGAACATAAGCATGTTTCAGCAGCCCATCCTAGAGTCCTGAGGAAGAGCCGACTATAACAACTCAGTTAGGATCCTATCAGCAATGTGGAGGGTGGGCCAGGGTAACACTGTGCTATGATGTAGGCTGAATATTGTCAGTCAAGAAACTGCAGGTACCTGTTCTTGAAGGCCAGTGCACATTGAACACCTGGGACAGATTGGTAAACTGGATGGCTGAATCAGTGAATGTAAACTCCTCAGACCAGCCAGGCCACAGGGAATTCAGCCCCAGAGTTACATTCTGAGACCGCGCCACAAAGATGGATGCCAGCTTGCCAGATGGGACTAGTCCCAAGGGTTCAGATCTTAAAATTTACTCTAGGAACAAGCTGGCAGGACACGGGGTCACTTTGAGTATGTTAGGAAGAAGCAGAAGGCAGGATGGGCCTCAACTCACAATAGTTCGTCATAAGCCCAGGTTGGCTTTTTATTGATAGGAATTCCTGTAGGAAAACTGTGATGTCATACCATGGTGAGGTCACCATTGCTATGCTAGGCTGAGAAGAAGGTAGTGGAGAAGCTGCTCTTTGGAAGCAGGGCTGAGGCTCAGGGGTCCTACTGGCCCACCCCTTTATCTTACCCTTCCTCCTGAGATGTTCTTTGTAGCCTGGAGGTGCTTTACAAGAGTTAGAAACCCACAGGCTCTGTCTCAGCTTGTGCATTTTAAGGACCTTATGGGGAAGATGTACTTTCATTGTTCATCTGAGGGCGCTCATTCTAGCCTGTTCTGGACAGATGCTAATTGTGGGCGGTAAGAGCAGTTTTCTAGGGCATCTGCAATCTGCAGCTCTGCTAGAATGCAGTGCATGGCAAGTAGCTAAGGAAGTGCTGTTCTTCATCAAGGCTGTGAAAAAATAAAAATAAATACTAGTTTTTCAGGTGGGTAATTCCAGTTTTAAAAATATTGCAGAAAAATTTAAGTGTGCCAAGAAGTGTAGAAAATATTGTTTTGAATCCTGCATATCTATCATCAATATTATCGTGCAAATGCTATTATTTTACCTAAACTTCATCTCATTTCTTCTCTAAACTTTAAAGCTAAGCGTTAGGATATATTATCTTTATTGTTTATTTTTCAGGACACATTTTTTTCATGTCTTTCTGAAGGTCTTGTTTGTCTTTTCTATCAACCATACATGATGATATGTGATTTGTAATCAGTCTCTCAAAGTCTATTCCAGTCCTTAAATCAATAACTTTTAAACTGTGAAAAGAATACATATGTATAGCTGTATTCACGTATTTTAAATAGTACACAAATTTTTAATTGAAAAAATTATATACAGGTGTTGTGTACAGCATGATAATTTGAAATACATGTATATCACAGAATGGCTAGGTAGAGCTAATTAGCATATGTATTATCTTCATACATATTTTTGTTGTAAGAATAATTAAAACTTGCATTGCATTGCAATAAACATTCTGCAGCACTATGCAATAGATGCCATCAGCTTAGTTCTAGAAAACATGAAGTGTGCCAGGTGTGGTAAGAAAAGGCAGGAGGTTTTCTATGAGTTGGAGGCCTGCACGGTCTACATAGTGAGTTTCTGGACTGCATAGAGAGAGCCTGTCTCAGAAACCATGGAAGGCTTTGGCTTGTTACGTGTGTGCACCTTAGGACTAGTCTAAGTTCTCTCCTTGTTCACGTCTTAGCAAAGTGCTGCTAGGCGGAGTGCTCTGCATCTTCAACCCAGTCTCTCCCACTAAGTCACAAACCAGTTATTATCATGAATCAGTAATCATTTATATATCTTCAAATATTTAATTAGTTTTCAAATTCCCCTGCTTGTCTCATAAAACTGTGTCTTAGTAATTAGATCTGAAATGTCACTTAGCAATAAGTTCCATATCTTCTGTCTGGCCGAAATGGCTGGAAAAGTCTCTAGGCTTTCTTTTCCTCTCCTCCTAGCCATTCCTACTGTTTATCTGTGTTGCACACTATTCCACAGTCTAGATATGTCATGCCTGGGGTGTCATTTAACATGAGCTTTGCCCTTGAATGTCCTTTAAGCCACTCTATTCACAGAAGCTTGACTGACTTAGAATTGATATTATTTGTTTTTATTTTTATTACTTAGTAGTAATATTTGGTGTGTTATAATGTACATACTGTGGGGGCAAGGCATGCCTGCTATTAACATCAATGAAGAGAATATGTATGCTGTCTGGTTTCTTTTTATTTTGTGTTGAGGTTGATTCCCTGGTTTTGTCCTTGCAAACTGCCTGTTTCATGGGCAAGTTGCCTGATAGCCTTTTACTTGATGTTAGAAGTCACAAAACAATCCCACACCAGTTCAGAATTATGAATAATAAAAGGGTTATTTATTTAAGGGAAAAATTACAGATCACTGTCCTAGACAACAGTCCTCTGCACAACAGGAATAGAGTCTAGCAGCTGGAAGCAAGAGATTGGGTGCACGTTTACTGCTGCTTTTACAGTATAATAGACCATGCCCAAGTGGGCTGGTATCTTAAAGGCTATTGGCTGAAGGAGCAGAAGGAGCTCCCACAGCAACCATGACGGTCACTATCTTCATCCATATTTCTTTAGATACTAAAAAATAGTGCTATTTCAAACCTATCATTTATTAGCAGAATTCTATTAAGAAGAGCTGCTGGGCTGGGCGGTGGTGGTGCAAGCCTTTAATCCCAGCACTCGGGAGGCAGAGGCAGGCGGATCTTTGTGAGTTCGAGACCAGCCTGGTCTACAAGAGCTAGTTCCAGTGCAGGCTCCAAAGCCACAGAGAAACCCTGTCTCAAAAAACCAAAAAAAAAGAAGAAGAAGAAGAAGAAGAAGAAGAAGAAGAAGAAGAAGAGCTGCTGGGCTGGAGAGATAATCAATTAAAAAGTTCTTGCCATGCAAGCATAAGGACTTGAGTTCAGATTCCCAGAATGCACTTTAAAAGCTGGGCAAAATGGCATGCATCTGTAATTCCAGTGTTGGGGAAGTGGAGACAGGCCGGTCCCTGGAGATCTATGGGCAAGTTCAGCGAGAGAAACCCTGTCTCAGAAAATGAGGTAGGAAGTGATTGAGGCTACTCAACATCAAACTTGGGCTTACTCTCTCTCTCTCTCACTCACTCACTCTCACACACACACACACACACACACACACACACCTCTGTGCGCACCCGCACACACACTCACTCACTCCACACAAGCTTATAAGTACCTCTTTATAAAATTATATATAAGGTTTCCCCACAAAAGTGATATGTGAATATATGGACTAGTGTTGTTTAATAATCTTTGTTTCCCCTCTGTGGTCAGTGAGAGCTCTTCTTTGTCCATTCAATAGGGTTCCATTTTGTTTGTGATGTGCGTGTATGGGTGCTTGTGTGCATGTGGGTCAGCACATAACCTTGTGTGCCTTCAGCCTTTTGTTTACATAAAGTGTCTCATTTCCTTGAAAATTCCCCACATAGGCCTGGGTTGCTGACCAAAAGTTCCAGGGATCTCTTCCTCCCATCTTACATGCCCAGCTTTTTGTTGTTGTTGTTGTTGGTGGTGGTGGTGGTGGTGGTTTTGTTTTTTGAGATAGGGTTTCTCTGTTGTAGCCCTGGCTATTTTGGAACTTTCTCTGTAGACCATCTGACCTTGAACTCACAGAGATCCACTTGCCTCTGCGCACTAGGATTAAAGGTGTGTGCCACCATGCCTGGCTAGTACGCCCAGCTTTTTACATGGGTTCTGTAGATTTGAACTCAGGACCTCATTCTCGTAAGGCAAGCCCTTTACTAGACTGAGCCATCTCCTCAGTCCCCAACTTTTTGTAGGTGTAATATGCAGCATACATATGTCTTTGAGAGCCTCCTTGCAGGCTTGGCTTGTATTGTTTTGTTTCTGCTCTAGATCTAGATTCCTGCTTCATTTTCCTGGGAAATTCTATTTAGAAGCACCTGAGTGTTGCCTCTGGTCTATTTTTAATTTATTACATTGGAATTGATTACCCTACCTTTGTTTTTTCTGTAGATAAAAGGTACTTTGTAGCTATACAATAACTTTAACTTTTTAGGTCTCTTTCCCGCTCCTAGTTTGTAAATGGGTTATTCTTGACCAGCTGAACAGATGGATGTGCAAATACTGTTTAGAGATAATTCCATTTTCAATTTTGAATTCAATATATTAAATGTGGCTGAGAGTTCAAGAGCACAGTTGAGGATGGTTTATAAGTAAACCCAATACTTGCCCATTTTCTGAAAGAATGTTGAATTTACCACTTATCAGGTTCTCTATGTACTCGCTAAGGAAACTGGCTTTTCCATGTGAATATATATTTTTTAGTGTTTTTTTTCCCCATAGCAGGCCTACAAGATCAGGCTGGCCTGGAACTCCGAGATAGACTAGCCTCTGCCTCCCATGTCCTGGGATTAAAGTTGTGTGCCATTGCACCTGGCTTTTTTTCAGGCTTTTCAAAAAGATATTTATTTATTTATTTATTTATTTATTGGTTTTTCGAGACCGCGTTTCTCTGTAGCTTTGGAGCCTGTCCTGGAAACAAGCTCTTGTAGACCAGGCTGTCCTTGAACTCTCAGAGATCCGCCTGCCTTTGCCTCCCAAGGCCTAGAATTAAAGTCATGCACCACCACCACCCACCTCAAAAAGAAAATTCTTAGAATTTCTATTTTTACCTTATTGTGGGAAATAGGTTTACTGAAATGATTTAAGTAATGATACCTTTAAATTAAAATTCTGGGTCTTCATCTATGTAAATCCTTTTGAAAAAGAAGACATATCAATAAACTCTGATAGTGTAGTTATTATGACCTTAGTACCACCTTCTTGACCATAGGCTAAGGAATAATTTCTTTGAAATTCAACTTTGTAAAATAACAACAAAGTCAACCTTACTGGCTCTTGATGCTTAAATTAGATGATCTGCCCAAGACATCTGGGGACCTTTTACTCATGGATACAGAAGGCTGGTATACAGGAGCATGAATAGGTGCCTTCTTACTTTTCATGTCTGTTTGTCTGTGACAGAGCTCTACTCTGTAGCCTGTGCTAGCCTAGAATTCACTATGTAACCCAGACTCATCCTCTAGAGTGCTGGGATGTAGGTGTGAGCTCTAAGCCTGGCATGATCATTTCTTTTAGCTTAAGTGAAAGGGCTTTGAACATATTTTAGAAAGTTAGTTTTGTTCTTTGAAAGTGGGATATGAAGACGGGAAGCTGAGGTGAAAGCATTGACCCTAGGGTAAAACTTTTCTTTTTGTAAGTGTGAAATAAAAACCTGTTTTTTAAGTATGCTGTCCTTGATTTCCATGTCATTTCATGGTGTGCTTAAGTGAAGCGTGATTTTCTCGCTGCTGAAATATGGCTGGGTTCTGCCAAGCAGGCTGTACAGTTGACTGTCAGCGGGTAAACAAGAGTTGGAAGAGCCTTTGCGCCTGCTCCTTCTTCCTTGCTCCCTTGACATTGCTTCTCCCTGGACAGAGGTCTCTCATTACTTTCTCCTTTTGATCCAGAGACCGTCTCAGTCTCTTAGGTAAATATCCAGTTTCTATTTCAGGTTTGTTTTATAAACACTTTTAGTCCTTACAGTGTCAAAGAAAGTCATTAAATACATAACAAAGTACACATTTTTTATTAATGTTTATGTTAGTATACAAAGTGAAAGCTTTCGTTATGACATTTTCACACCTACGTATCAGTGTGCTCTTTTCTTTCTCAGCCCCTCTGTGTCTGCACTCTCCCATCTCTTCTTTCTCATCTTGCTCATTGTCTTGCTCGATTTATTTGAGGTGGTCCCTCTTGCACCCCACCCCACCCTACCCACACTCTTGACCACATGGTTTTAAAAGTTATTAGGAAATAACTTTTTGTGTAACGTGGTCTTCTAATGATCTGCCTTAATCTGTATACTCTGTACATTTTGTGTTAATCATAGGTTGAGTGCCTTAACGTCTATTGACACATGGGATTTGGTCTCTAGGATTACATTCAAGTGTCTTTTGCCCTTTGGAATTGTGCCAATCCAAATTTTGCCTCCAGGAGAGAACTACCTCAGGGGACCTACCTAGAGTTCTTCAGTTTTGTTTTCTTTGCTTGTTAGCTCATGGAAAAAAAAAAACCTTCAAATAACAGAAAGGATTTGCAAGGTTAAGAAAATACAGAAGCTATTGTTTTTAAAACGCCAGAAGTTATTCAGATATTTGTTACTTTGTTTGCTCTGTTCCTGTAAGGTCTTCTGGGGGACAAACATCAGTGGATATACTTCTTAGTTCAAAACACTGTGGGTGTCTAAGATGTGGTCCATGCTTGTTGTCTTGAGTCAGGATTTGAAATTAATAGCAAGCTGTTTCACTGCAGATACCCTCAAGAGGCCGTCCTGCGAGTGTGGCAGCACCTCCTCCCACTGTAGATACTGCTTCACATCAAGGAAGCAGATAGTTGTGCCATCCAGGACAAACCTGGAGAAGGAAAACAGCCGGCTCTTAGGGCACACTGTTCCTGTGCAGTGGGGCAGTGTGTAAGCAGGCAATCTACGGTTTGCAGTGTCCTCCAGAGTCGGAGCACACACCCAATCAGGGCCAGCTGCATTTCCAGCAAAGAGGCTTCTGTGGGGGAGGTGGGGTCATGAGACCGCGGATTCTTTTCACTTGTGCTTTGCTGTATCAAGCCTTCTAAAGCAGCACAGTGCCAGCTCTTGCAGAGGGGTGCCACAGTCTTGAGATAAGTGCCACCCACTTAATGCTCTGCTTCTGCCTTTGGTTAAGATAGTTCTTAACTCCAGCAAGCATTTACCCCAGCCAAGCCTCACCTGCTCCTGTTCCAAGCTCAGCAGGACCTTACAAAGTACAGGTCACAGCAGATTGGCTGGGACCTGTCTGCTTGGGTTTGAAGCCTCCTGTAACCCTGGTTCACACCACACTGTAGATCCAGGGCTCTTCACAGTGTATGCATAGTAATGATGACTGATCTTACCCTGAGATTGGACATTGGTGTCTCTAAAATACCTGTATTGTCACTTTATGATTCTTAAAAGTATTTTCTGACTTACAGGTAAGGCAGGTGTTATTATATCCTGCCAGCAGGTTTGAATTACAGAAAGCTTGACTTGTCCAAGAGAGGATCACTAGGACTCTGGCTGTCTGTCCAACTCTGGGGTCAGCAACGTCCTGTTTTTTTGAGACAGAGAGAGGGTGAGAGAGCAGGACCCCTACCTCTGGCCTCCACCTGTACATATACCATATACACATACACAAACAATTTACTTTTAAGTTTAGGCTTTTTTTTTATTTTTTGGTAACTACTTAGAATAACAGATGTATAGGGGAAATATCCTATTTGAAACTCAAGGTAATTTGCCTCAGCTTTTGATTCTGTTCTCTGCTTCCTTGTAATGATTGACAAAAATATTGACACATTTTCCAAAGTGTGGTTGACCCCCCACCCTTGCCGAGGAAGCACAAATGCACTTAAAGTGGAGCTACTTTTAAAACAAGATTGCAGGGAAAGACATCTTTCATAGCCTCAGAGAGCAGACAATCCCTCTTCTGTAAGCCCCATGTCCACCAGCTTCCCAAAGGATTCAGGACTGAAGGTTTAAATGACAGCATTTTGATGGAGATTGGTTTTCTCAGTACTGGTGAAAGTCAAGTCTTTAGCAATTTTCCTTTACAGCAGAATCTACACAACCTGGCTTAGCAGAATCAGACTCTCAGAAGGCCAGGTTCCCTGCTTGGAGCTCAGTATTTACAGCTCCATCGTCTTCAGCAGAAGAAACTAGCTGCTAGGTCAGAGGGGGAAAGAAGAGCAGTTCGTCAGAGGATGCCCCTAGGTACTGTGAGAGCCAGGTTCTCAACTGTCACTAGAAACATGTCCTCTGATGGGAGACTAAGGCCTGCATCTTTAAAAGAAATTCGAGCTACCTCAAAAGCCAATCACAAGCAAGTTGTTACTACTTATTCTGGGAACGAAAGTGGGTTTCAAGTTAGACTGAAAAGCTCAGTCCCAGAGATCGTGGTCACATCTGCAGAGGTGCTTCTCCTGCTTCCTCTCTGCTTCTCTGTTAACTTGCTGTTCAATGATCTCTGCTTTTCTCCAGTCCATGTTACAGGGAGCTGCAGTCTTTTTCTTTGGTGTTCCAGGAAGATACAGTCAATTAAAGATCACCTTGTGTCAAAGGGTCAACTATTTCCATTAAGCACTCAGAGCTCCATTATAGAGAAACTCTTAGGGTTTCAGTCAGGCTCTTGATCCACCTGGGGCATGTTCAGGCTCTTAGCACACAGCTTAAGAAATTTCTGGGTAGTGAGAAAAGCTGCCTTACCTTTGACACCCACAAATCTACCGATAATGACACAGCCCAGCTCCTCTGGGAACAGAGGTATTTGTGGGAGAGTGAGTACTCTCATCATGCCTTGCTGTACCCAAGCAGTGCCAGGCTAGTATGAAATATGATGGTACAAGTGGCTATGATCAGTATAATCCTACTGTGTATGTCACCACCCTTTCTCTGACATTAAACCACTCTTCCTTTAGGCCCCAAAGGTCGTGTTCTCTTCAGTTTTTATTATAGCAGCTCACATCTCTAGTACTCTGTGCGCAACCTCAGCTATCTTAGATCAGGGATGAGCAAAGGCAGCTACCCTTCCCTCTGATGAGGCAGCCTCCTGTGACATCCACCTTCTACAGCGTGCTGAGCTCTGAAGGAAACCAACTGTAAGTCCAGTACACAAAGTTATGTTTCACTAAACTGAAACACTAGCTCAGATGTATGTTCTCATCAGTATGTTTTGGCTTGAAAATCTGTAGTCTTGTATACTGTACCATTAGTGTAATTACATGATAAACCAACAGATGTGAGAAATAAATTCCTAGAGTTCTTGAAATCTGATGGTAATAATTATAAATTATGAATATGATATAATAAATTCAAAGTTCTAGAAGTGCATTATAAAAATAAATACATACAATTTTATATGTGATTTAAATTTATTAAAATCAAACCAAAACACATGTAAAATATATAAAAAATCACCCTAGCTCCTTCACTTTAGAGAACTAGGTTTTGTAAGTGATAATATCAGACTCTAAACATATAATTTATAAGATCTAAATGAGGGGCTGAAGAGGAGGCTCAGAGATTAAGAACACTTCACTAGTCTTCCAGAGGAGTTTGGTTTCCAATACCCACACTGGGCAACTAACTCACAGAATAGGTAACTTCTAGGAATTTAATTGAGTAGGTAATTATGGATACTTTATTTGATGATTAGAATATATTAAACTTAGCCGGGCAGTGGTGGCGCACGCCTTTAATCCCAGCACTTGGGAGGCAGAGGCAGACGGATCTCTGTGAGTTCAAGGCCAGCCTGGTCTACAAGAGCTAGTTTCAGGACAAGCTCCAAAGCTACAGAGAAACCCTGTCTCGAAAAAAACCCAAAAAAAAAAAGAATATATTAAACTTAAAAGAGCATCATATATAAAAAATTCCACATTATACCAAAATTTAATTGCTAGTTCATAGACTGAGAAGTGACTGGAATTGCATCATGAGCTTTGGAGGGCACACTTCCCCTGGTTACACGAGGGCTTGTTTTCATCATGATAGTCAAGCTGCATCCTACGGAACCTGTCCGTCTTTGAACTGTGTGGCTAAGCAGGTTGATTTACTCTCAGCTTTAGATGCAGAGACAGCTGAGTATGAGTAGAGAACTTGTGTGTCATGCCCAAGATCCTGGTTTCCATTCTTGTACCTAGTAAATGAATGAGTGAAGTCACAGAGAAGGCTCTGCTGTTAGGAGCACTTCCTTCTCTTACAGAGGTCCTGAGTTCTTTTCCTGGCACCCATGGCAGGGAGCTCACAGCTGCCTGTGACTGCCGCTCCAGGGCACCCAGTACCTACTGGATTCTCTAGGCACTTGCTCTCATGGACATACCCCATCCTCCCTCCATATGCTTAATTTGAAAATAAGAAAATCTTTTAAAGTCCTGAGCTTTAGAATTTTTTAAGCATTCAGAAATGAAACATTTTGAAACAGAAATATATTAATTGTAAGCATTACTGATTTTGTTGATATAATTTAGTATATATTCAAAATCAATCATAGTAGAAATTTAATTAGTATTTGTTGTTACATGAGTTTTTTCTGCCCTTTCCCAAGGTTCCTGTTGTGTCTAACATTTTTAATAAACATCCACAGAGGGGCTGAAGAGATGACTCAGTGGTTAAGAGACTGGCTGATTGCCAGAGGGCCAAGGCTCAATTCCAGCATCTACATGGTGGCTCACAAATGTCTGTAACTCCAGTTCCAGGGGATTCAGTGCCCCCTGTGGCTTCCGTGAACACTGTGTACACATGGTACACATGCAGGCCAAACACTAGAGAAAAAAAGGCATCCTGAGAAACGGATCGCCTGTCCAACAGTGTATCTGCACTGGGAGTGTTGTTATTTATTTCTGTGTGTGGGGCGTGCGTGTAGGTGGCAGTGTGCCATAGCTCCTGTGTGAGGTCAGAAGACAAGCGTATGCCTTTGCTTTCCACCCTGTTGGAGGCAGGGCTCTTGTCTGTCCTTGCCTACGCCTGCCCGGCTGGCCTGTGAATTTATTGTAGTGATTCTCCCGCCTCTACCGCCACCCTGCCATAGGAACACTGGGATTACAGACATGGTCCTTGTGCTTGTTCCCCGTTTCTTTACCCCTGAGCCATCCCTCTGCAGCCCCACAAAAACGTTTGGGATAAGTGGGGTCTTTGGACCCCCCCAAATTGTTTCAAGGATCCAAATTAAAACATCTTTTTAAATTTTTTAAAATTTTTTTAAATTTCATTTTACATTCCAAGCACAGTTATGCCTCCTTCCCCTCCTCCCACCCCCTCACCTTCCCCCAGCCCACCTCCCATCCACTCCTCCCAACAGGTAAGGGCTCCCATGGGGAGTCAACAAAGTCTGGCACATTAAGTTGGGGCAAGACCAAGCCCCTCCCCCTGCATTAAGACTGATAGTATCCCACCATAGGAATGGGCTCCAACAAGCTCGCTCATGCCTCAGAAACAGATCCTGGTCCTGCTGTCAGCGGCCCCTCAGCTAGTCCAAACTTCACTACTGTCTCCCACAGACTGGGGGCCTAGGTTAGTGCTTTTTATAGTTTTACAGACACACCTGCCCTTTTCATACCCTTAGCCCGTGTGTGCATTGTAGAGTTTCTGAGGAGTATAATGTATGAGGTCCAAGATGGAGTATAGGAACTTTCTAAAAATCTAGTTGTCTCATTAACCTGTGCATTAAAGACCTTGCAAGAGGAGGATGCTGTTCTGTGTTTCTTCTGAGAATGTGCTTTTAACACATGGTTACTGGTTTATAGTTATTAAATCATTAACTTGCTAAATGAAAGAAGTTTAAAATTTTAATTTTCTCTGGTTTGTTAATCATATCCTCCATCAAAAGAAAATCAATCCTTTGGAGCCTTCAGTAATGTGTAAGATGATCCTGAGACCAAAAACGGTCACAAATTACAATCTGTACTATTGCTATGTAGTTTATGTTTTGGTTTGCATGTACAATGAAATTCACAGATCTTAAAAATCTGCACATACACCTCTCACTCCTCCAAGATCCATCCCTTTATACTTTTGCAGCTTTGTGTCTTCCTTGTATCTTCCCATAGGTTCAGGGTGAGCTGCCAGTACGGATCTGGGGGTGTGTGACATTCATTGGACCATACCCTCAGAGAAAACTGACTCTCCCTCTCCCTCAGTTACTTTCAGCTTTTCAGCTAGGGGCAAGACATCATGCCTGCGGCCCCTCCACACTGGGGTTTTGCCTGGATTGAGCATATATATGTCATTACGACAACTGTGAGCCCCTGTGTCTGGAAAGCACTGCTTCCTTGTAGTCATCCGCTGCCTCTGACTTTTAGGATCTCCTTACTCATCTTTCAGGGATGTTCCTTGAGGGGTGTGTGTGTGTGTGTATGTGTGTGTGTATGTGTGTGTGTGTGTGTCTGTCTGTCCGTGTGTAACATGTTTCATTTAGGGCTGAAGATTCCACGGTCTCTAATTCTCCACACCTATCAATTGTGGGCCTTGCTATTAACTGCCACTTCAATAAAAAGAAGCTTCTCTGGTGAGGTTTCAGAGATCTCTCACACAGTTGGTACCTTTGCCATATTACAGTGCCACTACCTGGCGCCTGCCGGATGTTGACCTCTTAGTGTTGCCCTGCTTAGCTGCCTGACCATGAACCAAGTAAAAAAAAGTCTATTACTGGTTTAGTCTTAGCAACATGAGGTTTAGTTCATTGTCATCATGGCAGGAAGAATGGCAGCAGACAGGCAAGACAAGGTGCTGGAAAAGTAGCTGAGTTAGTTCTATATCCATATCAGAAGGCAGCAGGAAGAAAGTGAGAGACCCTTGAACCTCAAAGCCAACTCAAAAGGCACACCTACTCCAACAAGCCACACCTTCTAGTAGTGCCACTTCCTATAGGCCTGTGGAGGCCACTTTCATTCAAACCACCGTGCCCTTCATAGACATCTGCTGTTCTGTTTTATTCTTGAACAGGATTGCAGAGGGAGTCACACAGTGCATGTTATAGATTTGGTTTTGACCACTCACCATGATGTTTTTAGGGGGAATCTGCATCCATCCTCTCTGTCTGTATCTTTTCCTTTTTACTGGGGAGTGCTATGCCATTATTGGAATATGCCTGTTGCTTACCTCTGTTCTTTGCGATGGTATGTTTAGATTGTTTTCAGTTTGAAGTTAAGTGTAAGGTTGCTGTGATTGCTTTTACAGAAATCTTTCTGTGGTCTGGTTTTTCATTCTTGCCACCTTTAGGGATAGAATTGTCAGATCATAGGAGACATGACATTTTGCTACATAGAGCTAGCTGTTCTGTGCTGTTTCCCATAGTTGTGTTACTTTGTAGTCCTGCAAGTGCGCATGAGAACCCTCACTGCCCCATCTACCTGCGTCTGGTAGTCACAGCTGTGAGTCAGTTCCTTTCTGTGTTTTTGGTGGCTTTTCTTCAGTGACACTATTTGCCATGTGTTTATTAGCCATGTCCTGTCTTTATGAAGTATTTGCAGGTTTTGTTTATTTTAAATTGTCTGTGATTTTGTATCATTGAGTCTTTATAGATTGTGTCTTCCAATACCATCACAAATATATTTCATATTTTACTTGGTAACCTGACTTTTTAATTTCCTTAATAATAATACAAATTCTTAATTTTTTAAGCAGAAGTTTTTAGTTTTGATGACACCACTTTAAATTTTTTTCTTAAATTCCTTTTTTATGGGTGCTTCTCAAGAACTGACACACACTTGAGCACCAGCCCTTGTGTTCGTCACGATCACTGACAGTGTTTATCTCTAGCTCAATTCATCAGGGTTTTGATCAAGAACAAGCTGCCTCAGGAATCCTGCACTGTCACATTTGAGTTTCTCACAGTAAACAAATAGGTTTTGTGTCCTTGTTGGCAGTAGAAGAATGCACTGTGGACTGGTTTATATATCCTAGAGCCCTGACTAATAGAAAAGCCTGGTGCAAAGTTTATCTGAAGTCATAAACTAAGTCTCTGCTGTGTTCCTGATGGAAACTGCGGGTTGAACAGACCTTGAAACTGGTGGTAATAAGCAATTTCATCTAAGTAAGTAACTGTGCAGCAACATCTTTGTATTTAAAAACAATTAGTGTGTATGAGGAGAGGAACGGAGGAAGAGGAAGGCGGGGTAGAGAGGAGAAGCGTTGTGTGCTTTTGGAGGCCAGACATGAAGTTGGCAGTCTTCCTGTCACTCCCTACCTTATAGCTGTGTTTGTATGTATGTCTATGTATGTTGGTGTGGTATGTGCATATGTGTGGTCAGAGACCAACACTTGATGTCTTCCTCTTCTGCTTTTGGTTCCATTTTTTGAGATAATGGATCGTCACTGACCCCAGAACTCAGCAGTTCAGCTGGGCTGGCTGCCCAATGAGTTCCAAGGGTTAACCTGCTTGTTTCCTTCTCCCACACCACAAGCTGAGTTTATAGATATGTGTTTCTGTGCATGGTTTTCATGTGGATGCTGATGGTCCGAACTCAGCCTTGGTGCTTATAGAATAAGCACTTTATTGACCTAGCCATCTCCTAAGCTCTCTATCATAAGTTTTGAGAGAGGATCTCCCTCAAAACCTGGAGCTCACTGTTTCAGTTAGACTGTCTAGCCAGAGACTTCCTGGGATCTGCCTTTCTCCATCTACCCACCCACCCCGGCCTTCCTCTAACTCCAGCGCTGGAGTTAGCCACATGCTGGTATTCCCAGCTTCTGCGTGAGTACTGAGGATATGAACTTGGGTCCTCATGCTTGTGCTGCGGGCATTTTAACAACCAAGTCATCTCTCTAACCCCATTTGTGTGTTCTAACAATTAGTAATTCATTGCTGAAACGTCTGTCCTTTCAGATGAAGAGAATGGGTTGTATTCTAATGACCCCTTAGGTCTTAGCCAGGACAAAGAAGGAATAGAACTAGAATTTCCAGCCGTGGTTTTACCTGATGATGAGCTTAGAAGGCTTACCCAAACATTTCCCTTTTACCCTTGTTTTTGAAAAATACATTTGTGAACTTTATCTCAAAATGAGCCATAAAGAGATTTTTTGTGTTTTATTTATTGTTTTTGTTGCACAAATGAATTAAGACTTTATTGCTATTATAATTTGCTCTGTAGAATCATTTGAAAATCATCCATCTTAGAAATCTATATTTATACATTTATTTCTAATGACTTTCTAATTTGGACGTCTTAATAAACATTGGTAGGGAACAGAAACTAAAGATACAAGCAGTGTTCGTTTAGATTTCAAGAGAAAGAATTTTGACAGTTGAGAAAGGGTAAATGTCAGTTTTTTACAGGTGTATACATGGCTTATAAAGCAATATGATGAACACACTGGTCCACAGACACATGTTGGTCACAGCTGCAGGCAATTGAAAACTCATCTCTCATTTTCTCATTGGAATTTTTTTGCCATTCCTTTGGTCTTGAATCAGAGGTAAGAATTGGATTGTATTTTGCTTTTGTGAGTATCCAAATGAATATGCGATTAAAGTCTTGAATACTACAAAATAGTTAATATCATAAAATGTTCATTGTTCAATGGAAGCAAAAAGTATGTTGAAGAAGCTGGTTTTGGAGTACTTTTCAATGCACTTCCTATGCAAGCATGTCTTATTTTCACTCTTTTTCTTTTTCTGGATCCATTTTTAACTTAAAAGATAGGTTTGTGTATTTTTATTTTATTATTTATTATTATTATT